>VSDK01019212.1:378555-483209 GCA_009767595.1 Symbiodinium kawagutii | reverse complement strand
GAGCCCCCCTGCCATTGGCGGCTCAGCCCAGGTGCCGATCGAGCATCCTTTCGGCGTGCAATCTGCAGGAACCTGGGAGGGCCACCAACTCCCCAGGCAGGTTGTGGGGGTGCTGCCACAACGTCGTGCCATTCTCCAGCTACTTCAGTTGATGTATAACTACAGCTTGCTATATGGGATGTAGCTCAAAAAAGTTGTTTGACATGAAGAAGTAGCTGGGATGTTCTAAGTAGCTTGCTAAATGGGATGTTAAACAATGTAGACACATAGTTGGTCGACGCACCAAAATTGTACGAGTACCCATAGCACTCACAACAAGGATGACAGCAATCACATCAATATCGTTATTAGCATTAATGACATGAATAATGGTGATGCAATATAATTGTAATCACATTAATAGTATCGATTGATTCAAGAAGAAAAATATCTCTATGTTCATAGTACCCCTTACTTGTTATAAACCTTCCAAATTCTGACTGGTCTTGTTGTTGATGTGAACCCATGGCTGAAACTCACAAAAGAATAAGCGAACAATGTGCCATCATGTGCCCATCATGTGCCATTCCTGACAGCATAAGTAAAACGCACTTACATGTTTGATGTGGAAACACCAGCAACGCTCAAATGGGTGCGCGTCTGTGTGTGTATCCTGCTGTCAATCACCCCCAGCATGTTGTGATGATAAATCACCAGCTAGTGTGATTTATAAATATAGATCACTGTGGATCTACCATCATTTCTTCGAAATTTCCCATCATCCAAGGGTAGCTATCGAAATCTAGCCTCATTCACAATCCATTTCCCATCATCTAGCCTCATTCTTCGAAATTTCTTCTAAGTTGATTCGCCTATGGAGCTTTCGGAATCCCAAGGGTAGCAACGTCGGGCCCCGGGACGCGCGGATCTCCGTAATCTGCTTGGGCATCTTGGCGATCTGCAGAGCGAGCAATGTCGGTGTGAGCCAACCAACTGCTATGGGTATCGATGCCTAATGACGCTTGAACACCTGACTAAGGATGGTTGATGATGGCCTACCATCTTGAATGATGGTGGTCAGTGACGGGTCACGATGGTCACTGAAAATTTATGGTGGTTCTGGACGCTCGATGGTGAGTGATAATCCTGGTTTGTGATGGCAAATGATGCCTGTTATATATGAGCAGTGGGAATTGCTGGGTGCTTGGGACTCCCAAGCCGTTTGTCCTGGGTGGGTTGTTGCTGTGTTTGCTGTGGTGGCTCATAGATGATTACTGGTGGGTGGTTTCAAACCCTATGAAAAATTCTAGTCAACCAGCCGTTTGTTGATAATTACTAGTTGAAATTAAAAAAGTTTGAAACCACCCACCAGATTGTTATTGCTGATTAATGGATACTGGATTTGCTGATCGACAAGAATCCCGCATGAGTATGCAATAGATACATGCATATGTGTATATGTATGTGTATATATAGATATACAAGAATCCCGCATGAGTATGCAATAGATACATGCATATGTGTATATGTATGTGTATATATAGATATACAAGAATCCCGCATGAGTATGCAATAGATACATGCATATGTGTATATGTATGTGTATATATAGATATACAAGAATCCCGCATGAGTATGCAATAGATACATGCATATGTGTATATGTATGTGTATATATAGATATACAAGAATCCCGCATGAGTATGCAATAGATACATGCATATGTGTATATGTATGTGTATATATAGATATACAAGAATCCCGCATGAGTATGCAATAGATACATGCATATGTGTATATGTATGTGTATATATAGATATACAAGAATCCCGCATGAGTATGCAATAGATACATGCATATGTGTATATGTATGTGTATATATAGATATACAAGAATCCCGCATGAGTATGCAATAGATACATGCATATGTGTATATGTATGTGTATATATAGATATACAAGAATCCCGCATGAGTATGCAATAGATACATGCATATGTGTATGTATATATATATATATATTATATATATATATATATGTATGTCCGACGGTTTGTCGTGGTTTGTCAATGTTTGTCAACATGTTGGCATCAAGCTTTGACGTTCATTCCTAGTTCGATGCGTGCAGACTCATAATTTGTTCTAGAGAACTGCTGACATCAATGGAAGCAAACGCATTTGCTTTTCACCCTTCTGTCGAGACTGTGGGTAGTCATATGCTCCTGCTTAAGATTGACTATTTGGGTGACCTAAATACGAAGTGATACGAACTGTGCTTGGAAGTTCTATCTGTCCTGGTGACCAGAACTGGGTGAGATGGCTGCAGTCTCAAAGCTAGCAATGGGATGCACGAATCTTGCGGGTTTGCAAATACACTGCCATGGGGAATGTATAAAAAGGTGTGGTGCCCCCCCTTGTAGTGTGTTGAACATTGATATCATTCACATCGATTGATCATTTGACGTCATTCTATCCGACTTGTCTGATGTGTTTTTGACAATCTGTCATGTATGTATTTATGGTCGATGCACATATATTTACACACATCGGCAATAACAAATATATAAGTTGATCATCACTAATCTTAAGTGTTCACAAATACCGTGCCCTGAAAGGTGTTTTCTCAAAATAGGGATATTCAAAAAAGGGGTTGCTTTACTACTATAAACCGTTGAAAATGGTTGATTTGAGGGGTCCCCTGTTTTGAGAAATCCTCAAATGGGTGGCTTCGCACAAAGGCAGTTTGGAGTACTACAGTTCCCAAGAACAGTACAAAGTCAAGGAAAATGGAAATGCCAGCCGTTCCTCTGGAAAGATTTCGAATATCAGTCTATTGGATCAATTTTCTGCTTGTGTCCACTTGGACAAGTTCAGATCTCAAACTCTCCCGCCTTTCAGATTCTTTCAGTGCAAGTGCGCCACCAGTTTTGAGCCAAGCTTCACAAGAAAGAGCAAGTCAAAAAAGCAGCCCTCGCACTTGAGCGATGCCCAAGACTTATCAAATCGCCTTTTCACTGGGTTGTTTGATGGAACAACTAACCGTACAGTCATTGACTGAAACCAATGTGATTTTTTACACAAAAGTAAATATAGAAATGTCCTGTGAGATCAACATTTTTGGCACATTTCGAGCTGCTTGATTTGGATTCTTGCAACTGATCTGTGAAGGGTGGTACCCTGCCAGGTGATAAGGTGATTTGATGCGAATGATAAACCATCCAGGGTATACTTCTATATGGTGCTAAATGCACGACAAATCATGATCTTGCTATGTGAGGCAACATATGATTCCAAACTTACTGATCATCATGATCTTACTATCAATGAGAATCAGATGTATTACAATAGGTGTGCCGTTGTAGTATGATATCCATATCCAATTCAGATTGATGCCCCAATTCCTCTTGAAACCCTTGGGTCCAAGATCAACGAGATGCTAACATGACGGATCCTTCAAGGACTGTAGGTTTCCGTAGGTATCCATAGATATTATATCCATAGATGCTGTGTCATTGTGTCGTGTTTTTTTCCGGAGGAACTGTCCAAATGGCTGTGGGTCAAAACCCTTAGTCCCCCTGGTTCCCCCATCATTTACCCTTGTTTTTGCCTATATGGTTGGTGATTATCCCCCATAAATTGCTTTCTTAATATTGACCAATTCCGGAAGTGTTGCAATCCCCAATCACAGGCGCAGCACATGGTCGCCCACACCACCTCCAACAAATGTACACTGCCCAGTTGTCAAAACTGTATGGCCTCTTTGGTTGTTCCCACCGTTCAAACACGTCAACCAACAAAACCAAGCAACTCAGCCCAACCCAACCTAAGCAACCAGAAAAAATACCATGTTCGCAAGGAAAAAAGTATCAATTTTGAGGCAAAACACCACCCAAATGAACAATTCTTTGCCTTCACAGGGATGCTCGAGCTACTGATATTTCAGCTTATGGGTAGGAATATGGTGGTTTCTGAAGCCATAGGGGTACCCCAAAAATGGTTGGCTTATTGCTAATAATGACTAATGGATGATTTGGGGGTACCCCTATTTTGAGAAACCACCATATCCAAAACCATCCCAAGTGAGTTTCAGGTTGAGGAAAGCCAGCAATTTGGGAGGCAGTAAGCATGGTTAAGCTGCTTGGCCACACATGCTGGCACTTTTCCAACGACGAAACAACTCGATATTGGGCAAATTCCATCTGGACAAGTCAAGGTGGACGACAAGTCATCACCCAATGGACAATTGAGGAAGTCTAGGCACTGCGGCATTGCACTGATATGAATCAGCAATCTTGCCCAAAGCACCAACAAATGCTGCAGCTGCTTGACTTTGATTGATGCCTGTCTGATTTAATGTTGAAGTTTTTGCAAAGATTTGCATGGTTTTATAGTGTCTTTGAAGCTTAAAGCGAGCATGCCTCAACGTCAGAATCTAAGTAAGCATTGCCGTGCAGCTTCACGACGCGAGGCTCCAGCAGCAATGCTTCTACACCGAGCCAGGCATGCGCAACGAACTTGAGCGTCACGCCACCGATTACGCTGCTGGAAAGGGGCTTACAAGACACGATCTGTTGTGACCTGCCACAGGTGCTCTGAGCAGTCATCAGATTGTATGTGGATGCAAGCATATGTGTATATATATATATATGTGCATATATAACGGAAATTGACTATCATATGGTGATTTCTCAAAATAATGGTGCCCCAAAATCATCCAATATCAACCATTTATAGTAATAAACCAACCATGTTCGGGGTTCCTTATTTTGAGAAGCAACCATGATTGATAGTACCTAAGCGGGTTACCATGGGCTACTAAGCACTAGGTAAATGTCAGGGCTCATTGAAGCAAACGTTGGCAAAAAGGAATCGCTCAAGTGATGTCGCCATGTTGACGATTCCAGGGGGATCGACATGTGATTGATGGATGTTGGCAACCTTCATCAACCTTCATCATCATCATCATCATCATCATCATCATCATCATCAGAACAACGGAGTCTTCTTTCACGCAGTCAATAAATCAGTACAATGAGTTTTCCCTTTCACCTGGTTAAACTAGAGCTACATAACAAAAAAATAGACAACTGCTACCGAATGGTTTACTTGTATATAAGTACTGTATGATTTAGTACCAGCATCGTTCAAGTTGGTCCTGTAGAGTGGTACCTTGTATCCACCATCTTCCTCAGGCGGCAAAAAAAGCACCTGTCCTACAAAAATCGTGCTGGGAAAAATTGCGACGCTCAAAACCATCGACCGGCCACTGCATCAATGACATTACAGTATTCAGTTGATGTTGTTATGAATGAACGTACCTGGTGCTATCAACAACAGAATATTGAACTTTGCCACAACCAAAGGTGACCACTTTAATGATGAATGTTCATCCTCCCAATCTTTAACGATACCCCCGCTTGTCTGTTGGTCTTTTCAGCCAGCTGACTTGAACATTAGCACATAAACCGCATGTGTATATAGACAATCTGGAAAACAAACAATTGACTGATATGTCTATCGCTATATTTATGGCTTAATCGTTGTCTAATGTATATCAAAGTCCATAGTATGGATATTCATAACTAGTTGAACCATTCCATAGCGATTTGTAAAAATCGATTTATAATATATATATATATATATGTGTGTAGATATATAGTCTAAATGTAATTCAATCGATATGTGTAAAAACAAAAGATATATTTATAATGTTTTCTAAAGCTGAACAAACACATATATATATATAAATATTTATGTACAAACCAACAACATATCAAACAAAAGTATGCTTAGGAGAAGCGCAACAAATTTGGGATTACACAATGTATGGACACACGCAATATGCAGTATTGTTGGTTGTTCAGTTGCTTGCTCAAAGCATTGACCCAGCTCGCCATATGGTGATTTCTCAAAAAAGGTTTTCCCAAAAAATCATCCATTATTATTGGAGTTCATAGTAACAAACCAACCATAAATGTGTGATCCCCTATGGCTTGAGAAACAGCCATATACTAGTTGTTTAATCATTATTGTTGCTGATTCTCCCCTATTTTCAACCATTGCTGACCTATTTTCAACCATTACTGACCTATTTTCAACCATTATTAACCTACTATTAACATATTATTAACCTATTCTTAATCTATTATTCACCTATTATTGACCTATTTTCAACCACTATTAAGCTATCATCAACCATAATCAACCTGTATCTCATCCATTGTTAACCTGTATCTCATCCATTATTAACCTATCATCAACCATATAATAATATCAACCTAGGTATATTATCAACAATATCAGCCTCCTATAATATTATAAATATACCAACTATATCATCAACCATCATTACTAACCATCATTAACCACCAGTCATCACCGCAGCCGTTTCCTGCCTCGCCTACGCTCGGATGCCAGTGGACCAGCCGCGCTGCGTGCCGCGCAGCGCGCCCGCGCGGGCATTCTCCCAGCCGGCGGAGCGGCGCACGGGCTGCGGGAAGCCGCCTGGAGCTGGAGAGATGAAGATTTTTAGAATAGACTATAGATACTATATATATATATATATGATATTATATATGAATAATAGTTTCTATGGATTTTTAGAATAGACTAATACTGATACTAAGGTTAAATAATACTATTAGTTTACTTGGTATTAATACTATATCAACTATCATTAACTATTATTTAGTATCAATCAACTACTGTATCGATAACTGGAGCTGGAGAGATTCGATTAGTTTTTAGAATCGACTAGATACTATATATATGATACTATATATGAATAATAGTTTCTATGGATTTTTCTATACATTGTCATTATAATTTCATTATCCGTAGAATTATGATTTTCTAAAAGTATCTATAATTCTATGGATTTTTTTAACCATAGTTTCTATAGTATCTATAGTTACTATAGTATCCAATATTGTATCCAATTAGAAACTATAGACTAGATACTATTTGTGAAATATTGTGAAATTTTGATGTGATAGTATATATGAATAATAGTTTCTATATATGAAGAAATAGTTTGCAAATGAATCACAGTTTCTAGTTTCTATAGTTTTGTATAGTTTTTATATTTTCTAACAATACCAATAATAGTTTCCAAATGATAGTTTCTAGTGTCTGTAGTTTGTATAGTTTTGTATAGTTTCCATAGTTTTCTATACTGTAGTTTCTATGTTCCATTATGTATAATAGATTATACGACTTTCACAAGTATGGTACTCTATAATAGTCGAAAGAATCAAATAGACTGTTCTTATCAAATAGGCTACATTATGTAAGATTTATTTTTTGGTTAGGTATATCATGCATATGATTGAAGTGCATATTGCTAGCTGTGAAATAGAGTCAGTGTGATACAGGATAGTATCTTACGTCCAAATGTATATTAGAGAGGCAGCATAATTAGTAATGGAGTAATACATAGTAATACTATAATAGAATACTGAGTATTATTAAGCATTGGTGAAACATGCATATACTATATTGTTAATAATGCATCAAAGAATCTCTACCATGTATAAATGTATAACATAGAGGAAGATCTGTATTTTGCCAACATTGATTAGTCTGGGTTGATTTGGGAGGTCCCCTATTTTGAGAAACACACGAATAGTACAGTATCCCATACAATGACACATGCGGCGTCTATGAATACATACAGAGTTCTGTATCTATATGGATACTATATGTGTTTGTAGATACTGAATTCAGTGATGAAATACACCACTCTAGGTACGGATAAGTATACGATAGTATACATATAAAAAGTCATCATATACAAATGTGATGATATGTAATTATGTGTAAGCGTTTGTTTGTAATTACTTTTATGCGATCATATCCATATGCTTGTATGCTTGCATCTCTCTATATAAACGCATATACTGTAGGTATGTGTAAGGCATGCACATATGTGCATGCGATTATTGAACGTGACATGTCATATATATATATGTGTGTGTGCGCATGAAAATATACATGTACACTGTACACTTAAATATACATCTACACATGTAAGAAACACAATAAATATAATATATTTATGTATACTGTATATATGTAGACATTCCACCACCAAGAACACCAAATTGCTATGACACCTATGATCATTTTGAGCACAATCCACACAAGCCAACCTCCAAAAATCGCGATGAGTCAGCTGTCAAGTTGCTCCTAGTCCTGGAATTTTGCAATAAATCAACAGTGACAAAAATCCCAATTTTCAGGCACATCATAATCTGCTGGAATCCAACACGATCGCAATTGACTCAATCTCCCCTCAAATCATTTGTAAAAACTATTCCGTGGTTGTCATTGATGTTCCAGTCGTGTTCCATTGACTTGGTGGCTTATAGATCCCTTGCTAAAAATATATTCTTAGTCTATATGGTAAACCAATCATATCCCAAAAACACTAAAAACCTAAGTTAGTGGGTATAAGCCATCCAGTTGATGTTTCATTGTGGATTCTTCGTCCCAGGTTTCAAAGGGCTATATTTGCACCATGAGTTGACGAGCCAATCTCCATCAGTCCGGTTACTCCTGCCCCCGCCTTTTCCGCGGCCCTTGCCCTTGGCACCCTTCATGTCGGCCTGGTCGGCGACGGGTTTTTCGATGGCTGACCCATCGCTTATCGTAGGGGTTGTAGCCTATTGGTGGCCCAAGCCCGCGATGATACTTTGTGGTGGAGAGCCATGTTCGGCACTTCTCACGTGCAAACCTACTGTAGCACCCTGAACTGCTGCAACAGGAGACCTTCAGAGATTCATGTTGAAAGTTGCTAAGCAGATGATAAGCGAGCAGCCTTCAAAACAGGTTCTGGGCCCTGCATCGATGTGGCTATGGGTCCCTATGGGTCAGTATCAACCATCAACAATGGGGGTTAATACCCAACAAAACTATAGGGAAACCAGTGGTTAATAGTGGGGGAACCAGGGGTACAGGGTTTTGACCCTCAGCCATGTGTGTTTGCAAGCAGACTGTTTGTTGAGAATGTCTGGTAATGGTTGCTCATAATGGTCGCCATGGTTGCCTCAAACCTTCACCACCTAAACACTTTCTGGGATGGTCATGCTTAAGGTCCCATATTAGCACAAATTGACTCTGCTCAGCTCCCAAAGCAGCCAGAGTTCCACTGCCCTCTGTTCACCAACATCCTCTTGTGCACCTTTTTTGGCAAATTGGCCAAGCATCCAAAGCACTGAGAAGACATCGAAAAAACATCTTGAAAGATCTTCGAAGCAAAAAAAAAACAAACAATTTTCACCGCAACTTTTTCCCGCAAATCCCATGGTCCCATTTCGATCGCGCGGTCATGGCACCCAGCTTCGCGTCCGTCGGATCTCGACCCCCCCCGTGGCCTTCATGTCAAAGCCCTTTCCCATGCGGCCTTTTCCTTTGGCCTCTGTGGCTAGGCCCGCCTGTGCTCGGGCCCCCTCCTGGCAAGCGCAGTCGGTTTTTTTGGTGTCGTTCAGCAAATGGCGAGCTGGGTCAAGCTGTGAACCAACCAACGTTCATGGGGGATAATCACCAACAATAATGAAGAAAACAATGGTTGAGTGTCAAATAACAACTTCATTCGGATATTAATAGCACTTAATGATAAGTATCAAAGAGCACTCAAGTAATGAAGTCTCAAAAATTGAGTATCAAGTTGCTATGGGTCAATATTCATGAACCAATTTCATGGGGATAATCACCAACAATAATAGGGGGAACAATGGCTAATGATATGCTAATGATATGGGGAACCCAGGGGACTAAGGGTTTTGACCCACAGCCAAATAACAATCATTTCAATCCAGTGCTTCTGAGTTTCGAGTCTTGAGAGACATCCAAATCTTGGACTTTAGGTGAAACTTTGTGCAAACTTCCGATCAACAGGCAAAGGTTTGACCCTGGGTCACACCAGCCCCTGCCTGCTGAGCCACTGAAATAATTAGCTGGCAACGAGATATGCATTGGAGATATATAATTGTTCCAATCATGGGGTACCCGTCAGAAGCAACTCACCATGCTTGATTCGCAGCTTCAAGAAAATGAAAAAGACAATTCCTTGGAAAAGAAGATTCTAGGGCTCAACCTGGTGAACAGATTCTAGGGCTCAACCTGGTATACGACTTATCATTGGTTCGAAAAGAGTACCAGGCCACCACACACGCAACCAGTTCAATGTATCCATCATGGCTGATTTCTCATCGGACCTGAGACCGGGCCGGACCCCAGTGCCTTGAAGGCAAATCCGCCGGACTTCAAATCCACCAAGCGCTCGTTGTTCTCAACGGCCTCACGAGATTTTGAAACCTTGGAATTCTATGGCCACATCCACCCCCCAAGAAAGGCTTGTTCTCTCATGGAGGCCTGGTTATATCCTATAGTTACATACAGTATCATATAGTATCATATAGTTACTAGGAGAACTACTCATGCAACGGAGATCGCCAACTCACTCAGAAATGTGGGATCCTCCATGGTGTACCACCACCACCGACAACTGGGGGCTGGGATAACCCCCGCCACCCATGGCACTGGGCCTGCACAGCGCGCTCTGCAAGGGTAATGGCAAGGCCTTGGCAAACCGAGGATTCTCACCATTTTTGATGGTTTGGAAGTCGAACATGTAGATTCGGCCCCTGAGTTTACATGTGGCTTGGCCGTTTCTGAATGTGCTTTCAGGTTTCAGCAATGGTGGGTGAATCTTCTAGTCACGAGTTTCTCAGATTGAAAGAAACATCGAAGCTGTTTGTGGGTGTTGGACGCGGCAATTCAGAGGGTGAGGCCACAATTGCTTGAGAGAGGTGCTGAAGGTACAGCTTCTGAAGGACCATTTCATGTCAATTATTGTTGTAGTTTTGGCCGTATGTGATAGCCTCATTTACAAGTTGGATGACCACTGTCTTTTGAGGGTTGAACACAAATATATATATATATACACATATATATTATACATAAATAACTGAATAAACAAATAAAGACAACAATAAATGAATAAATAAATAAATAAAAAACCAATAAATAAAAAACCAATAAATAAACACATAAATAAACAAAAAACAATATATATATATATATATGTATATATGTATATATATATATGGGTGTTTCTTAAAAGAGGGACCCCGCCTATTACTAATAATTATTACAAGTGGATGATTGAGGGGTACCCCTATGAATTGAGAAACCACCATAATATATTGACCTAGCCATTCATGAGGTTGTCCGGAGATCCTCTCCCCTAAGTGAAGGGCCACTGAATTTGCAGCGATTCAACCAAGAGGCGTTGCAGTGCAGACGGCTCCACGTGTTGCACCAGGACATATTTGGAAGACTCGTCCCAGAAAGCCGTGATCTCCTCCTGTGGGGCCAGGTTCACTGATTCCATGAAGTTCCGGTAGTGATCATAGAGTGTGATTGGTCCTTAAGGTAGTCGCATCATGTTGCGTAATTTTCAGAGATGATTCCTTTGACACATTCAAGCCATGCGGATTCAACATGAGTCACAACCGCTTTTTTGAGGAACTCGCACGAGTGATCCATGGATAATGCTTTTTTCTGATATAATGTTGGTCTTCTGGACACATATCTCCCATATTGTCACCAGCAAATGATGGCTTGGGATGGCTTGGGCTGTTCCGTGTTCCATGATGGGACTACCACGTCCTTGATCATCATCTTGGAAATGGTGGAGTGCACCGTGCGCTCGTTCAGGGAAAACATCTGAACCAACTGGTCCAAATGGAAGGCATCGTAGATGGAGGCATAGGAGAACAAATAGGTTCCTGGTTGCGGAGCGATGCTTCTTTGCTACGCTTCAATCTTGCCAGTTGGTCCCAGACAGAACTCTGAACTGTGCAAGTTCTACTGAGTGGGCCTTTTTCTTTATAGTCTGAGGTAACCACCAAACGCATCAAACGCCAAGATTCACCGCTTCCACTATTCTCAAAACATGGAGTCCACCCTCCACATGATGGTTTCTCAAAATGGGGGGACCCCCAAATCATCCTCTATAAGCTATTTTTACTAATAAACCAACCATTTTGGGGGGGTTCGCTATTTTAAGAAACCCTCCACATGCCTTCCCAACGGGTGGTCCAAGTGGCTGAGAGCCTCAACCTTCATCTTTTCGGTGATCATGGCTTTCACCTGACGTGTCAACCACCGTGAGTTGCCGCTAGCAGGGGACACCAGGGGTACCACCATAGTGATGTCTCCATTTAAGGTACTTCATTCACTCTGTGGCATAAATGGTGAATTGGCAATCCACCATTCTAAGATCGTTGATCCTTCAAGAGTTCTGATTCGCCGTTGCCAGGTCGGTTTACCCAAGGGTACATCTTGAATGTTCAAGCAACGCGCAAGCCCCTCGATGAGCTACCCATCCGCTTCCACCGTAGGACAGGGACATCGTAGCGGTTGCCATAGCTGGTTGCACGGTCAAGCCCCCTGTACCACCCATCTAGTCGTTGGCCACAGCTACTACCCGGTTACTACCCCATAGCCGCCGATTCTGTGTCATCAGCAACCGGATTTTGACCATCAGTTCATGGACATTGCATGCCTCGAGTTGCAATCATGGTTAATTGGGTTAAAACTTTGATTAAGCAGTTACAATCCATGCTTAATCAAGTTAAATGTTAGATTAAGCAGTAGTAATACCAAGGGTTTCTATTAGCAGCACCATGGACTAAGCAGTAGTCTTGGTAATATTCATTGACAGTACTAAATTTCTGTCTTAATTAGTGGAAACCAATAATAGAAGTCTTAGTAATAATAATTATATGTAATGATCATGAACAGTAGTCTCAGTAGTGATTTGTAGTAATCATTGACCTTAGATTTCACAGTAGTCTTAGTAATATCTAGGTGATTCACCGCTTGTAATCATCAATCACCAAGCAAATCGGAGCGTCCACGTTGCGTCCGCAGCGGCCATCGGTCGCTGGTGGGTTCACTTCCAGGTCATGAAACCAATACCAACCAAAACATGGGGAATGATATGAACTTCATTGAACTACCAATAACCAACAGGGTAAAATCACTGCAGTTGGATTTTCGACAACGATTCCGAGGCCATGTGACACACCCTGAATGCAGAAGCAGTAGCGATCTGAGATCCATAGCTGGCCCAGCGCTGGGATTTGCTGCTAGGGGCCCAGGTGGTCCAGGTGGTCCAGGTGGCCCAGGTGGCCGAGGCTCCCACCTTCTCGCCATTCTCCGGGTGGTTGGTATCGATGTGGTTCCACAACTGCAGCCCTTCCAACTGGGCGCAGGCCTCTGCAGTGTCACCCCGTTGGGTCACCGGGGTAACCACCGAGCCCCGGCGACAAGGGAGACAAAGATCAACCATCACCACGGGCTCAGCGAAGCCCAAGTGTACGTGAAGCAGCGGAAAGAGTCATCCCAAACTGCTGTTCGTAAATGGTTATAGGTCAATATTAACCAACCAATTTCATGGGGGATGATGACCATCAATAATAAGGGAAACCATAGTTAATGATAGCGGAACCAGGGGTACGGGGTTTTGACCCACAGCCAAATGGTGCTAGTGACACCAGTGGACGACTCTGCCTGGTTAACCATAGCTGGCGTTTGATGTGGTCAATATCGAAGGTTAACCATGGGCTGCTGCCAATCAACGGTTCACCCATCACTACAAATCTTGGACAAGCAACAAGTGGTTCCAGTTGACCATACCGACCATACCCTCCTGATCCCTCAACATAGCTGGACAATGACCATCCAGCCACGCATTGCTAAAGTCAGCGTGAGCAAACCAAGCAGTTTTTTGGCTGGCTATGTCACCATGGGCTCTCCCAAAGTGATGGGTGCTATCCATCCGGAATGATCAAAGCTAAGTTGGGAGTGCCCCATCTATGTCATATGGGGTGTTTCCAACAGTTTGCGTCACGCCGTTGAGAACTGATCCATCATGTGGTAATATGTGGTAGTTTCTCAGCAAGGAACCCCTAAACTGCTTGGTTTGTTACTAAAAGTTATTAATCATGGATGGTTTCCACCAACCAATGATCCATTGGTATATGGTGATTTCTCAAAATGGTTGGTTTACTGCTATAATTGGTTTATCATGGATGATTTGGAGGTTCCCAATTTTGAGCAACGCCCATATGTTCAGCATCGAGGGATTGCTCCATCCCTTGGAATCTTGGTGGCGGACATCAACATGCCCATGGTGGCGATGGCTTAGCAAGCCGCCAAGCTGCTCAAAAGTTGCTCGCAGTTTGAGTGTCTTTTTTTGTGACGTGGTGGTTTCTCAAGCCATCGGGGACCCCCGAGTTATCATCCAGTCATAAAGCAATTATAGGTAATAAACCAGCCAGTTTTGGGGGATTTTGAGAAACACCTATTTTTGCAAGTGACCACATCAATTTCGTCCCCGACGATGCATCAAGTCGACAAATACCTGACAACATGGCGGTGAGTAGCCAGTTTTGGGTGCTCAGTACTTCAGCATCTCTCGTAATTAACTACTATCATAGTAATCCGAAAAGAAAACCAGCCTTATCTAACTACCATGTTGAATAGCAGCTCGCCATTTCTCAACATCATGGTGGCGCAAGGTCAAATGGTTAGGTTCGCCACATCGTTTGAAAGATTGGTCCTTTATCATCAAGTACCATGACTATTCTTCGACCATGAGATATGGCAGTGGGTCAAAACCCTGTACCCCTGCTTCCCCTATCACTACCATTGTTAGTGATTATTCTCCACTATTGGTTGGTTAATATTGACCCATAGCCATATCCCGTACTCTTCGTCAGCCCGACATCAGGTTCACCCCGGTCGTATCATCACCCCGGGCACCTTGGCCCAATCACCTCGTTGCAAATCCTTTGCTGCAGCTACTACCGAGTCCTGTGCGTCAGGTATGTGGTTAAACCTCTGCACCTGAGCGGCTTAAGGCTTACACAAAGAAGCTTAGGATGATTGGTGTGGTAACCTTGTGATGATGATGACAATCATTATGTTGGGATGAGACGAAATGATGAACGTGATGATGCCGACATTCAGTTCTAAACAAAATATTGTTGCATAATCATTCTACGGTATACATTATATATTTGCGAATGAACAAAGTTTCATGCTTGAAATTATCAAGCCAACGTCAAGAGTTGCGGCACCCGCACTACTCTACTGCCTTCAGCACCTTGAGTTGTCCACTGGAAGATACAAATGATACGCTGGTGCCCCGGGATGATGTCTACGAGTTCCTGGGCCACCATGGACCAGCACCACCGTCCAACCATCACGGCTCTCCTTTGCTGTCTCTGGTGGTCCGGAGTACTGCTGCTTGTCGTAGGTTTCCAACGCGCGCCTCAGCCATTGATGCGTACTGAACCAGTTGGTACACTGACTGTGGCATGTTGCTTTATCATTGGTACTCAAGTTTAATGAATCATTTTTAATTTCATCATCATGTGTTACTCATAGTTTTAGTCATGTTTTATCATTCTTGATCATTCAAAACATGGTTTCCCTCACACTTCCTGGCTCAGGGGGACAAATAGGCGCTACAGCTGTAGCATGAAACACACCAGGGAGAAATTCCTATCTGCGGCACACCCAAAAAAACATGGTCCGACCGCTTCTCTGTCATGTGACCCAACCATAAACTCCCAAAGTCCGTGGTGGTCTGTGCTGATACAAGCTGGTTGTCACATGGCTGTGGGTCAAAACCCTGTGCCCCTGGTTCCCCCATCATTAACCTTTGTTTTCCCTATTATTGTTGGTTATTAACCCCCATTAGTTGGTTGGTTAATATTGACCCATAGCCACATGACGGCCATACTTGGCTGGTTGATTGATGATCAGCGCAGGTCAGTAGTGCTCTAACCATCAGTGGACCTAGGCTAATGACAATCAATAGTAATCATTAGCCATCACTAACAATTAAGCATCATTCACCTGCTAGGCTAACCATCATTGACCATCACTAACCAACACTAGCCATCACTCACCATCACTGACCATCACCAACCATCACTAACCATTTAAGACCATCACTCACCATCACTGACCATCACCAACCATCACTAACCATATCCAACCAACACTCACCATCACCAACCACTCTGGCTTCCACAGTGAGTCGCCTCAAGACCTTCGAGATAATGCGCTTGTTGCTTGGATCGATGGCCTGCACGGCGGCACGACGCGGCACGACGCGGCACGACGGTTGATTGCCACCATGGTGGCTGTGACATAGCTATAGTATGGCTATGGATAGGAAATGCCTAGAAGATGCCACTGTGGAATGTACATGCTACAGATTCTTGCGAGTACATTTGAGCAATCGATGGAAACATAATCTAGGAATAGTGTGGACTCCCGCTAGCTAAATATAGACCATGTATATATTGAGTTATATTCCAAGCTCAATAGGAGGGACACGGTTCCGACTGTGCACAGGCTCTTTGGCTATCAATAAAGTCTAGGAGTCTAGAACACCGGTCTTTCAGTGATTGGGTCGTTTGTCCTAAAATAGATAGATGGACTACTTCATGACGGCAGAATGAGCAAAGAAAAACATCCCCAAGGACAATTTTGATGAACGGTCCTGCAAGCGCAGCGAGGTTGCTGGCACCCCTCAGTTAATGCCTCTCAGCGTTGGTTTATCGAAACCCAATGAGGCAATGTCATATTCCCTGACGTATTCCGCCTGCGATAGCTAGGTCAAACGGACTGTACTCATCGGTGGTTTTACCTTGAAAACAGCCAGCTGCTGGTTTCTGAGACTGCGCCACTATCCTGACTTCGTCGGCAGGTTCTGGGCCCATCCCTAGTATGGAATGGTCATTCAGAAATTTCAAAAACAACATTACATATAATCCCTAACAAACATATATAATCCCATATAATCCCTAACAAACATAGTCACATAGTCATAAAATGGTCATTCAGAAAACATATATATAATCCCCGACAAACCTATATAATCCCTAACAGACATAGTCATAAAATGGTCATAAAATGGTCATTCAGAATCTTCATGGGCTAAATCCACCAAGCGCTTTGCGGCGCCGCGCCTGCATGGCAATGTTTGGAACCTCCAAGAGCATGGCGCAGATGTGCTGCGCGCTCTCCAAAACCTGGCAGGTAGAACCACCGGTTGCAACCCCAGGCAGTTGTGATGGCTGGGTGAGATGCCGCCATCATGCAACAACAGTGATATGGCTATGGGCCAATATTAACCAACCAAATAATGGGGGTTAATAACCAACAATAATAGGGAAAACATGAAAAAACAAAGGTTAATGATGGGGGAACCAGCGGTACAGGGTTTTGACCCACAGCCATATCTGGGTGCGGCCGGGGCCGTACTTCCGTCAAAATCCACATGGAAACATGCTCTTTTCCTGGTTGAGATGATGATCTGGGGATGGACCATTGACCTGCCATTGGCCCATCAGCAGTTCACCTGAGACTAGCCCGAATCCTGGGTTGGAGAAGAATCATCCGCCAAAATGATGACCACACCAACCATGATCCATGTAAGGTGGGAGCCATCAACTGTGCTAGTTCTTGCAGGGGAGGGTAGTCCCGAGCATTTGTCGTAAGGGCTGAATTTCACCAGCAGCAGCTCCTCTGATGAGGTGGATATCCCCCGATGATATTGAAAAACTAGAGGTAGGGGGGACCGATCGTCAGCCAATCAGTCAGGCTGAAACCAAAATGTGCATCATGGTCATCATGGTCATCGTGGTCATCATCGTCCAACTTTGAAGCCAAGGCTGCCTCCAAGTGATGTCCGCGCCTCTAAATTGATGTGCATGTGGTAGGGCAGCTGGCGTTGGCGCTCAGCCCTTTCCTGCTCCTGACTTCGCTCCATATTCTTGGCATAGGACAAACCTTGTGCCAAAAGCTCTCTGCCCTTGTTGTACTGACACACCTCAGCGGTCCGAAGAGTGATTCGTACATGGGTCAACCGTCGCCTTGACTTGAAATTCGTTCAAGGAAAGGAACCACTGGCTGGAAAGACTGGACAAGCAGTGAGCACAAAGTGAGACAAAGCTCTACCTATTGGTGCTTCAATCATCTCAACAAGAAAATCTGCTGGTCAAAGTCGTGATCCGAGGTAAGAATGTCAGACCGCTAAGCAGCTTTCTACGTGCGGCTTCTACCAGCTGCATATTTCTGGGGGGTTGATCAAGAATGTCATACAGTCATACATATGGGTGATTGTCAAAATTTTGGTTCCCGAAAACGGCCTTTCCTGCGTATTTTTGGTGTAAGATGTTTTGAGTCTTGGGCAGGAGATGGCAGGAGGTACTGTGGCTACAGCATACTCAGCCACGGTCCCATTGCCACCAGGGCACATCCATCAGGCAGTTGTGAGCTTCTGTGATCTTGCCCAACCGGAAGGCACACAGACCGATTTGAGCGATCACACCTCTGTCAGCCCCGGGGGGATTTCCTGGGTGATTGTGATGTTTTCATGAATCCCCTTCTTAGGGAAAACAGAACGATAACCCCTCCCAGAAATCAACTAGCAGAATGAATGTGCTTGATACTGTTCATGATAATGGATCAATTTTGGCTTCCAAATGGTTGACCAATTATAACAACTAGTACCTCTATACCATTGCATTAGCAGTTGATCAGCAGTTAATTGGCTAATTAAGCAACTGGTTACCTAGCAGTTAATGTTGTGATCCCCATCAGCAGTTAATCCCCATCAGCAGTTGATCAGCAGTTAACTGGCTAATTGATTTATACAACTGGTTAATTGGATCCGTCAAATGGTCAAAACCCTGTACCCCTGGTTCCCGTATCATTAACCATTATTTTCCTTATTTTATGTTCGTGATTCATCCCCATTAGTGGGTTGGTTAAAGCCTTGACCCAGCTCGCCAAATCCCCATCAACTCCGGTGTCGCACAGCGCTCCATGACGGCGACCTCCACCCTGGTCATCTCCAACGATTCAAACTGGACAGTTCCAGTGAGAAAACGACCCATTTCATCGAACTCATTCACTGTTGTGGTTATGATGAATGACTAGATCACTTTAGATACAACAAGTGATTTATATTGAGTGATTAGATGTGATTAGTGTTAATAGTATCTACTACTGATGAAAATATATGAAAGGCGTTGATGCATGAGGGCGGAATATGCATGGAACATAGGCGGAAGTCTGGATTTTCCCATGGAACTTGCCTGTGATATCATTGCGCTTCCACAACAAAAGTTTCAAACGTTGATACTACAAAGAATATTCAGTACCAAAATACACCAACCCCAAATGAGTAATTCTCTGGGAACAAGTTTATATATACATACATTGGAGGTCCCACTTTCAAGAAGCACATGGGTTTGACTCCCGGAAATTACTGCTTCCCATCCTGAGAGAAAATCTACTCGCAACACAAACAAAGGGTCCCTTTTCTCAGATCGTGGTAAGGAACTTAACTCCTCTTCCTCCTACTCACCGATGAATATCATGATGAATGGAGGAATCAGCGAAATCTGCCCCACTAAGCTGCAAAACGCCCATAGCTGGTGTAGCCCCCCAACCATCCCCCAGGTTGACAACAACACATATTGATCATCCACTTGTCAATGACCATCTTCGGTTCCCTGATAGTTTGAGCACAAGCCGCGATTGTACAAAATCTGCGTGTGCACATCCGACTCGGCTGCCTGAACCGACCGACCAAAGTGGCATCCGGATGCACCCTATGGATCAGCGAAAATGATCCATTCGAAGAGCCACCCTCTGGTGAACTAACATGGCAATGGAAAATCCACCAATTATCAATGGTAATTTTCCATTGCTATGTTAGTTTACCCGAGTGTATCCCTTGAAAGAAAACCCTCTCAGCTTCTTACCCAATTCCGATTGAAATTGAGCAGCTTCCAAAACTCATGCGGGATTGGTTCTACCAGGTGGTTATACAGCAGGTATTCTCAAAATGGCGGCGTGTAATAATCCACAGATTGTAGAACAACCATTAGCAACGACCAACAGAATCAGCCATGTTTGGTGGTTTTTTTCCCCCATTCTTAAGCAATTGACCATGCAAAAATAGACAATGATGGACAACCACTGTGAATGACAAGCATCATTATATAGTTAATCATTAAGTAATCAATAACCATAATGGTTGAGAATGATTCAATAGACATGAAGTCATCAAAAACCATGGCAAACAACAATTCAGCATGGTTGATGCTCGCATGATTAGCATCCTCGACGAGCTGACTGATCAGCTCCCATTGTGTGGACCACCCGACTGACCCGACCGTCTCCCATTTCTCTCCGCAGCGGAGCACCATGATGTTGATCAGCTGAACCAACTTATGAACCACCGACCTATATGATCAACACCAACTACCAATCAACAAGGAACCAACTGGCTATGGTTAAACTAAACATTAGGAATCAACCAACTACCATGCATGGTCTTGATCAACCAATCTATATGCGCGCCAGCCTACTAACCGCTTACACCCCGCCTATCATACCACCGTCAATTATGGCTGTTTCCCATCTAGCAATCAGCATACACCATAGCTGCCACCTGTTTATCAAACATAAATCAACCATTCATTACACTAATTAACCAATGCTCATCGACCACAATAGCCATATATCAACCATACATCAGCCATACATCAAACTTCTCAACCATATATCAACCATATTATACCAGTCATATATAACCATGAACCATATATCAACCCTTAGCCATAAGCAGCAGCCAAGATATCACACGGCGCCAGGCCGGCCCCCCGGAAACGTCATGCTTAACGTCTGCGCATGCGCCGGCTGCTGCGCCTGCTCCTGGAAGTTGCCGAGGTGAAGCAAATCACGCGCAGGCCTCGGGAGTGGTTAGTGGCTGGTTAAGTGATGGTGGATTGATGGTGAACTGATGGTTGATTGATGATTAATTATAGGGGGTGATAACCAACAATTATGGGGGATATATACCAACTATATGGCTATGGTTCAATATCAATCAACCAACCAATGATGGGTTGTGGCTGGCTCATAATGACTGGCTAGTGATTGTTAGTGATGGCTAGTGATGGTTATATAGTGATTGTTAATGATGGGTAGCCGGGTAGTTGAATGCTACTTAATTGTTAGCTAATGATTAGCATTGATTATCATAAGCCTTGTAGGTTAAATGATGGTTACATGACTAATGACTGAAAATGTTGACCACTGATGGTGGCCAATCACTCGTAGTGGTTGGCTAATGGTGGTTAATAATGACTGGTAATGGTCAGTGATTCATCATGGCTAGTGGTTAATGGTGACTAGTAGTGGATAATGGTAGCTAATAGTGACTGATCGTTTGCACCAGTAACAAACCTTATAATGCTTGGTGATTAATCATGGCTACTGCTGACAAGGAGTGGCTCATGGCGACAAATGGTGCTTGATGGTGACTATGATCTATAGTTAATTAGCCTAGTAGGTTAAATGATGCTCAGCCTAGCAGGTCTGTGATGGGTGAATTAGCTAATCAACAATGTTAGTTCATCACGGTGTCTAATGGTGGTGGATGGTGATTAGTGCTGGTTGAACAATGATTGAATAATAATGGGTGGCTACAATGGTGTCAGGTAGGTACATGACGACCATAACATCGCAATGGCCATGGATGCCGACGGCTGCATACATTCGTATCCTTTCTGATTCTCCAAGCACAAGCCTTTTGCAAAAAGAGATCCCCTGGGTTTGGTTTTTTTCCCCACTGTCTGAGATTGGCCAGGAGGTTACGACCTAGAAGCTAAGTGCAAAAATCTGATCCTGCAATCGAAGCCCTGGTAAGTTTCTCCAAAGCTCCAACAGAATGGGCAGCGACGGTTTCAAGAGTTCATCGAACGCCAAACAACGTCAGACAGCACGGTTGGACTATTAGTAGATTGTGGTCATTGATTGCTAGTAGTGGATAGCTTGGTTCTATACCTCAACAATGGCGCTACTGTATACTTTTTGGACCACATCAACCCAGAATTGAATGGGCAATTCTTGAACAAGATGGTCGACACGGTCAACAGCCACAAGCACAACTACAACGAATGGAAGCCAACCAACATCGAAAACACCAACATCAACCGGAACCAAGTAAGACATCTGACCCCAAATATCACATGGCTCTGATCCATGCTTTGGGTGTTGGACTGGTTGCTTACAAACACCCGATTAGATATGGAATGATATAGATGTTACAGCTGCATCCAGCTCCGCCATGCACATACCTGTTGCAAATTAGAGTTCTTTGATCAGCACGAAGGGCACCCAATGTGGTACAAAAGTTTACCGGGCACTCTGGCTGAGATGTTGTGGGAATTCTACTTTTTTTTGGAACTTCTCCCCATTCTTTTCTCATGGGTAGCACCGTACTGGTAGGCTGGTAGGTCTATGACCACGATTACATCTCTCATTAGATGATTTCTTCCATTCTCATGGGTCATAGGCTCATTTGACCATGAACCACCAATCAACCGTGGTCATCAATGATCATTGAATTTGAGCTGTGGGGGAGTCCCCATGGCGGCCCTGGGTTTATCAAAACCGCAGCCGGCGATATCCAGCTGGGTCATGACAATCTCCGAACAAAACAATCGATTTTTTCTAAGCCAAGCTATATGCAGGAAAATGATCCTGATCATAGCTGGATGATGATCCACTAATGAGATGTCCATGATCCAGACAATGATTTCTCAGAAACCACCAGCTATCCAAACAAGCAACCAGCAAATGCTACGGAGTCCAGCTGTCATCCGGCCATAATCCCTGGTCATCCCTCCGAATCCCAGCTAGGGCCAAGCAGGCTCGCTCACCAGGCGACTGGAAGCAGTCATGCAAGGCCAAATGGTAAGCCTGGCAAAGGCATGCCCTGCGTCGCAAGCGAATGTCTCCAGCCGCCCACACCTCGATCGCCAGGTGGGGAGAACTTGTTGGAGGCGCAAGCTTCGCAGCTCGTGCTGCATGGCGATGGTCACATATATGGAAAAAACCTTTGAAGTGAAGTTTAACATATGGTGGTTTCTCAAAATTGGGGTACCCCCAAATCATCTAGTTATTAACCAGATATAGTAATAAACCAACCATTTTTGGGGCTCCCTATATTGAGAAACCACCATATGAAAAAAAAACAACAACATTTCACATGTTACATTTCACGACTATCCAACAAAGGTGGTATCATTGGCACAAAAGGCCCAGATTGCGCAAAATAGAGAGACTTTCGCTTCCTAAAGATTGATGGCGCTGAACCTGTTGATACTTTCCTGGTGCTCCGAATTTGGAAGTGTGGATGATCCAAATGGCAACGCTCGCTCCCTTTCCAGTATGAATGATCCGTCGGTTGCTTTCTAAACCATCGGTGCTAAATAGTTTCATACTTCGTAAGGTCTATTTAATTTGATGACCATGTGAACTCACCTTCAAATCTAAGAATACCTTAATCATCAAACATCATCAGATATCATCAAACATCAAAAAACACCATCAAACCATCATCAAACCATCATAAAAACATCAAAAAACATCATCAAACCATCATCAAACCATCATGAAACCATCATCAAACAATCAAACAAGCCAACAGTTGGCGGCCAAGCTACATAGTGGCACAGCTTGCCCATGTATGCCTTGGAATCCTCGGGCCACTCCCATTGTTCTTTGGACTCCTCCGGCATGGTGTGCGGAATGGCATCATAGACGCGGTGGTTCCTGAGGATCAACCGGGCACTAGGCGGTTTACCAAGGTTTATAGCTGGATCTGCTATGACCATTCTTTCAACCAAGATCATCCTATGGTGGTGCAATTGTAGTGCAGGTTGTCCATGGCGTATGACCACTGTCTGCAGGATACCTTTCAGTGATGCAACCAGAACTAGGGGGCACCAACAAAGATGCAAGCGTGGCAAACCTACAACTGGCGGCTGTGGACAGCCACAGTGATGTCCACGAACTCTGCATGCATCGCGATAAAATGATGGTGGTTACCGATTGCAAAGGGAAAGTCAAGGGAGGGAACTCCAGTTTCTTCAAAAGGTGTCAAGAAAAAAATTGGTTCGCTACAAGCTCAAGTGATCATGGCTTGATTTCTGACTCGCAGCGACATAGGTCCGGCGAAGATGGCCCAAGATGCTGGTATTCCCTTCGCTGCTCATTTAAATGTGCTTCTGCTTATGGATATACCCACGTACTCACACCAAATTCCCATCATGCCTACTGCAAGCTCCAAATTAGGGGAATTGCGAGACTGACTCTAGCTGGCCCACAACCGCAAGAGCCAGCATCGTCCACAAGAACCACACAGCGACGACAAGAACAAGGTAATTGTCGCACTTTTGTAGTCACAATGAGAATCAACCAATTCTCGGACAGGTGAATCAACAACCACATCTCCCACAGGTAGTAGTCATTAATTATTAGTTATTTGGTATTAGTTGTTAGGTGTTAGTTCTTAGTTGTTAATTAGTTAATAATTACTAGTTTTTAGGTATGA
Source organism: Symbiodinium kawagutii (assembly GCA_009767595.1). Classification (NCBI taxonomy): domain Eukaryota; class Dinophyceae; order Suessiales; family Symbiodiniaceae; genus Symbiodinium; species Symbiodinium kawagutii. Next base: position 458,727 of record VSDK01019212.1, on the reverse strand, counting down.
CCCCACTAGTTCGCACTGCAGCTGCGTCTCAATGTGTCCGGCTTGTAGTACAACTGTTCCATGAGTCGTGCGGCAATGGATCCCAAGTGTTGTGGCTCCTTGACCGGAAGTCACCGCAACGTGGCGTCCGCTGTTGGAACATGGCGTCCCGTGATGGAGGCTGAGGGCTCAAACAGATTCACTGCCAAAGCTTGAAATAGCTGAAATGTTTATTGGATACATAGTAAAGCCGTATCTCCAAGGCCAAAAACAGGAGGATATACAATACATTTACCATCATTAATGATTGGTGCGTCTTGTTTGTTGTAAACCAGATTCTTCAACACAACTTGGCGAATATTTACATACAACGTACATATATAATATCAACCGATTTTTGCTATCCTTCAAGTTTCACTGTTTATCATCATCTAGCCAATCTCGGCCATTCATCACCATTGCTTGACCATTAACCACCATGGTTCACCAGAAACCAATCATTCACTAACCAGTGTTGACCATCATTAATCATCATTCACCCATCATAAGACCTACTAGGCTAACTATCATTTAACCTACTAGGCTGATGATAATCATGAATCATCATCAATCATCATTGACCATCACTAACAACGAAGCATCATTAAGCTGCTAGGCTAACCATCATTGACCATTAACCATCACTAACCATCACTAACCATCACCAACCATCACCAACCATCACCAACCATCACTAACCATCACTAACCATTTCTAACCATCACTGACCGCACTGACCGTTTCTAACCATCACTGTGAAACGTTGTTGAACATGGCTTAACCACTTTCCACCATCACCAGCGTGCACCTCCTCGAAGTAGCGCAGAGTGTGATTCAACAAGACCAAGCACCTGGGCGGTGCAGGTGCAATGAGGCGCAAGAGCCCATCCCCTTGCCGTGTCTTGTATCATGTGTATTAACTAGGCATAGATGGACATAGACAATAAACGCGTACATACATTTGCATGTGTGTATACATAATATAATATTCATATATATATATATATGCTATATATGTTTACATACATAAATTTTGTCATGCAATGTTCTGCATTTCTGCAAATAAATACATGTGTATGTATGCGCATATTCATATGTACATGGTCAATAATGGTCAAGACTGTCCATACAGTTGCTTTAGAATGGCTATCCTCACCAATGCAAATCGATGGGCAAAAAAACACCGAGAACAGAGATGTAAAAACAGCTCTGGTTTGATCCGGTCCATGCCATGCTTGCAGTAGCCTCGGTGCAACGCGCCCAAACACAGGATAGCAATCTGAGTCGTTTAGGGTCACCCTTTTTAGGATGACCTCAGCCACTGCTCCAAGTGAGGTCGCATCAAATGCCATGGCACTTGGAGGAGTTGCCCAAAATCTCATGGTACTCAGAGCCATAGACGTCGCCTTGGCATCGTCGCACCCAAATCATATCCCCCACCAGGATCCGTACATGAAGAAAAAAATTGAGCATCTGTTTATACCTTGCTGTGGATGGCCTTGCTCTCCAAATAATATGATCTCTGGACTTTGCACTTCAAAGGAATGAGTCACGCGGCCTGTTGAGGAGTACAAAAGGGTTGCCACAGGTCAGGTAAATTGCTGCTGGGATAATTATAACTGATTGAAAAACACAACAGCAAGAAACTTCTCAAATGGCCACGGTGATAGGGCTTCTTTACATGGCCAATTCACCAATGTATTCTATGTGATCGTGATAGTTGTTTAACCATCCATGCATATATCCATACCCCAACATCAACTATTCCTTAACAATCCCACTATATGGCTGTGGGTCAGTTCACCCTTAGTCCCCCTGGTTCCCCCATCATTAACCATTAGTTTCCCTATAGTTTGTTGGTTATTAACCACCCTTATTGGTTGGTTGACTGCTTGATCCATAGCCATATATAGCTGGTATACCCCCTGTTATTGTTGGTTATCATCCCTTATTATTAACCATTAACCAGCTATGATCAACCATTGTTGGTTGGTTAATATTGATCCATAGCCATATGCCACCAGCTTATCAACACATCGGTAAGCCCAGCCCTGGGGAAGTCCTGCGAGCGCCGAGTGACTGTTGAACTGAAGAGCCTTGTACAGCTCGTCGTCCAATTTCTCCACGAAGGACAAGAACAGGTCCTGCTGTTGGGCAACTATGGTGGCTTAATGGTGGCTTAATGGTGGCTTAATGGTGGCTTAATGGTGGTTTAATAGTGGTTTAATGGTGGTTTAATAACTAACTATGGTTGATAGTGGTTTATAATTGTTAATCATAGAGGGCTAATGTCATGGTTGAACTGGCCAGCCATGTTTCAGGACCAGCGAAGCTTGGGTGATATGGACTTACGTCCCAGCATTGCAGACCTGGAACCAGCAAGGACGGCGACAGTAGCTGAAGCTGCACCAACCAATGGTCGACCAACTGATGGGCAACTGCCCGTCCAGAATTCGCAGTGCAGATCAACCGTTCCGTAGCAACTGCAATTTGACCAGGTCTTTAGTGATGGCAATTGAGAATTCAAGAATAAATAGCAAATGTGGGCTTCGAGATTATGTTCTTAGAGATTGTTTGATAGATATGTTTTCGAAATTATATAATCTATCTTTGCTTTAAAAAAATTATAATATAATTAATAAGGCCGTGGGTCAAGATGGTCAAGGGCCCATATACCTCCCCTGTCTCTGCACCAATCCCATTTTGGGTTCTGCTTACAACGCGTTGCCATATGGATATCCCAACCCCCATAGCAATCATCGACCAGTCCCGACTGCGGAGCCGATCCCAGTCCTGCAATCGCGGATGAGACTTTGGATCCTCCACATCAGTGGTCTCACCTGCGACGAAACAACACCGTGGCCCAGCCTGTTGTCTTTTGCTGTGCGTGTGGTTGTGGTTTGAGTGAGACAAAAAAGTGAAATGCTTGGTTAGTCGTCTGGTGAACCCCCTTGCCTGCCGGAAATTCCTGATCTTTTGTGGGGCAAAAACAGCAACTTGAGGTACACCGCTCTCATGGACAGAAAATTATCAACATAGAGGAATCCTCACACCCTACCAAAACACAATCAACTAGCACTTGACCCTTTGCCAAAAAATGCTGATGAGGTCACCAAAACGGAAGTTGGTGGACGAGATTGGCAACAGCCATCCAACCTCTCGTTCGTATAGTCTCCACTTGTGATGCTACACAATTGGCACTTACCGTAGGTACCTGCCCATGGGTGGTTTTGCTAACCCCAATGGGTTGGATAACATCAGATTGTTCCAAGGACCAATCCAGTAATGCGGCCACTCTGTCCATAGGATGGGCCCCATAGGGTCAAAATTGATCCAAGTAGAGCTACGGCTGAGCGTACACACATTTCGGAGAAGCGACCCCGGGCAGCCTGCTGCCGTCTTATCCTCTGCGCTGCCATTCTTCAGAAGATTGTTGGATTCAACGAGCAAAGGAAGCATCTTGTTCACCTGGCAGGCAAGCAAATTCACGGGAAATTCAGTTTTCTGCGGCTGTTGGAATTTCCAAAAATCCACGAAGAGATGTTCCGGTTGAAGATTCGATTGGCACATACCATTAGCCATCATTGAGGAGTGGCATTCACCATCATTAGTCAAGTTATTGCCCATCATTAACTGTCAAATTACTATGATGAACCATCAACTAGGCAGCATTAACCATCAACTGACCAGATTTGAGCACCTATAGACCACTGTTGACCCATCAATGAACCACCAGTCAAATAGCAATCCACCACAATTCACACAACTATTACAGTAATCATCAATTCGTCAAAGGATTGACCATCATTAACTACTAATTCATCATGATGAACCATCCACTGGCCATGGTTGAGCATCAGTCAACCATCGTTTACCATGCAATCAACCATCAATCAACCACTAGCATAGCAACTATTAGCCATCACTCAATCGTTATATAACCATCAATTGGCCATCAACAAACCATCATTAAGCATCATCTCACCACTACTGAAACCGTTGCAACCACTATTAACCGTCAACCAACGGCTCTAAACTTTAAACCATCAGTTTACCATCAACTAATCACCAACTACCCGCCATCAATTCACCATCATTCACGACGATTAAACTTGGGCCAACCTTCCTGTGCAGCCAGCTGCGCCTTCTGCAAGGCTTCGTTCCACATCTCAATCTTCCTAGGGATTGACGGGTGGTGAGCCCAGGTCCATGCGTTCCGGTGATTGCTGACCCTCCAGCAAGCTTCTGCCCATCTATACGTGAACAATCATTGATTATATATGTGAAGTATGGTATCATATGCGGCAACCTGCAATCCACTCTAACACGGTTTTCTCCAGCTGCTTGCGGTCATGTTTTCATCGCCGACACACAGTCGTAGCTCCAAATTGCGACGCACCACCAGGCCAATCTCAGCGTCAAGTCGGATGGACTCAGCCGCCTCCGCTCAAGATTTGCTCACTTTGGCAGCCCACAAGGCAACCTGGAGATCTGTTGCCAACTTGTCGTCTGACAGTGACACCTCTCGTGGTTTGCCCTTCGGTTTAGCCTTGGGCTTGGGCTCCACGACTTCAAGAGTTTGGTTTCTCTCTGCAAAGGCAGCTGCCGTTTCGCGACGAAACTGCTCTTCCAGCACTTCCTTCTTCTCAGCGGCTTTTCTCTTCGCCGACGCAGCCCGGGCAAGTCTTTGCCTCTCGCGGCGAAGCTGCGCCTTGCTCGGCTCTGCTTCATCCACATTTTCACAAAGAACTTTTGCAGCTTGCGAATTTTCGGGCGGCCTCTGGCCGGCGGCGCCAGCACCATGTCTCCGGCTGCTTCGATGGGCCTGGGCCGCAGAATTTTGCTGGGCGATTTGGGCTGCTAGTCGTCGTTCCTCCTGGGCCTTCTCCTCTGCAACCTGAAGTCGTCGCTCCTCGTCCTCTTTGGCGGCTGAAACTTGAGCACGCAAGCACTGCCTGATCTCCTGCAAGCGGAAGCCAGGGAAGTAACCCGACCCACAAGGCGACTTCTGGAGCGAGGTCGTTGATTCAGGATCTTTGAGAGACAGGTTGTGTATCAGCCTGTAGATGATGTTTCGATTCCACAACCTGGACACACTAGTATATGAGACAATGCGAACCGAATATTCAAAGTTGCGTGCACAAACATGTTCTCACAACGACAACGACAACGACAACGACAACGACAACGACAACGACAACGACAACGACAACGATGATGATGATGATGATGATGATGATGATGATGATGATGATGATGATGATGATGATGATGATGATGATCATGATGATGATGATCATGATGATGGTGATGATGATGCTGATGATGATGATGATGATGATGATGATGATGATGATGATGATTATGATGGTGATGGTGATGATGCTGCTGCTGATGATGATGCTGCTGATGATGATGATGGTGATGATAATGATGGTGATGGTGATGGTGATGATGAAGATGATGACGATGATGCTGCTGCTGATGATGATGATGATGATCATGCTGATGATGATCAGGATGATCATGTTCATGATCATGATGATGATGATCATGGTGGCGACGATGATGGTGATGGTGATGATGATGATGATCATGATAATGGTGATGCTGATGCTGATGATGATGGTGATGATGATGACGACGACGACGATGATGATGATGATGATGATGATGCTGATGAATGATGAATGATGAATGATGAATGATGAATGATGAATGATGAATGATGAATGATGAATGATGAATGATGATGACTGATGATGCTGTTGGTGATCATGGTGGAGATGAGAATGAAAAAAGCAAGCAAGAGGTATCCACAATGATCCAGTATGTATGTACACCAGTGTTTCTTACTAAAACCTTGTCAACGCATTCGGGAATCAAATTCAATGACATTGTCGTCTAAGATCCTGGCACACTGCGGGTGAAATGTCAAGCAACAAAAATCACCAACCCAATGGCTTGAACCAGTCTCGCCCTCACTTTCTTAAGCCAAACAGTGCCCGAACAGCTCGAAAATCTTAAACAACTGTTTTTTGGGTAATTGGTTGGCACATATACTCGCGCAACTTCCACGCTAACAGTCAAAGGGGCTCAACGCTAAACCGTACGGGTAAGAGCACATGGGGCCCTCTACAAAGGTATGTTCAATGGTCTCAGACACCGGGCCTGTATGCCTACCGACCAAAGAATCAATGCGATGACAAATCCAATCTGAAACCACATGCGCATCATAGTCTCGACATTAGAAGGCCCAAACCATATGAAAATTCAAACTCTTTTCTCTGATTGCCCGGTACCTTGGCTCCTCCATCCTGGCCAGCTCCTGCACAGTGATCTCCCGCGGCCGCGTGGCAGGTTCAGGAGATGATGGACATGGCCGGCTTCGCTGCTGCAAAGGGATGCCCGTATTGACCGGCACGCCGCTCTGCTGGAAGATCTTCGCCTGTTCACATCATAAGGCTATGGGTCAATATTAACCAACCAACTAATGGGGGTTAATAACCAACCATTTTAAAGGGAAAACAATGGTTAATGATGGGGAAGTAGGGGTACAGGGTTTTGACCCACTGCCATAAAGATTTAAGGGGTTGTTCGGCTAACCAGCATGGGGAAAGCAAGGCTTTGATTGTATACAGTCAGCTGGACTAAAGTGGACGGGTCGGTTTTTGTAGCTGACATGCGAAATCAAAGTGTTCAACCAACCCACCCTGGAGCCTGCTCTTCAAAGGGCAGCTGTCGGAAGGATGGACACACGCTGTTGCCAGTCAAACTTGGAAACTCATGTCCTGTCTCCGGGACGTCCTTCAGCAGCAGCGCCGCGTGCTCCCGTGCCTTTCCTTCCGTGCATCGCATGGTTTGAACGAAGCACATCGGGCAAAAATGCAATGCATTGTCACACTTCGTGCACACGGATCTTCGGCATGAATCGCAATAACACCCGGTTGGCAAACCACACCAAAGGCACGGTGGTGTGACCGTCATCTGCTTCCTCTTCTGTTCTGCTTGCACGAGGGATGTCACCTTTGCGCGGGCTTTGGGCCTTGTGACCCTTTTCCATCGCAAAGCTGTGGGCTCGGGGAGCTGTGATGCTTCGGCCTTCGGTGCACGCTGATAGGTCCCAGCCAAGTTGGTGCTGTAGACACCATCATCCAAAGGTGGGCCCGGAAAGGTTTTTCCAGGGGGAGGCCCTTCGACAACTGGTAAGGGTGGATAGACAGCTCTCACCTGGGAGGGTTTCACAATGATTGAGGTGGTCACCATGATTTGTTCAACAAAATCACGGGAATGTCTCCAAGGGATAAACTGATTGTTAAAATCATAGATTGTCCCATAACTCATTGGGGTTGCCAAAAATGGTTAAACACTTCCATGAGTTGACGTGCAAACTTTCAAAACTGCCCATGCGCAAAGAACCGCTGAACCAGTTTTGCCCACCTGATGATAAGGTGATGGACCAAGGACGTTCCAGCTCGATGATGCAGCTTCGGGCGCCGTCTCGCTGTCTGACTCATCGTCTGAAGATTCTAATGTAGCTGCCACCTGTGTCGGAGCTCTAGCGCTGGTGGTCATGCACATTGGACGCATCACGCATAGGGTGACCAAACTGTGTTTCGTTTGCTTCATGATCCCTTAAACCCTGGAGGGGTCAAACATGTTAAGTTGCATTTTTGTTGGCACCACTACGCTGTTTTGGATGGAGGGCAAGAACCAATAGATATTGCACAAGGTTATTTGGATGTCATCTTTAAGGATATCAAATGGAAAATGTTAATTAAAGGATATGTAGAAAATATAATAAATAATAATAAATAGGCCCCTGCAGAAAGCAACATAAAATGTGGCCAAGATCAAGCCTCAAAAATGTTCATTTTCCAGGGATTGGATGGAAAACCACAGGCCGAACCCCAAAAATGTAAATAGTGGGTCTTCTGAGACATGGCGAGTACGGAAAATCATATTGGATCCATTTTCAAGATTTCAAGCGAGGAGGGGGGCAGAATTTGTTATTGCATTTCTAAAATCCCCCTTAAGAATTATCACAACATTCCTTGACATCCTCCCTCCCCCTCACATTGCTCTGCCATCCACTACAATCTTGAAATACCCGAAAATCATCAGAATCGCTTAACAATGATACATTTTCTACCCTTCTTGGCATCGAAGCCCCTGATATCCTATGGGGAAGGGGGAGGGTGGCCTTTAGTAGGTTGTTCTACATTTTTACCCTCTCGGCGGGGTTTCGGTTAAGGCGGAAGTGATGTTCCATCCCATAAATGCAAATGGGGAAGCCACCCATCGGGCAGATGCCCGCCATTGTCACGAATCTTGCCATAAGGTTAGCGCAGTTCAGAAGCTTGTAGCACGTTGTAGCTATTTCATGTTATGATGTTATGGGAATGGCCATTGCTTGGATAAATCAAATGCGGTAATGTTGATATTGGATGCACCATTGGATAACTCGAAGGTCCCCACTTCGAGAAGCTAGGGGTCCTTCGGTTTTTTGCCGGCGACGGTCCATAACCACTATTTGTTCATCAAGTTTCCATCTATGCGCCGTTCTTTACCATCAATTCACCTCTTTTAACCTGTCTTAACCACCAGTAACTTGTAACCATCAACTAATCACTATTGTCCATTCATTATCCACTATCAACCATCAACTAACCGCTATTGTCCATTCATTACTCCACTATCTATCAACCATCAACTACTCACTATTGTCCATTCATTATCCGCTATCAACCATCAACTAGTCACTATTGTCCATTCATTATCCACTATCTATCAACATTCCGCAACTGCTGCCGTCGAGGTGGAAGAGCTGACTCGGTGGGAGGTGCGGCAAGTGCTGCAGGAGGAAGGAGTTGGAGAAGCTAGGATGAACAACCGACCGTGAGTGTAGAATCAGCGGGGGCTGCGGCAGGTACTGCTGGAGGAGGGAGGAGTTGGAGAAGCTAGGGTGCGGGACTGTGAGCGTAGAATCGGTGGGAACACATCAACCCTCTCAATCAGGCTTTTGACCCACGGTCTCATTTCGAGGGTGGACCCATCAGGTAGTCGATGTAGGAATCAGGCACTGGCACCTCCTTGCCATCGATGATGAAGAATCCCATGGCCAGGTTCTGCGAGTTTCAGGGAGTTTGTTGAGGCTTCTTTGGTGCCTCATGTGTATTCCCTACGAATCTGTTAGGCTTTTGCTTCATCAATCGGTTCTTTTGGGTCTACTATTGAGACATTTTGAGACAGTGGCACACTCATGACTTCCAGAAGGATCCCCAAGTTCTAGAAAAACACATTTGGCCTGTTGATCGAACTTGGAGCCAATGCTGTTTGGATGACTTGATCTGAAGTCACATGGGCTACTAATGATCTTATGAATTAGATATAAATGAGCCAATGGCTGCCAAAGAAGCGCCCATTGACTTTCACAGGTTCCGAAGGTAAGTCAGCTTGATGTTTATCATGGTGAAACTGAAATGATGGACCTAAGCCTAAACTGTTGTTTCCGCCATCATGAAATCAACTTTTGAGACATTGAAGAAACTGTAGGAAACAAACCAATTTCAAAGACCAAGACCTGCCTGCCACGATCCCGTGGATTTTATGCATCAGTGTCATCCGCACTGTCACACAGATTGCTGTTTTCTTTCCAGAAGCTACCCAAGTTTGCACCTTATGCTTGCTCTTGGCCCCAATCCATTCTGCAGGTGGCTGACTTTATCTGAAAAAAATCATGCAATACACAAACATGGTGGACATGACCGGGCAATTTGTTTTGCCGCTCGTTGTACGTCCTTTCTTTCTGTTTGTCATTTTCTTCGGCCGCCTTGCTGTTGCAATACTGCAATTTGTGATTTAACGAAGCAACCTGTGCAACATAGCATCCTTGACTGTGATGCGAAAATATCAACATTGATCTCAGCGTATCTCAGCACGCCAAGCATCATGGCTGCAAAAGCGCCGCCAGTGTTATCAAAGTCTGCCGACACCATGGAAGCGTAGATGTACAGCTGCTCCTCTTCAGACACGCACCGGGGCGAGGTGCCAGAAGCGGCTGCGCAAGGGTGATGGAATTTATGGTTCCCATCACGAATTGATGAACAACAATGATTGGAAATCAAGCTGGAAATGTTCCATCTGAATTGAGATGATAGTCAACAACAAGCAAGAATTGATTAAGAATCGGGTTTTCCATCATTGATGAGAACATTTCCAGCTGCAAGAACTTGGGCTTATCCACAGTTGCACTCAAACATCACTACGTGGTCAGGAAATACCCTCAGAAACTCCGGTCCCACGGATCTCCAAATCCTGAGATTTCTGGAGAATTTAGGATGGCTTTCAGCTCGAAACACCGCCCGCGATTCAGGCCAACGACTGGCTTGCCAACTAGTATCATGTATTCTCTACATTTCTCTACAAATGGTACAATGAAAAATATATTTCCAACCGGCCTGTGCCAACAATCTTTACCAACCAAACCTGGTTGGTGGTTGAACCACCCCTATGAAAAATATTCGTCAACCAACCAACTGTTGATAACTGCAACGGAAAAATAAAAAATGTCAATCAAAGCACCAACCAGCAGTTGTTTAACCAGTATTATTGTTGATCATTATCCCCTATTGTTTACCACTATTAACCATGGTTAAAACATGGTTAAAACCACAAACCAGGTCGTTGGTCCCCTAGGTCCCCATGGTACTGAACAAGTCATGTCGGAAACGCCAAGGCGTGGTGACATTTCCCGAGCTCCGACGCCGACTGTGGGGAGACCACTCCGAATTCAGCCGCACAGCATCCAATCGTTGATCCAAATCTATGAGATCTGAAATCATCAGTCGAATCATCCAATGATCCAATCATCTTTCCAAACCGGATCCTTCTCGAAATGTTAAGATGGAGACTCACTGGCTATAGAGGCGATGAGTCACTGCAATGGATCCCCCCTGGCCCCGCTCCAATGGGCCGTGCTTGGCCGCGTGCACCAGGAGTTTCTGCAACTTCTCCATGTACACCTGGCGTGCCCCAGATCTGGTCACCAGTTTGAACCAAGCAGTTCTTGGATCAATTTTCTACAGCTGGGGGACATAGTGCCTGGGTTCATAGCTGTGGAACAGTGCACCCAGTTGGTGCTGTTCAGCCTTATGAAGAACGATCCAATTTTGAGGTGATCTTTGCGAGCCACGCCGATGGTTCTGGCCACCAAGCCGGTATAGCCAATGACGATTATGTCAGGTATAGCCAACAGTCAGCAATGTATCCCAATGGCTTAGAATGGCACCATATGGCACCATTGGTATGCCAATGGGGTGACACACACAAGAAGAACAACGCTTTGCGCAAGGGTACGTCCTCACAGGTAACAGTTCGATGTTGAGTTTCCATTTGGGATACCCTTCTGATATTCTTCTGGTAGCGTACATGTTACCAGTATTTTGCAGGAAGGTATAACCCTTCATAAACCATTACAACATATTACAACTAGCAACCCATTGGTGCATTGCAAAATAACAAAAGAAATCACCCAAGGCAGGTGGGTGAAACCTTTGATAATTACCCATTGGGATGATGAATCCATCTATGATTAGCACCTTTAATACTTGTACCACAGCCAGGCGTACATTGAAATGGAAGTAGAGCAAATAGAACCCGTCGGGTTGTCATACCCAACTACTATCCACCACTAGGTCATTTTCTACCATTCTTCACACTGGTGAACCATTGATAAATTCACGGCACGGTCGACTGCGCACACGGCGCCACTGAAGACTTTTCTCCAAGGCACAACGTCTAGCCGTCACCTTCTTAGGTGAGGCTCAAGGGCCCTAGTGAACCCAGAAGCAATCGGACATCCACAGTGAAGTGTATGGTCTCATACCGTGGCAGCATGAAATGATGTGAGGTTTTTCACGCCCTCGACCAGCCCAGTTCACTGCATAGGATGTATTCTCGACCCTAGTCAATCGATTCAGCCCGCAAACTCCCTGACGAATGCAGAGGAAGCTGCGGATGAGTCTGACGGACCCCAGCCCACACATTCAAGGAACATGGCAAGATCCATGGCAGGAGTTACCTTCTTCTTGGCGAGGACACCTGTTCCCTTGGTACCATACGAATTGATGATCCAGGACATATAGTTGGATACCTCAGTGTCCACTTTGGCACGCTCCACCATAGCACGATATGACATTCCTTTTGAGTTCCAGAGCTTGGTGACTTTGTCCATTTTGCACAAAGTCTGACCCCACTGATCGACGTTCATCCCATCTGGGATCTGAATACGTGAGTTCACATGCTTGAAGTATGGCTCTACCCCTGCGGCTGCATAGGTTACCTCGCTCCAGTCGCTTTGACTCACGATGTCATCATCCCTGAGACGCTTGGATGCGTCACACATTGCACCGATCTCCTCAAGAGAAAAGGCATTGTGAGAGGCAATGCTCTCGATCAAATTGCGATGGCCCACCAACTCACTCCTTGGAACGTTCGCCTTCTTGTAGGCATCAAGAAGAATCTGTGCTTGACCATTGACAACTGCTCGATGCAGCAGTCCTGTTACCATGCTGACTTCGCCCTCATTCAAAGGTGCATCACCCACGGCGGTGGTGGTGGCTGGCTTCTTCATGGGACGACTCATCATTACTGACTCGATTAGGCTTTGGGAGAAGGCCTGTTTTCACTAGGTGTTACACACACAAAAGACACCTTGAGAATGCAACTGCGACAACTAAAACTGTACATGACTTCGGCTGCGAGTTGGGACAACTTGCAAGGAAAAATTGTAGGCACTACGATTTACATATCAAGAATGCGAAGGCATCATGGATGTCTTTGACATGCAATGACGACTTACTTAGGAATCCCCTTATCCATCGGCTATTCACTCCAGGACAACTATGAACTCCTAGCTGCTCGATAAGACATAATGACACTCTTCGGCAAAAGGCAAAAAGAATTGCCAGCACACAGCTGACGAGCGATCCTACACTCTATTCTCTCATTGGGCACCTTGTGTGTCTTGTTGTTGTGCTTGTTTTTCTTTTCTACCGGATTGTGTGCATATGGATATCTGGTATGTACCCCCTTCCAAGATTTCGAACAGAGGTTTGGTATCTCCTCTGAGCTTCGTTAGGCAATCAGCTGCCATGCGCAGATTGTTGACCCAAAAGACCAACACATTTTGATTAGCAACTGTCTCCTTTGCGATAGCATAGTCGATTTGGAGGCGGCGCTCAACCGAAATAGCCTGACTACAACAGCTACGAGTGATTGCATCATAAAATCCCTTGCTGTCGATAACTATTCCTGCTGGAAACTTTGGTACTTGATCTCGGAATTCCCGTGGTGTAACTCCCTTGGTGGTTTCGGCCAACAAAGCTTGAAACAACTCTATCCCATCAAGTCCATTTTGACCACTCAGAGTTTCAGCAGCTACAGACGATCTCACGGCTCGGCGGAGCTTCTTCGATTGCCAGTCAATCACCCATGTGCGAGCTTTCTTGCGTTCAAAGATTTGTGGAGTGGATAAACACAGAAGATACCCTCCCTGTGAGTCACCGTTTCCCCGAGTTCCCCAACCAGCATCTGCGATACATAAGATACGCCACTCTTCAACTGCTACACTGCTTGGGAACTGCAGTCGCACCCTACGTTCTTTCATTTCTCGGAGAGCTTTGTTGTAGAGCTGAACATGGGAAACTTCTCCTTTATCTTGGACTCCCTGTAAATAGGATGCAAGAAACGCCATATCTGGGCGAGTGCTGTTGGCCACCCATGCCAGTTGTCCTGCACACGTTCGAAGGATCTTCGGGTCCTTCAATGGTGTGGAAGCTGTTCCTAATGGCTTTGTTGCCACTGGTTCTAAGGCATCTATGTATGCTTCTTGACTCACTTCGATTGCCATAGTTTGCGGATCCTGCCTTATCTCTACTCCAGTATATCGAATGGTATATGTGCGGTAATCACCAAAAGGCGGCTTCTTCTTCAACCGTTCTAAGACCTCATCCATTTCAGAGGTACCGCCTCCTATCAGATCATCTACGTGAATCCCACATATGCCTACCAGCTGTTCGCTCCTCCTCAGTACGAACAAACATGGGTCCAGCTGCGAAACAGTTAGTCCTACCTGCTTCATCTCACGGGACAAACGAAGGTACCAGGCTCTGGGTGCCTCAGCTAGGCCATAGGCAGCTGTTTCAAGCCTGAAAAGATCTTGATCGCTCAAGGACATCCACTCTTTTATCTCACTTGGGGGCTTGAAGTAAATGTCCCTGGTGGCTGGGTCACCTGAAAGGAATGCTGTCTTTATATCCGCTCCCCACAACTTCCATTTATTTCCTGCGCACAAGGAAAGAATCATGTTTTTGGTTTCCTTTCTCAGCGTCGGGGAATCCGTTGCTATCTTACCCAATTCTGGGTCTTGCCATCCCACTATCACCAACCTCGCTTTGGGGGTTTTCTTTCTCTCATCGGGATCAGAGGAAGATTTCCAAGTCAGCACCCACCTAGCCTTTATTATTCGTTCCGTGGGTATGCCCTTGGCCCTACAAAGAGAAACAACTTTGTTTTCTATCCAGCTATTCCACTCTTTCTGCATGGCTTTCTGGAACAGCTTCTGGTCAGTGGGATTCAGCTTACGGAATGAGACCTCGACATGGCGCAGCTTGGCTTTGGGCACCGACACATTGAAGCAATCTTCCAACACACTCCATAAGCACAACGGGTTTTCTGTGATGTCCTCTGGAACTATATCTACAGAAAGCTCAAACAATTCTTGGATTGGCACACGTGCATGGCTTATATGGAGCTCATCATCTTCTGGAACGGGTACATCGATTGGAAGATCAACTTCTGCCTGTGACATTGGTTCGTCGGGCACTTCTGCGACACTTGCTGGTGGTTCCACTGGATTCTCTGATGGTTCCACCTCTGCACTATCATTCGTTGGTGAGGCCTGCACGGCATCGTCCATCACAGAGGGGGAGTATCCTGGACTATCCTGCTCAGGCTCTATGTCAGGATTATCTACATCTACTTCTATGGACACTCTTCGTTGTTTGGACGGTGGTTCCTCACTGGGATTCAGTACCTCGCCCTCTATGTTGACGAGCGTTGGCAGCTCACCTTCTTGCAGTGCAACATGCGGCCTGTTCTTACCGGCTGCGGTTTCGGCAGCCTTTGCTTCCCAGAATTCCTTACTTCGGTAAAAACGGCGTCTAATCTTTCGTGGACCTCCTTCTTCTTCTGGTTCAGGATCTACATAGTTAGGTTCTTGTTGCACATCTTCCTGCAATTCCATATCTTCATCGATTGGAACACTGGGAACGAGGTCGACATACTGACCCCAGTTTTTGGCCAGTTGCGTCTCCGTCTGGGCTAGGTCGTCCGGAAGGTTACCGGCTGCAAGGCTTTTCGAGAGCTCACGAAAGTTTGCTTCATCATCAGGAATGGGCCTAAGTCCCTCAGGTGAACATCTATATATGTAACCATTTAGGGACACCCACACTAACCTGGGGACGGGACTATTTGTCGAGCTTTCGGTACCTATGATGCGGCCTGGTCCTAACCACACTCCTCTACGTGTTACCAATTGACCTCTACCATGTTGACGGAACATGTACACCAATTGACCAACCACATATGGTCCACGCATGGGCCGACTTCTTCCTGCAATGGCTCTCCTCCACACATCCTTGGAGTGCTCCTCAAGAAAAGCCTTGGCTGCCTCTGTGCGCAATGCAGTCTTTGCAGCAAAGGAAGGGTCTGCCAGAATCTGTGATTGGCTCACAGGATTGCGCTGTTCATGCACATCCGCTAGATCCCCAGCATGTCGTGGCTGTTGTCCCAAAAACCACTGACTTGGTGAGAAGCCTGATTTCCTAAGTTGATCATTTCTTACCGCTGAGCAAGCTTCGATGGTTTCCTCGGGACTACGCTGGGAGGTCTTCCATACCTTTTGTGCCATGTTGCGAAGGATCCTATTCGCTACCTCTACTCTACCCAACTGCCAGTGACTTTCGGTTGCGGCATGAAGCAACTGGATGTTGTTGTGAACCAGGTATTGCTGAAAGTCTCTTGAGATTGTCCTGTGATCGGGATCCATGAACACTGTCTTAGGAACACCATAAGGTCGTGACCACACCTGATGAAATGCTTTGGACAATCCATACTTACCGGGCTCAACCACAACTTGCTGGGCAAAGTCAGTGGCCAGGTCGACACATGTCAGCACATTTCTCTTTATTTCATAGGGTTTACCATCCTTGTCTTCTCTTACCAACTCTACTTGAACATAGTCGACACCTACCACTTCGTTGGGGGTTTCCGTGTGCAACATGGTGGCCTTCCGGTGGGAGGCAGGACGCTTGAGCTCCTCGCACACCGAACATTTGAAGGAAGATATCGCTCTCTTGACTTCTGCGGATGCATTGGCACGAACTGCTAGCCTCATCATCTGTTCTGGTGATGAGTGACCAGTGTTGGTATGCAGCTTACGTACCAGAGCCTGTGCTCTGTCTTCAACCTTAATAGCCTGGGGACTACTCTGTTGATTGCTCTCTACTGAACGTTCTGGATATGCTACTATTTCATCATCCTCTACTCCTGACATATCCTCAACCAGTACTTCTTCGATGGGATAGTGCTTTCGTGATTTGGACACTCCCTCCATTGCTTCTACGATAACTCTGCAAAACTTGTTGGGATATGTCTCCGCCCATGTCGTGAGATTCTCACCTTTATACTTACCCTCCAAATGCTGGTGCTGGTGCTTTCCATCGCATCGGCAACTTACAAGTCGATCCGCAAGAGAGGCCTGCGAAGTTACAATTCCTGTTGCCTTCAGCACTGGAAGCTTCGTCTTGGGACACCGGAGACCCAAGGCACACTGATCTACTCGAACGCTATGGTGTGCTCCAAGGTTCAACTCTGACCAAGCATCGGAACTCAGTGGGTTTTCTATATGGGCATGTCCCCCGCATTGTTGTTGAATATGCCAACCTTCACTAACCATGTGCAAATACTTCCGTGCTTCCGCCCTCTCAGCTAAGATCTCTTGCTTGGTGGGTTCACTTCGTGTCATGTTGAATCGTGACCAGGGTCCCCAGTTGGTGCACGGAAAACTGAACCACACATGACGAGGACGGCAAAAACCTATCAGCAGCATCAGATTGCGTCTATCCTGGAGCTTATTGAAGTCTTGTCCATAGTCCCATCCTAGCCTTATTGCGGAATCATGATGACATTTCTCAAACCACTTGGACAGAGGGGCTTTTCCCGTGAACACTTCAAGCAAACCTACGGGTTGATCCAACCTTTCAGCTTGGGGACCCAACCACGTCTGCAGCTCCTGCTTGACAGCTTGTGGATCGCTGGCAAGCCGAGACATGATCAATCGACTGCCTGTGTGTCGGAGTGACTTAATCCTCTGAAGCAAGGTGCGTTGGGTATCAGCAGACAACTTTTCCCTGTTTGCAACATCAACCCAGTTCTGATCTTCATGATAAATTGCTTCAACATCCAACTGAGGATTATATGGTGGCATAATATGATCACTCTCATTACAACACAGGCATTGGTCTTCGGAAGCATGGAACCCACTGGGAGCTGGGTTCATCAGCACATGGGCAAACACTGCTACTGGCATCACTTGGACAGGACGGCGATCGGAGTTTTGTGGCCTATCTTGCCATGGAGACACATTCAGTTCCCCCTGTGTAGACAGTGTAGCTACGGATACTCTGTATGGCTGTTGGCCTGCATTTGGCGGTATCCTTTCTTTCTTTGGTTTATATGCGGTGGCTGCATACACAATTTCTCGCCCTTCACCCCCAAACAAGGTTATTAAATGATCTTTCATCATTGCAATATCTACTACACCTTTCTTGGTATTCTTCACTATATGTTGGAAAGATCTAACCCTATCAGCTGGAGTAACTTGTTTGGACACCCGTGCCTTTCCATCCTGGGACACGAGCGAGGCAGGGCTAGCAGCTTGCACGGGAGCTGCATTGTGGATTGCATTGGGCTCATTCATCTCCTCATTCTCAGAGCACTGATGGACCTCGAAGTCTTCAATCACTGGGTACAAGGGCAGGAGCAAATGTCCATTGGCCGCTTGCTTCAACGGCTCGTCCTTCATCCCGTGCTTGACCGAGGTGATTGTCATACGACCGAGATCCAATGTTGCACCCATCCCTTCCAGCACTCGACGTGACAAAAGAAAAGGAGTATTGCCAGGAACAACATATGTCGTGATACTACCGTGTAACGTGCCCAGTCGCACTGTCCATCTCAGTCCTTTTCGAGTCATTTCCTTCCGACCATTGAATCCTTTCAACTCCACTGGCGGAAGCTCGACTGCGACGGGCTCTGGGAAGTTCACAGACTTGAAGAAGGCAGCATAGATACCTGCTGTTTGCTCTCCAACTACCGACGTTGTACACCCTGTATCCAGAATCGCATGACCTCGTGGAATGGATGCCAGCAATATCTCCTCTTCTACGATTCCATGGGGACCTGCCTCAATCATGTAGTTGAATTCGGTGACTAACTCCGAGATAGTCAGGTTTGCATCCTCCTTCTTGAAACCCGGCTTGGGTCTTTGCTCCGATTTCTTCTTGTGCGTGTCTTTCTTGTCATAGCGAAATGCCCTTGCCATGGGAGCTTGGTTCCCGCTGCTGGCTGCGGCTGCAGCCTGTTCAGGAGGCAGGGCAACTACTGGATAGTAGGATGATCCAGCTCTTGTCTTCTTGATCTCCTTGACACGCTTCTTGGTTTCCTTGTAGTTTCTGAACTGTTTCTTGTACTCTTTCTTGGCTTTCTTCTGAAGCTCATAGATCTCCTGAAGTTCATCCTCCATTGACTCCTCAGATCCTTCCTCACCTAGCATAGCCTCTTGTGCAGAGTCCGTCTCTGAAAAAGGGGCCTCCAGCGATGAACTCTCTTCGTCTGCATCCTGAAGAACATAGGCCTCCCGGCGTGGAACCTTGTTGGGAGGACGGCCTCGAGGATCGAATCGATTGTTGTCCTCGATGTCCGAAGCTCGCATGATTCTTTCCACATCCAGGAAACGAGAACTACCCCCCGTAGACCTGATCACATGTGAACGCTGTTCCTTCGACAGCCCATACTTGCGCATATACAAATGACCAAGGACGGATTGCGGAAAGATCGGCTTTGCTCGGGTGTAGGACTTCTCAATGGATCCAAGCACCTGTTGCATAACCAGCTGCTGCTTATCATAGTCTCCCTTGAACGTCCCAGTGGACGTCTGCCGCTTCACACCTCGATCCCTACCTCCACTATGTCCTGAGGCTTGTGACAAGGTTCTTGGTGTAGGAGCTCCGGCAGAGGGAGGAGCTGGTTGTTCCGGTGGGACTTCCGACGCTTCTGCTTGACCATCAGCTGCAGGAGGCGTCTTTCCACCGTCTTGCTCTGTATCATCTGAATCACCTGCATGATCCAACTTCACACCGTCAGACTCCGAATCTTCCTCTAACGAACTTGGCACTGGTGAAGGGCCACGATGTCCACCCTTCTTCTTCTTCTTTTCCTTGGAGATAGCTCGTTCCTGAGCTATGAGCACCTCCAATCTGGCCAGTTGAGACTTGAATCTCGAGGAGAAGGCCGTCGCTCCTTCATGTTGGCGACGAGATAGTCTGAAGAGGAAGTCGTCAATGGCATCATGCAGCTCCACTTCAGGAAGGTATTGGTAATGCTTGTCTAAGCATTCCAACACACGGATCCACCCCTTCACCGTTCTCACCTGAGATATAGGCAAGTGCTCGGTGCATCGCCAAGCTTCGCCAGTGAGTCTCGCCAGCAACTTCGGTCCTGCTAGATGTTGATTCTTGTATTCCAGCGAGGCCACTGACAAAATCACTTTCCTACGAAACCTCCCGATATCCACCAGGCTTGCCATCGAAGGTGATGTCTTTGAATGGATCCTTGCTATCCAGCATCGTGCAGCAAGACGCTGCTCAGCAACAATTCGCTGTAAGCACCCAACCCAAGGATAAATCGAATGCCACTTTGCCAGTATTGGCAGTTGTAACCCCGGGCACAGTGAAGTGCCTCTTGCGGTTCACAAAGGCGCTGGAGCACTAAGGCTCCGCTACCATGATAAATTCACGGCACGGTCGACTGCGCACACGGCGCCACTGAAGACTTTTCTCCAAGGCACAACGTCTAGCCGTCACCTTCTTAGGTGAGGCTCAAGGGCCCTAGTGAACCCAGAAGCAATCGGACATCCACAGTGAAGTGTATGGTCTCATACCGTGGCAGCATGAAATGATGTGAGGTTTTTCAACCATCATCGTTCACCCGTGTAGCCGCCCATATCAACCATAATGAACATTCTTGGTTGAGTATCTGGCAGATATGGGAAGCTGGCCCCTGCTGATAGTTGGTTCCCCAACAGCCTGAAGCCCAACAGCCTGAAGCTCCAGCCATGGCCCCCATGGCCCTTCCGTGGCCCGGCTCCATGGCGGGACCGGCCTTGCGATCAAAGCCTCGGCGGCCGCGTTGCTGCGCGATCTCGGTGACCTTGGTAGTGAGCTCCTGGAAGCGGATGCGTCATCGGCGCAGCTGGGACCAGTTTGGAAGTTTTAACTGGGTTTGTTTGATCGTTACAAGCTGGGTTTAGTTGATTAATGATGGTTAGTAATGGTTAGTAATGGTTAGTAATGGTTAGTAATTAATGATGGTTAGTAATGGTTAGTTGGTGAGTTGGTTTACAATGGTTAGTTGGTTGATAATGGTTAGTGGTTAGTATTGGTTAGTGATGGTTAGTTTCCCCCAAGACGGGCATAGCTCTAATGCTGGAGAGGCTGACAGCCACGATAATTCAGGCTGAGACCTGGCTGCCATTGACGAAAGGATTTCTCTTCTTCGATCAAACATGAAGGAATTGGCACTCCAATAACAATTTTATCCATATGACTTCCACTTTCACTACAACTACCACTACCACCACCTAACGCTACCACTACAACCACAGCAACGGCCACTGCAAAAGTCATTGCACAACGCCGCGGCTGTCCTTGGAGGTGTACTCCTCAGGCTCGTCTTTGCCTCGCGGACGATGGGTTGAACACGTGGCAAAATGAATTGGCTATGGGTAAATATTAACCATCCAACAATGGTTGATAATAGCTGGTTAATGGTTAATAATAAGGGATGATAACCAACAATAACAGGAGATATACAAGCTATATATGGCTATGGGTAAATATTAACCGACCAATAATGGGGACAATCACCAACAATAATAGGGAAAAAAGCCTGGTTAATGATAGGGGAACCAGGGGTACGGGGTTTTGACCATCTGCCAATTCTCAATTGTCAGGTTCAGTGAGGGTGATTAAGTAACCAATCATGATGATCATGGCTCAGGATGGCTACTATATACAGTAGTGGTTGATTAATGGCTGATGATGCTTGACTAATTGCTAGTGATGGTTGATAAGTGGCCAGTGATGGTAGATCAATGGCTACAATTTTCTATAGCAATGATAGTTAGAAATGTTTGCTTACAAGGCAGAACTAACCCAGAATATCCCAGAATCAGTACGGGGATTGGTTCTACAATTTTCTAATGAAATACAACAACCACTAACGAAAATCATGATTCACCGTGCGAAGTGCACCTTGTTCGAACTTGCCACACTTCCCAATATCCAGAAGCACAGCACCGTGCTTGAAAAACGGTACGGCTCAGCCGAAGTGGATGCCAGGCCAGTGTGGGCTCCCAACGAGTTCATTGATGACGAATTTCAAGTGGTGTGACCATGTGTTCAAGACACATTTCCATTGTGGCGTGAATCAGCCTGCGATTTTTCAATTGACCTGTGCCTGGTTCACAAGTGTCAGGCTGCGACCCTTTGTAGAACTTCAGTTTTTTTTTCGATACAAGTTCAGTGTGGCCATTGAAATTCCAAGAACCCCTTGCATGACCAAGCAGTCCCAGTTCAGACCATCAAGCTCCTCGATAAACCCTTGGTCTCAGGGTGTTATAGTTACTGTTATCAACAGAATTCCCGCGTACAGCCCGCCTTTGCGCTGGTGCGTGGCACCCTTCTGTCCGTCCTCTGCCTTGTCCTTCTTCCTAGCTCGCTTCTCCTGGTCTTTCGCCTGCAAGCGAAGGATCAAATGTGACCAACTTCATAGGCATCAACTGAGTCCAAATCATTGGTGTGCCCTATTTATAATGGCTTTGAACTTGGATGATTAGTAGATCCGTGTAGACACCACCATGGCCATGGACACAGCCATCAATTGTTCACATGGTGGTTTCTCAATTCATAGAGTTACCCCCAGTTATCATCCAGTCTATTAACCGTTTATAGTAATAAACTAACTAGAACTTGGGGAATACCCATGAGTTGAGAAACTCCCACACCACATGATGACGACCGGCTCTAGCCATGAACATGCGTTTGATGTGGGTCACAACCAGCTCTGAGCTCCCAAAACCTGTAGAGCACCTGCACTTGAAACAACCCACCGATTGTCTCCCATCATTTTTGGGAACATGTTTGTTCATGTTGGTTAAATAATACTTATATATATATATATATATATATACATTCATGTATATATATATATATATTCATATACATACATGCATGTATATATTGCCAGACCCATCATTGTCAACCATCATCGACCATCATGATTCAGTGTTTTTAGGTTACTGTTTCTAATCCTGTTTCTGTGCCAACCAACTGGCCCTCTCAAACCATCTCGGTAGAAATCTATGCTCGGCCACTCCACCGACGGACACGCACAGTGAGAAGGCAAAGTCTTCCAACCTGAAGAATGGAGAGTGCAAAGAAGGTTCAAAGAAGATGTTCATCCATTGAGGTGAGTTTTTATCCCCGATTATTTTCAATGATGACAATCTATAACCCTACATAACCACCAACAACAAAAGATTGCCATTTCCACAGGGTGGATGCCACAGCAACACCCAGGGCCTTGTTTTCTGCCTCTTTGGCTTTGGCTAATTCCGCCTCGGTGAACGGCTGCGACATCATCAAAGTGACGTCCGAAAACCGGCGATTGCCGAGGAACACTGACATCCGCAGGGCAATGGGGTACTAGTTGGGACTGCTATGTTACTTGAAAGTGGGAAATCCGCCAGTTTGTTGTGAGTCCATCATTTTTGTGCAAAGAAGTTGGGTGATCCAAAGCATGTTTTGGTGCAATCGTTCAGCCATCCATTAATCCATGGCGAAGTGAGTGCATACGTCGCCGAAATTGGAGATACCACAGCAACTTTGACCAAGGAGATCCAAAGAGTCTGAATTCACGAGTGCATCCGTTGCGCATGTCTCAGAGCAAAAGTAGCAGCACGATCTATACAGCACCGCCCAGAATGCATAATGGCGCTTGATCATGGTCAATGCCCACCATTTTGATTCGTGATGGCATAAATAATGATAAGCTGTTTGATACTGCTTGCTAGGCTGGGTAAAGTAATAGGCACATATTGACAATGATGACCAATATCCATATAATATCATATAACTATTAAGCATACATCTACCATATACCAACCATGATTCATATTCATTGACCACAAATCACCTACTATTAAAACGCGCATCGTATCACCGTTTCTCATCCTCCTGGTTCAACCATTGGCTCTCCCGTGAATCGAAGATCTCTCGTAATCTCCCCATCGAAAGGGGGCCCTCCCGGCAGCCAGCAGGGGCCTTCTTTTCACGTTCCGCCAACTTCTCTGGCGTAATGAGCCATCGAAGCATCTTCCTGGAGCGACGACAAGCAAAATTCGAATTCATCAGATTCGTGGTTCAAGATCCATGGCTCAGTTGGAGATCCTAATATCTGTTGAAAGATCCAAATATGATGAAATATGATTCGTATTTCATGCTGGATGATGATGTTGGTATGTTGGATGCAGCCCCTGGATGTATGGACGTACTCAGCTGCTCGCTGGATCCATGACCGGGAGATCCACGTCACCCTCCGGGCGACCGTTGAGTTGGATCGTCCCCCGATGGGCGACCGGGTCACGAATGACGTGAAACCTGATCTGGTTGGTGGTGCTCAACCACCCCGTCATGAAAAATACGAGTGGTGGTTTAACTATTTTATTTTCTATTTGTCAACCAACCATTTGTTGGCATACTACTATGGAAAATATTCAAATGTTTAAAGCCACCAGGCAGTTATGAACAAAATGTTGTGACCAGGACAACTCGTAGCTGAAAAGTCCTCACGATCTCAGATCACTATAGCCACTGTTGACCATGGACAATCAATGATGAAAATCCAGCCTATGACAAATCATAGATGATCATAGTGATGCTGTAGTCACTATCATGTTTTTTCATAATGAGAACCAATTATCTAAAGCTGTGTAGATGATTCATGATCCTTCTAGGTGGCCAAAGGTGTCAGAGGCCGTCCTTCTACCAGCATCCAGCTGTGTTACTGACATCATGTATCAACCCTCATGAACCATCTACCACCACTCAACCATTAAATGAACCACAAATCATCATGACCACGAAGTACATGAACCGAACTATATGGTTCTTTCTCAAAGGGCTACCCCCAGTCATCATCCAGTTCACGAACCCTTTATAGTCATAAACCAACCATAACTTGAGGGTTCCCCTATTCAAACTAAACCCCCCCCAAGTTCACCACCGAAGTTCACCACCCACGTCGCCACGGTCACCACAACGGACGCCTCGTAGCGGCTCCCCGCCGCCCCCGCCCCGGCACCTCTCTCGGGCCAAGTCTTCGTCGCCGTCCTCGCTGCCGCTCTTGTCGCTGTCGTCGAAGCTGGGTTCAGAGTCGCTGTCCTCGGAGGCCGTGGTTCAGGTCGGTCGATGGGAAAGGATGGGTGGTTGATGTGTGGTTAATAATGGTTAATTATTGTAAATAATAATGGTTGATAGTTATGGTTGGTTAATAATGGTTAATAATAATGGCTAATAATAACAATAATGGTTAATAATGGCTTAGTTGATGGTTAATGATGGTAAATGATGGTTGGTTGATTGTTAACTGATGGTGGTTAATGATGGTTGATGGGAAATGATGCTTAGAAATGACTAGTGGTGGTTATAATGATGGTTGATGATGGGTGCCGTGGGATGGTGGGTTAAATGATGGTTGGTTGTGGTTAATGATGGTTCATGGTGGTTGGTAAGATCGTCGAAGCGCTCGGGAAATGGTGGTTGGTTGGGGTTAATGGCTAATTAATGATGGTTCTTCAAACAGTTGTTTCATACAATGGTTAATGATGGTCGGTTGATGGTTCATAGCGATGGGTCTCATATAGGTGTTATAAGCTTATCAAATCGTGAAATGCTCGTTCATACAATGGTCAATAGTGCTTAATTACTAAGGATTAGAGTTTGCGTTTGATAGTGTTTCTTCAATGCATGATTCATGATGGTCAGTGCTCGTGGCCGTTGGTCAATTGGTCGATGAGTGATTAGATAAAGCTTGATGTGTGGTGTTTGACTGAGAGTTGATAGTGGTTGATGTTTATTGATGGAAGACGATCATAATTAATCATGCAGTGATAAACTGATGCTTCAATACTGTGCCCATGGGACATTCTGCTGGGTGGCAATTTTGCAGGTTTACCCCCCAATGAATCTATTGGTTAGCATGCCCTCATTTGCACCAAAATGGCGATCGTGGGTAGGATTTGTTATACAAGGGCATGTCACTGTGCATAACTGAAAGCACATCCCCAACCATCACAAACAGTCTGGGATGTGTGAGAAATCGTGGAAAAAAAACACCCAGTCAAAATTAGACACCTCTCTTGCTCAAAAGTATTGCAGTTCAAGCCCCAATCTGCAAGGAGTACCAATCAAATCAAATACATGTGAATAGGCATCATTAGCCATCGTATGCTCATGATCGAATTCGCCATGATGTTTGCCTCATCCAAGAAGTAATGATTACTTGGGGATGATCCCTATGAACACCTGTGGTTAATAAACGGCTATCAAATCTGCTAGTGGACGTGCGGCGAGCAGGTCGAAGTGAGTTCCTTGCTGGACCGGTCACTGGTTCATGCAGGAACACAGTAATCACAGTGAAATTGGATGAAATCGGTCAACACATGATAGTCATATTTATGTTGAAGTTGGTTTTTGGCTAAACAATGCTAAACACATCGTTGTAACATTGTGACATTCAACACACAGTCATGGTTCTTCAGCAATCCTCAAGAACTGTAGCAAAGAATAATTATGCTCCTACTTATCGGTTAAGAAAGGTATCCCCAAAGGGGTACAGTAAGGGATGACGATAATAAGCTGCACACGTAGCATGTTCAGACTTGTCGCTGGTCCCGTCTATTGTTGGCTACCCTTGCCATTGGTATGCTCGTGGCAATATCCATGAAAACACTTGCTGTTGTTGCCCGCTAAGACTTCGCAGTTGCTTTCAATGGCCATCCATGACTATCCAGGAAGGATAACTACTGATTGTATGTCAAAAAATCAGAGAATTGCTAAATACAAATTATCGGTCATTGGTTGTATCTAACAACCACTACTGGTATCCCCTGGCTGGATACACAAAGTAGCAAGAATTGTGATCAGTTATCAGTGTATTAGCCGAATACGTAACTAATGGTACATATGTGACCAACCCAAAATTGTACAATCCACTGGTTGGATATATACAATTGTGGGGTAGTCACAATATGAACCATTAGTTACTTTGGCGCACCCTCTGTGTTGGTTCGCTTTGTTGGTTCCATCCAACGCAACCGCGTTGTTCCAAGCCACCGAAGAATCGCTGCCCCCCGTGTCCGACGAGCTGTCTGAAGAGTCACTATCCTAACGGCAGGGTCAGACCACCAACGCAACGTAGCTCTGTGGGAGCACCCAGCAAGTCCAGCAAGGGTCAGCAGCAGCAAACGAGATCATTTGCCAACAAAGTATCAGTTTTCTGACCATATCGTGGTTATTTCATACTGATATGATAATTAAGTTCAATGAACATCCCAAAAATCAAAAGCTCGCGACATTCACTGATGTTCTCCCGTTTCTTGGTGATCTTAGGTGATGCCTCACATATCTCACATTGTGAGTGTTGATCTTCCAGCAGCTTCCGCAAAGCTGAAGAGTCCAGAAGATGTTCCCCAAACAAGTCTTCATGTTATGACAGGATGGTCATCTGCACCAAACTTTGCCATTGATCCATGCCCACATCCGCACAAACTCCGCCATCAAAGTTCTGAACACTTCATCATCAATGGGATGAGCTAGGGCATCGTGCTCATGAACATCATCGGATCATCGTCAAACATCATCATCATCATCATCATCATCATCATCATCATCATCATCATCATCATCATCATCATCATCATCATCATGGTAGGCGATCACCATCGCCATCATCAGCAGATAGCAGGTGCCAGCTGATCTTGTTCCTTGCAATCCCACAACAAAATCACTCATTCGTTCCCTATGTCCGCAGCCTTCTACCCCCATACGAATTAGCTTCACAACTACCTCAGAATCTGCCATCCCAACCTATCAAACAACATCAACATGGTCGTTTCTCCACTCATACCCTCAAAGCTATGCTTGGTTTATCTTGGTTTATTACTATAAATGCCTACTAGTGACTATAAATGCTATAGATCTTCACAGTGACTACAAATAAATGCCTACCAATTACTGGTTCATTCCTATTCAAATCAATGCCTACTGGTTCATTACTATAAATGCCTAACTAGTGGCTATAAATGCTACAACTAGTGGATGATACCACATGCCTACTGGCGTGGATGATACCGCTGGGGCTGCCGCTGCTTCAGCACCACGTTGCGACGCCAAGTCGCAGAGCTCGAGTCGCTGCTGGAGCTGCTGGAGGACTCGCTGTCCGAGCTGCCGGACGCCGAGTTGTCGGAGTCCGCGGCGTTGTCCGAGGCCTGGCCGTTTCGGTGGTTGCGTTTCGAAGGTGCCCGGGCCCAGACCGGGCAGGGCTCCCATGGCGGAGGACCTCGGTGAAACCTCGGTGAACCTCGGTGAAACCTCGGTGAAACCTCGGAAATTCCCAAGGAAAATCTTATGATCTTTGCAGCTTTCTGGGAAAGTGCGAGCTGATTCTGAAGCCAACGGAAAAAGCTACAGCCAGGAGCTTCAGGATTGCAAGTGCATGTGGGAAACCTGCCCCTTTCATCCCTTTTTCCCACACTTTCGGAGGCTTCCCCAACTGGGTGAAAGGCACAACAAAACGCCGCTGGAGGCGGTACCCTGATCCCTTCGTTGCCTCGCTGGCTGAGTTGGCTGCCTCCTCCTCGGATTGGAAATCCTCGGGGTTGTTTCGCAGCTGTGCGAGGTCGTCTGTGTAGGGCTTGTTGCCCTTTTTCACCTGAGCGCAGTTGTGGTTGGATGTGCTTTGGCAGAGCTGGCTTCAGCACGCTGAAGCCCTGCCAACTCAGGCAGTGCACCACAGGTGGAGTTGAGGATTGTGGAGGAGCCAACAATGACACCAGTGGACTGTTACACAGCTTAGCTGTAGTTGACTCCAGTCGATTCCTGTTGATTGAAGTCATCTTTCGTAGTTGGTTCCAGTTGTCCTTCAACTTGCGCTTGATTATCCAACTGTGGCAACTATGGTCCATCCATGTCGATCCAACAGCTGTAATCAACGCACTTCAGAAGTCAGAGCACAACAAGTTGTTTACAGCCAGTTGGATGGCAAGCACCATCACCACCAGCAATACCACTCCACTCACACAACTCACTAGTACTACGATCGTTTCTAAGCCATCTATTGAAATCATCCCCAACTGGGGCAGATTTCCACCGCAGGCAGAGCCTTCGAGCGAAGGATGTTGAAGGCTTTCGCCTTGTTCTCTGGCAACTTAGTACCTTTGGCCTTTTTGTCCTGCTCGAAAAGACTGGTTGGAGACTGCTGGCTTGTGAATTTATATGAAATATGGTGGTTTCTCAAGCCATAGGGGACCCAAAAAATGGTTGTAAATGGTTAATATTGGATGATTTGGTGGTACCCCTATTTTGAGAAACACCCATATTGGGAATTGGTACTTTTGTGGCCAACCACCATCCCAGCTTGGAAGACTGGGTCCGCACCAGCGTACAGGCGTCCACGCAAAAAATACTCCAGCATCCCCAGGGATACTTCCAACAGATCTCAAGGTCGGGTAGGTCTCAAAACAAGGAATCCTTCTTCGGGATGGTTGTCTGGGCTGCCGGATGGGAACCACTGAAACATATTCCCAAGATTTCCCAAGCTCTTGGCTGTTGTCTTGGGGTCGCCCTGCCTTGAACTAAGGTACCAGGTTACCAGGCATTCTTCGGGCAAGCCTACTACAATTCTACCGTCCAGATGGCTGGTCA
Organism: Symbiodinium kawagutii; assembly: GCA_009767595.1. NCBI lineage: Eukaryota > Dinophyceae > Suessiales > Symbiodiniaceae > Symbiodinium > Symbiodinium kawagutii. The sequence continues at coordinate 429,322 of VSDK01019212.1, read as the reverse complement.
GACATAGTCAAACTACGGAGGCAACCAAACTTCGAGTACCTGAGTAGTCAGGATCTAAACGCACCATTCCAACGCATAAATTCACCAATCACTGGTGAATGAATCACTGACTCCCTAAGATCAATGATTTCCTCAGATTGATGATTCAGGTCGTTTTTCGGGGCAAATCTATATGGCAGAAATCTTTACACAAACACATCCCTGGTGGCAGGACAGTTACATGATGTCCTGAGAACAGTGGGGCCCTTCGCCGCTGGCAGAGATCATCTCCATCTGTTCATGTTGATTGTGGGTGGCTGTTTTCCTACCTGATCAATTCGCTTGCGCAATCATACCATTTGTACAAGCGCCCACTTGAATCATTACAAAGGCCATTCCGGAGCTCTTCCCAACTATTTCTTTGGTATCAACCAGTATTAGACTGTATCAAGTGACTTTGATCAACTATTTCCGGCTATTTCCAATTGGTATCAACCTACCAGTTCCATGTTTGCTGCATGTTCACCCCGCGATGAACCCAGCGATGAACCCAGGACGCGTTCGTATCTTGAAAGCGCTCCTGGATGTCTGCATGGGTCTTCCTCGGGGCGCGTTGGATCAACATGGATCAACCAGGCGAGTATTCCTGGATTGAGAATACAAAACTGATCAGTTCAAATGGGATATCATATGGTTGAGCCATCATCCTTCAATATGGCCATGGGAAATCAGATGGTTCAGTGGAGCTATCATCATTGAATATGGCTATAAGTAAAAGTCAATACATTAATCATCAATTATATCATGGGGGATATGCGAACCAACAATAATAGGATAATAATATCAAATAATAGGGAATACAATGTTTGACTATAGTACACCAGGCCGGGGTACAGGATATTGATCCACTGCCACAGCGATGATGTATTTACCAATGGGACATTCCGCTTTGATATCCTGAGATGATCAATATACAAGCTGAGGAATGATAATAATAATAATGATAATCGATGATGAGATGACAACCCGGTTTTACTAAACATATTGTGCTGTGGACAGAACCAGGTTGACATACATGGGTTTGTACTATGTGCACGAGGTTGTGTATCCAAATTCAGGAATGATGATAATCCATGATCATCGAGCATCCCACAAATCATCATCCATTTTTCCACGCTGATCAACCCATGCTTTCATGAATTCCTTACCATGGCAGGATTCCGAGTTGGATGGTGATCTAAATCGACAACATGACATCATGACCCCATGTTTCACACCGTACGAGGGGATTAGTTGCTTCCCCCGATCACCTCCAACTTGGATTCCTGGATGGCAACACCACTGCGGGATGCTGGCAAGTGCACTTCTCCAGAATTGCTGTTGACCCTCCCAAGTGTTATCAAGTGTTCTTGCGAACCTGTTGCCCCTTCCAGGTGGCAGCAAGCCCAAAAAAGTTGCGGACCCAGCGGCTCAATGTAGTCTTCCAGCGCACCAATGGCCTTCACGAACTGCTTGGGAGGACCACCATCTGCTTCAACCTTGCAAGGTGATCCCCGGATCCCCCAGCTGGCAAATCCATCTAAGCTGAACTCATCTTTGACCCTGCTGAGCTGGACCCCACAAGTCTACCCTTGAGCCCAAGTCAACCTGACGTTGAACCTCCTGCCACCGTGGATGGCAAAAATGATATGGGGAGTTCAGCAGCGCCCGGTCCCCATCGGTCCCCGTGGGTCCCCGTGGGTCCCCGTGGCCTGGGTTCGAAGCTTTTCCAACATCTTGATCAATGTCTCGTAGTCCGTAGTGGTATTTGAGAAGTCATCGATCTTCCTGGTGCTGAAATGGGTTGGCGCGTCTGCGGCGAAGGAGGCAATAGCTGCTGGCTACAAAAAAATCATGGGGGTCTAATCCAGCAACTTCTGGGTAATGTTGGATTCTGATTAGTGTAACCCCCCCTAAAGTAATGAAAATAGATGAAACCAACAGGTAGATACTAATCAGAAACCAACATTAATCTTCCTAAAGTCCCAATGGTTTCGCAATGAGTCAAAAATGGGCCACGGATGGCCTGCAGGGTAGCAAAGTGTATCCATCAGGCTCTACAAACATACCACGACGTGGTTCAGCCCAGCTTCAGATTTCATTGTTTGAAAAGGCCTCTAGCATTTGAAAGCCCCCCCAGGCATTCCAACCCAGAAGAATGTCTGGATGTGACAGAAGGCAATCAGTGTCACCCCAAGTTTTTGCTGTTCGATAGCCTGCCCTGTTCAGACATGTTCTTGTTGAATTCCCACTGTCAGGGAGTATCCTTACCCTTCAATCGCAAAACAAACATATTGGAGTAACGCTGCTTTTGGTTGAAAGTTACTCCCCAAATCATAAGGATAATTTCCCGTGAACTGACTCTCAGCTTTTCTGACTGCTGTCATGGCGCATGTGATTCTTCATCACCTTGATCTGTTCAAGCATCTGCTCATTCTTCTTGTCAGTGTGTGAGCGCACCACACGGCGCTGCGCAACACCTGGCATTACGTTCGTATCATTCAGCACTACCAAAGAAATCTCGAAACCAAGGAGTCCTGGAGTACAGAGCTCGTGGTTCTTGCCGTACCATTGCTGCTTGTATCCCATACTGTACGCACACTTTGAGGCATCTCAAAAGATCACAGGACTCATGAACTCAGATCTAGAATACTACGTGTGCTATCCAAAATCATCTATTGTCTCTCAGGGATCCACTTCATAAACTGCCCACAGATTCCCACTCGAGAACGCTTTTCCTGGCCACGCTTTGACAAATCCTAGAACATAACCACAAACCACTGGCCATGTCATCATCGACTATCCTTAAGAAGCTATTGATTGTCATTGACCATCATGAACCAAAACCAGCCATTCCATCTCATTACCAGCTAGAATACTCACCGAACTGGTCATTTCACACCTTTATCTTGCCCGAAATCCCAGGCCGCTGCTGCCTCTGGTCGCCCGGCAATGATTCACCGGGAACGGTTCAACGGCCGTGGTTGATCAATGCTATCATCAATCATCATGAAGCTTCATCAACCATGAGGAACCCTCGATTAGTAGTAATCACTTGAAAAATGCATCGCCAAGCACCACCAACCATTCGCCATTGGCCACAATATGCCACAGTAGTAATTTGCTATTCATTATCAACCACTATCAACCATTCTCACCCATCAGTGCCTCTAGTCCACTAACCATGATGAACGACCACCAGAAACCTTCAATTTACCATCATCAACCATCAATTCACAATCACCATCAATCCATCATCACTTCGCAATCAATTCTCACCATTAATTCACCATCCTCAACCACCAGTTGTCCTTCTTTCATCCGGGATGACCTTCCGCGACCAACTCCCGCCTTCATCTTCACTGGAGGAGGCCTCTGCCCATCGGGCCATCTTCCGGGTGGGGGCGGCAGCCACCACGGGCCTCTCCTGGCCCAGCGATGCCCGGGACCAGAGGTGCGCCGTAGATGTACAAATATGGTGGTTTCTCAAAATGGGCGTACCCCAAAAATGAAGGTTTAGTAACACTAAAGGTTTAATACCACTAAAGGATTTCATAAACTGATTGGTATAAAACTGATTGGTTTAGTAACACTGAAGGTATAAAAATGATTGGTTTAGTACTACTAAAGGATTTAAACCAAACTACTAGTTTAACCAACCAAACCGATGATTGATTAAGGATGATTTGGCTGGTCCCCTTTTTTGAGAAACCACCAACCAGCAGATTTCAGAAGGTAGTTGTACGCACTTGACATTAGGCTGTGTGCTTGAGATGTTGTTGCTCAACTGAACAAACCGTCGATGGTCCGTTCCTCCGACTGAGCAGCTACCCACAAGCCTATGGCAATTCCATTGCTAGTACGGAATGTGCCCCAAATCATCCACTCAGGCAGGCACACCAGGTGTAGAATATCTACAAGGTTCCTTGACCACCAAATCCGCAGTGAAGTCATGACTAGACCCTGCTGCTAGTGAAAGAGTGAAACCAGTTGGTGAGTGGAGAATTTACTCAGCCAATGTGATAAGTAATGAATGGTAGGTCAAGCTTTATGTGAAGTAGCAATAACAGCCCAGAGCTGTCTTTGGCTACAGTAACTAATTTACTGCTCATTTCAACTAAGCAATCAAATACCCTTATATATCCATCATCATCACACTGGCAGCTTAAGAGGTTATGCGGGAATGCATTATGATACTGTGGGCTATGTGCTGGGTAGAACAGTCCCAACCTCAAAACCAAACCACTATACTTTACTATATCCGACCATGATCTCAAAATACCCCGCGTAGTACGATTGTAAGCCGATCAAGTCTGTCCATGATTCCGTTGAAAAACCATCACACAGCCGTAAGTTGTGCTACAAAGTGGCACCCCATGGGGTACGCTCCCAGGTTCAAAAAGGCCACAAGCTACAGCAACGATGTCATATCCACGGTGCCTCACTTGCCTTCACCAATTTCGGCCCCTGGCCTCTTCACTGTCGGAGGAATTAGAGTCAGAGTCACTCTCTGAGGAGCTTGCGCCCCCCCAGAACCTCAGTGCAGCTCGGCGCAGCGCGAGTCAAGGATGAAGGGCCACGCAGCTGTGCCACACATGGAAAGGATGTGCAAAGGATCCAAAGATCGGTCTGTAAAAAGTAAGCGAACTTGAGAGAATGCACATATCAAACGCCTGTGGATGATTTTATTTCAAGAATGTCCCTTTTTTCATGGATACAAAGCACTGCCCCCTGACAGCGGAGTCAGGCAAGGGGTCAAAGCTGTTCACAATGGACTCATGAAGCCAAGCTTTTCTTGTGGTGAATATGCTCTTCTCGGGAAGACCCGCATTCTCCTCGCGGACTCTGGCAAATCTAAGTGCACAACACTTGGGACCCATGCTTCCCCCCCTGATTTCTATGGGAATATCCGTAGAGGAAACCACCAATGTCTGCTGTTTCCTCGTCAAAATTGACCCTCACAACCGTGACTTCTTCCAGCTTTCCGAGCCACTTGTTTCCTGGGGCTGCCATGGCTGCAGATCAAAAACGACCGGGGAGGTGGAGACTGCTCAGCTCTATGGCCACTGCTCTATTCCTACAACTGCCGGAGACTTATGGCTTGAGCCAGCTCAGCTGAGACTTGATGAGATCAGAAAGGACCATCGCGTCAGCCATCACAAACAGGTCCGTTGCGCCGTTGCTGGCCCCTCCCTAAAAAGAGCTAGTTTCCCTCCGAAACCAGCAGTTCCGGGAAGGGGGTCCACATTACGGGATGGGGTGATTCTCAAAATATCTGTAGACACCTCAGCCCTCGCCAACATGAGAACCATCATGGCTCCTGATTCTCTTCCCATAAGTTCAACTAGATAGCTAGTTGGCAGTGGGTCAAAACCCTGAGTCCCCCTGGTTCCCCTATCATCAACCAGGCTGTTTTCCCTATTAGTTGTGGTTCTTATCCTCCATGAAATTGCTTGGTTAACTGCTTGACCCATAGCCATATTTAGCTGATACCCTATATTATTGTTAGTTATCATCCCTTATTATTAACCATTATTAGCCAGCTAAACCAGCTATTATCAACCAGCTTGTTGGATGGTTTATATTGACCCATAGCCATATAGAGCTGGTATATCCCTTATAATATCCCCTACTATTGTTAGTTGAATTATCCCCTATCATTAACTATTAACCAACCATTGTTAGCCATATAGTTGGTATATATCCCCTACTATTGTTAGTTGTTATCCCTTATTATTAACCATTAACCAGCTATTATCAACCGAGGTTAGTTGTGGTTGACCGTAGCGATCGGTAAGCCGCACACCGAGCAGCTGGTCAACTGGCGCTCGGTTGACCAACGTGGTGAGTAAGTGCTTGTAAGTGTACATATATTTGTGTGTAAACGTAGACTAGATCATCAAGTATCTATATGTATGTATCATGTAAGAGTATAAATAATACTCATCAACTAATATGTTATTATATATATATATGTATATATATATATGTATTATATGAACAATCAGATATGTATGTATGTGTGTAGAACGTGTGATGTTCACAGCTATCTCTCCTCGGATCACTCACCGCACCCCCTTTTCGCATCGGAAGTTAGGCCCAGCGAGAAGGTACACGGCCATCCCGTGGGCGCTCAGGCATCGGTGTCCGGAATGCTGTTCAAGAGCGGCATCTCAGACTCCTTCGCGACGCGGAAGTCGCAATCTGAGCCGATGATCGTTGATTCAGAGTGGTGAACTGAGCTTTAGAAACCTGAGTGAACTGCGGGCTTAATGGTTGTTGAGGAATGGTTTAACTGATGGTTCAGAGTGGTTGAGGAAGTGTCGATGGTTGATAAGTGCAAGCCCTGGGCGTGGTTTTGAATCCCAACATAAGAGAACTCTTTGCCTCTTTGCTGAAGTACCTTCCGGTTGGGGTGGGGTAACAATGATGTTCACCTCGCCTTGCCCACAAGAACCTAGAAAGTAGCCTTCCACATTGGCAGGTGACTCGTGGATAGCAACATGGACACTGGACATGGGTTGCAAATCCAAGAAAACGCACCGTGCAATTCTCCATGAATCACCATTCTGTCCTGTCTATCCAGCCCTTTGAAATCATTGAAACAAGCGTGTGATTCTCTGCGGAACCCACCGTCACCAAAAAGGTTGCTGGTCAAGTTTCTTTGATCGTGCCAAGAAGGCATGTATAAATACTTGGTGGCAAAGGCTGAACCAAGCAAGAAGCATTCGATGTTTCCTTTTGATGTTCCGATTCCAAGCAAATGATGATCAAAAATACAGATTTTGTCACCATGGACCAGGGTCGTGCAATAGCGCAATTTGAAGTGATGATCCATATCAAAATCATAGCCCTGGGTGTCAGGGCACAGGATGCCTCTTTCAAGGTGAACTTCCTACAGTCGGTGGTAGGCTAACCTGGCTGCGGGGGGCAAATCCATTATAGTCAATCCGAGCACCCTGGGTACTGCCCAGGGATCCACCGTTTGTTCAGATGGTTTGCGTGGTTATATAGAGGCAATACTGTTTTTTTTTGATGGGTTCTAGTGGTTAATAGTAGGGTTAACTACTAATTAACCAGTGTTACAAGGTTTTTTTCAGGTTAGTTCACCAAAGGATAAGCCTTATGAACTTACGAACTTATGAAGCATGGGCTGGTCACTCACAGCAACACATCCACCAGAAAAATGGTCCAACCCTCAGAACGACTGTTTAGATACTCGCGCTACTTGTAATGCTAGTCGGAAACGGTCAATACTTGTTTATGCTAATAGCGGCCAAGAATGCTCGATTGTAGAGGCCCAAAAATTTGGGTGTTTCTCAAAATAGACGTAAAAATTTGGGTGTTTCTCAAAATAGTGATACCCCTGAATCATCCTTCATCAGCCATTTGTACTAATGAACCAACCATTTTGGGGGTCGCCTATTTTAAGAAATCACCCTATCCAAACACAAAAAAACGACATTGATCAGGAAGTCTTGGGGAATGAAGTTGTCGTCCCGCGCGCAGTCCGGCCCGGTTTTTTTTCTCTCGCAACTGGCCACAAACAGCGGGCTGTCGCCAGCAGCTTCGAAGACAAGAAGTTTTGCAGGGAGGTCCAATATTGTCATTGATCATCAATATAGATATGATTAGATTACAGTAATCCTAAGGATGATTTGATCATACAATTTTGAAGGATGTATCACTTCACGAGCAGAAATGGTGTCATGGTTAATAAACTGGATGATTTGGAGGTACCCTTGTGACTTGGGAAACCACCACTTTTTGCAAGCCAGCCATCTATCTGGAGTACCTAGCCAGGACACACCTCGGCGCCGGCAGAGCCATTTTCACTGATGGAATCCACCCCTACTGGTGGGTGCATTGTTCAGTGTTACAGAGGAAATCCCAGTTCATGCATTAAACTAGATTAATTTTGAGTAAAGCACTTGGTACCAGTACTGCTAGAATCTCATACACAACCAGCGAGTATCTTGCAAACTGCCCAAGTGTCATGTTCTAAAGTGCATAGTGATGCACATCCCAACAACCCCCTATTCTGCTCAGATTCAAATGGTCGTTGAAGTCTGGCAACGGGCTCGATTTTCCCACCACACCCATGAACACATGGGTGTTTCTCAGAATAGGGGTAACCCCCCAATCATCCACCTATAGTCATTTATAGCAATAAAATGAATAAACCAGCCATAACTTGGGGGTTCCCAATTTTACACCCATGTTTGGTTACACCCAATATGGTGCTCGAAACATGGGGGTTCCCAATTTCAAGAAACCAACCATAACTTGGGGGTAACCCATGGTAACCCCCCAATAATACATCAATAGTGATATATAGTAACAAAATGTTTGGTTTATTACACCCAATATGGTTCCCAATTTCAAGAAACCACCACATTCACAGCCATGTCTTGACACGGAAAGTCATAGCATTCGCCGCTGTCCACGAAGCTGCTGACTGGTTCCGACCGAGGCACGCAGCCTGGTCTCACAAAGAAGTCGGTCCGTTCCACCTGGGCTTCCGGGTGAGGTTGACACCGGTGGTGCGTGCTGAGGTTGATGAGGCAATGCATCAATGTGAACTACAGGCAGTAAAGATGTATTTACATGTGACATGTGAATGCATAATATGTATAAATACACTTATTCTGGTTTAACATATCTACATGCATTTCAATGTTCAATTTATGTATACTTTGCATGGCAAAATGTAACCTGCAAAAAATCATACATTTGTGTCATGCGTGTGTCTGTGTTGCAATCTGTTCGAACCTATCATCGTATATAGCACGTACATGAACACTATACTACCCACCACTTGGCCAAAGAGATATCCTGCACATGGAAATACACCTGAGAAATCCGCGGTGTGATTCTTGCCTTTGGATGCAAAAGTTGTTGCTGCCACCCAACATGAGACATCAGGAAGTGTAATATACAGGTATACCGGGATCCCATATGCATAGATATATGGCTGTGGGTACTCTGTAGCCCTGGTGAACATCCCATAAACTGCCACACTCGTCTTTGCTGTGATGTTGGTTTACCCATTGGTTGCTTGGTTCACCCACAGTCATAGTCATATACTTGTCTATGTGTGTGTTCGTGTGTTTGTACGTATTCATGCACTTCAAGACACAGACAAAGTGCCAGTGCCACCTCTGTTTGTGAACATCCTAGATAATCAAAACAGACAATCGTCAAACTGCATCCGATTTTCACATGCATGCCCATGCTTGAACTGACAGCATGGTGATTCTTTCCCCGCACTTCCTGGCTATTTTTTGTTGCTTGGTTGGATATGTTTGTTGATTATCTAATGCTTACTTTCAAACCCTTATGTTTACCAAAAACAAAACAGTTTAACAAAGATGGTTTGACTTGCGTTGTTGAAATAACACCTTATGAAGTCATTCTTAATAAGACAGCATGATGGTCCGTTTAGCAAGAAACCGGCTGCTGCTATTGTTGGCCTTTGTAAATTGTTGTTGCTGGTTACATGCTAATCGCAAAACAAACGTAATGATTGTACTGAATGCGCACATTCAACGTGGACTTATATAATATTTATTAAGCGCTATTGAGAATGGCTGTTGACGCTCATTACTGGTGATTGTCAAAGCTCAAACATCAACTGGTGCCTATCAATCCTTAACCAATACTAACCATTATTGATGGTATTTGTTTTTGTTGATGCTTCTGAACCGGTTGTTAATGGTCATTGTTGATTATCAATGATTATCACCTATCAATGATACTAACCGTTGATAGTATTTATCGTCAACGATCATTGTCAATCGTATTAAAAGTTGATCATGATCATTAACCATATTCATTAATGATTCAGTGGGCAACCTATAGGGTAACCTATGGCGTAAACTATGGGTGTTTCTTAATGGCTTTATAGCGGTTAGACTCCCATAATTCACGGCTCAATAGCCAGTTAGTTGCTTTTAATGGCTGGTTCATGGTAACCCAAGAAGCAACCCACGGGGTTGATAGGTGTTGCCAATAAACCTTACTAACCTATGGTAACCGATGGGGTTCGGGGATATTCACCGATAAACTCATGGTGTTTGTTACTCGTTAAGCCAGGCTCCAGTGCCTTGCCATGTCCCCCCCCAGCTGGGCTTCCAGAACGTGCCCCAGGTTCCGTCTTCGCGCTTGGTGTAGGCCCAAGTTTCATCGTACCTGGTGCGTTTCACACGGTCCCAACTCGCATCTGTGCTGGGTAGATCTGGTAGATCTAAGAGACGATCTATCTGTATATATCTGTATAAGTCTATCTATCTATCTATCGATCGATCTATCTATCCATCTATGTATAGATATATACATGTGTATTTATTCATGATATTAGAGAGAGAAAAAAGTATTGATTTATGTACATAATACGTACATCTATGTATGTCCATATCCGTGTCTATCCATATCATCATATATATATATATGCATCTCTCTATCTATGTATCTATCTATTTATCTATCTATCTACCTACCTACCTATCTCTCTATGTATCTATCTATCTATCTATCTATCTATCTATCAACTCTCTATGTATCTATCTATCTATCTATCTATCTATCTATCAATCTATCTATCTATCTATCTATCTATCTATCTATCTATCTGTCGATCTGAATTCGATCATTTATATGATTATATCATGTATCTCCTATACAATGTGCATATGCCAATATAATATAACATGTGTATATATTATGTAAATCAACTTGTGATTTCTCCAAATAGGAATACCCCCCCACATCAAGCAATATCAAATATTGAGCGTGTGTAGCAATAAACCATCCATTTCGGGGATTCCTGGTTTTGAGAAAAAAACCTAATTGAGCATAGATGCGTATAGGGATGTGACCCTGCTTGTAGCAGCTACCACAACTCCACCCGGACCTGATCGACAGGAGAGGCTGCTTCTTCAGGCATGGACGTGAATGTACAAAATCTTGGCTTGTTACCAGCTCGTTATTGGGTCGCGCAACCACCAACCAGCGGAGCGGATGGGTGTTTCTCAGAATAAGGGTACCCCCATCTATCATCCAGTTTATGAACCATAGTAGTAAACCAACAATTTTCAGGATACCCTATGGGTGGAGAAACCACTATATTGGTCTCATTGTTGGTTGCGATCCCATATTATTCATCATTATCAAACATAGCTAGTAGTATTAATCTGCTCATTAAGACTAATTATTGATTATTAGCTATTATTAGCCCCTATCCATTAAGACTATCTAGGAATTCATCATGATTAGCCATTATCAACCACTATTCGATTCTTAGCCAAGATTGACCACTGCTACTGAATTCAGACATCGAGATCTGCGCACTTGATCTTCTCCACGGCTTCAGCAATATCTGGCCACTCCAAGCAGGTTCGGTCCTGGCATCCCCGCAGAACAACAACCAGACGCTTCTCCCTTTTGGCATGTCTGAGCCCGTTGCGAAAGATATGGGGAGCCTGGTCAATATTAATCAACCAACCCATGGGGGATTTTTTATAGGGAAAACAATGGTTGATGATAGGGGAAACAGGGGTACGGGGTGAACTGACCCACTGCCATATCTTTTTGGGATGAGACCTAGCGGAACATGAGTTCGCTCATGATTCCTCATGACATGTCAGAGATGCTAAGATGTTTTTGGACAACCATCAGTGATGACTGGTTGGTGGTTGAACCACCCCTTTGAAAAATAGGCTTGTCAACCATTGCCAACCAACCATTTGTGAATGATTATATTTGGGAAACTAAAAGAAGCCAATCAAACAACCAACCAATAGTTGTTTCACCATTATGGTTCGTTACTATCCCCTATTATTAACTACTATTAATGGCTATATAACCCCTATTTAAAAAACACCTACTATGAGTCGCTATTAGTGATATAAACCCCTACTATTGGTCACTAAACCCCTAAAAAACCACCAAATGGCTGTGGGTCAAAACCCGGTTCCCCTGGTTCCCTATCACTAACCATACTTTCCCTTATTATTGGTTGGTTATTATCCCCCATTATTGGTTGGTTAATATTGACCCATAGCCAAATCAATTGAAGACTTCCTCCGCTAATCATTGACACGGCGTCCAGGTCACCCAATGGCCCGCCTCCATTTCTCTCACCAAGGCTTTCACCTGGCCCGTAAACGGGATAGCAGGAGACCAATCACAGGGACCGACAACAATTGGAGAATATGGGGTATACCACATACCCAAACAATATTGGGTACATCCAAACAAATTGTTGGATGGGGGTATATCCAAAACAAGCATATGGGGTATATCCAAACAAAATGTTGGGCTAATCAAGAATATGGGGTATATATCCAGACATTGCATGATGGATCAGCAAAAATTGATGAGGGTATACTGTATCATGCTGTATCCATACATGACACATGATTACATCATGGACTAGCCGAAATTGATGAGCTACATCCATAAATGCTTGTCATTCAGAAACGTATCCAAATTGAAATGCTCATTTTTCACAGGCTGAAACTTGAAGCCTGAAGGCTTTTCCCGAAGATGGCTACAGCAAGAACCAAGAAAGAAATGCTTACAACCGGCTCAAGTTGCAATAGTTTCTTCATACTGACATAATCATTGTGATACGTTGGTGTTGCGGCCGATTATGCCACAATCGTAGAAAGAATTCAATGACAAAACCAGTAACGCTTTATCGGGGCTTACCGAAAATTTGTTCTTAGGTGTACCTTCCCAATTCTTTGCTGGTGAATGGTTGTATCCCAATTCTTGACCTGTCGATGTTTTCAAGGGACACGGATCATTTCGGAACATGAATAAAGCAGGTAGTCGTTATGTAATTCTGAGTCTAACATTCACCATGATAAGCACTAGCACCCATCATAGTTAAGCGCCTTTGACCATAGTTGAGGATTAGTCATGATTAGTCACCACTATTGATGACCAATCTTAACAATCATCGACGATGTTGTCAGATTTAAGCGCCGTCATTGATTATGATCCGCAACCATTTACAACTTCGGCATGAATCAACCCTTTAGCACTAATCTTAACCAATCATTCACCCCCCACTACTCCAAAGCACCTAAATCACTCTTATCAAATTCTATCAACACACGCATCATTAATTACCCTGATCAATCAACTTTATGAGTCAACCCTTCTCAATCAACCCCTAACCAGCAGTATACGAGTGGTTTAACCATCACATAGCAAAATCATCAGTTCACCAGCAATTGAGCGAGCGGCAAAACCTCAATTTAAAATTGTGGAATATCTCAATTGTTATCGTTTTTGGGAGTTCACTATATCGTTTCCCAGTGTTTTGTTACGTTATCGTTTTTGGGAGTTCACTATATCATACTATATCGTTTTACGGGTCCCGGAGCCATTTCTGAAGATATTCCAGCCGAAGACTAAAGTTAACTACGGAGAGTTTAGCCTTTCTCTCAATTGACCGTTGTTTACCAACCATGCTTAACTAATCACTGTTAGCCAATCAAGAGACCAACCAATGATCAACCCCCAGCCAACCCTTAGCCAACCATGGTTCACCAACCATCCTTCACCACCCATCGTCTTTCCCCTCGTCCTCAGCCACATCGGCATTTGCCACGTCCACCACACGGGCGCAGAAGCTTTTCCTCTCAGAACTGGTCGGTTAGTAGTCGGTAAAGTAGTGGATAACCATGCTTCACGGTCAACCATTAAGCATAATAATGGCTCATGCTGTGGTTCTCTTAATGGTTAATTACTAGTGATTAATGGTTAACAATGGCTCATAGAAGGGTTGATTATCACGGCTAACGATCGTTAAGAACATCATCACTGATAAACATTATCACTATTGACATCTTCGGGAGTAGTCTCAATCGTTGTCAACCATTGATTAAACGTTCTTTGTCGATGTTTGTCACTCATCACCAACCATTCTGAACCATTCTTGATAACCATAGAAAAGCACCAATAATGGTTGACCATCATTTAAGCATCAATGGTCATCAATGAACCACCGATTAACCACAATTATCCAAGATATCCCGAGATTAAACACAAATTTCAGCCATCATCAGCCGTCATCAGCCATCATCTGTCATCAACAGCCATTACCACTTCACTAATCAATGCACCTTCAGTCAACCATTACAATTAGTCATCACCACCCATCCGCAATCCAATCCAAAAGGAGCCGTTCTCAACAATCATTAATCAATATACAACCATTAACCATCATCAATCATTAAGCATGTTTAACCATCATCAAACACCAATCAACCATCATTCATCATACCTCACCAATGTAAATTAGCCAATCTTAACCATCATCAGCCATATCTAACCATGCTTGATATCCATCGTTCCGACCCCTGCCATCGTTGCCTGGCCAGGGCATCCCAAGAGGTGCGATAGCCATGCTGCCAGGCAATGGGGTTCCACCTGGCGGAAACGAAAACGAAGTGTTGGAAGGTTTAGCTAGTGATTAACGATTAGTTAACCACTACTAATCGTTAACTATTATCTACCATTATTGGATTAACTAATCAATAGTTAAGTGTTTGATTAACGATTAGTTAACCACTACTAATTGATCAAACCATTGTTTACTATTATCTACCATTATTTAACAACAATTAACCACTACTAAAGTATGAACTGAATCACTTAGTAGTGGTGAATTGTTGTTAAAAATGGTAAATCATGGTAAATTGGCTGAACTAATTGTTGTTAAATAATGGTACATAATGGTAATTACAGGTTCATAGTCAAATACTAGGTCAATAGTAGTGGTTAATTGGGGGTTAGTAATGGTTAAGTCATGGTAAATGATGGTTAGCAGTGGTTAGTAGTGGTTTATCGTTGTTTATAGTGGTCAATAGTGGTTAGTAGTGGCTGGCAGTGGCCAATAGTGGGCTATAGTGCTTGATAGTGGTTGATTGGGGGCATTAACACTGTCAATGGTGTGTATTTCTGGATGACATTAACTTACTAGTAGTGAACGGTGCTATACTAAGTATTAACTTTCCACTGTTGACTGATAGTGCTATCGTGGTCAATAGTAATTCGTGATATGAATGATGTTAAGGATTGGCACCTTCATTGTGATTACTAATGGTTCAAGGTGCCGTAAATCAATGGTTCATAGCTCACTGTGATTCACGGTCGAAAGCGGTTGTTCACGGAAATGTGTAGTGAAGAATATAATGCTGGTCATTAATGTACTCTTGTTGGTAAACAATACTGGCTGGTAACAGCTAGTAACATTCATCGTTCAACATACTGATACTCAATTTGCCAATTCTTGACGATCAATCAAATCAATAGTCAGTAATAGTGGTTAATGTCAGTAATATCCAAGAACTACTAGCACAAGTGGTGAGCATGCCAAACTATTATAGGAATGCTGCATCCATATCATTTTCAATAGGAATGCACGATTCATAGAGGAATATGGCAGTGGGTCAAAACCCTCAGTCCCCCTGGTTCCCCTATCATTAACAAGTGTTTCCCCTATTATTACTAGTCATTATCCCCCATTATTGGTTGGTTGAAGCCTTGACCCAGCTCGCCATTTGATTCTCAGCCATTCTTTGATCCCTATAGTTTGGGTGGTTACTATATGTTCCTATTGACCCAGCTCGCCATATATAGCTTGTATATCCCCTATTAGTGTTGGTTATCATCCCTTATTATTAACCACATTAATCGGCTATTTTCAACCATTGTTGGATGGTTAAAGCCTTGACCCAGCTCGCCATGATTTGATCCCCAAAAAGTTCACCACGAGCCGGTCGTACCCAGGGGGCTACGCCATCTCCGCAGCTCTGTGGCGCCACACTTTTCCCAGACCAGTTGGCGGATCTCGCTGAAGAGCAGATCGGCGTCCTGGCCCGTGAATGCGACGCGAATGCGACGCAACGTGCTTCGGTGGGGACCTTCAACCAACCAATGATTCATTGGTGGGTATATGCTGGTTCTATGGTGGGTATTTGGTGGGTTTATGATGGTTTATAGATGTTTTATGTAGTTAATGAAGGGGAACAATACCCAACAATAAGACCATTCGCAGGGCATCGTCCATATTGACTGAACCATTTCTGGATGGTGGTTGAACCACCCCTAAAGAAAAATACGCTTGTCAACCGTCAAAGAACCGTTTGCTAATGAGTGCTAGGGAAAGTAAAAAAACGCTTGAAACCACCAACCAGATTCAAAATGATCAATCTGATCAATAGTGATGATGATCGCCCATGATCAAGAGTGATTGAACAATCTCTCTCTCTCACCATATGCAAGTACTGCCAATGCCGTTTGATCTGAAATCACCACTGCACAAGTTTATTTAACGAAGCTCTTCCCACAAGGAATTGCATATCACAGTGGAACCATGAGAAACAAACATTGAAAAAGCAGGAGAAACAATTAAATGAACAATACTTATGAAGTTTGGACACAAAAGGCCCCAGTTTATGTAACTGGTTCCATCGTTGCGGTACGCGGCCTTCTTTTTCAGGCCAGGTCCAATGAGCTTCCAGATCTGGTGATGAGGGCCTGAGCCCAGGCAGGGTACATGGTGGTTGGATGATTAGAAGATGGGATCTCTGAACCACTTGAGTATATCTATCAATACTGGAATCATTTATAGTGCTTAGATCATAAAAACTGATTGCTTTGAGCCTGGAGCTACTAATGCTACGCTAGGACCATCAATGATCTACATTTGGACCTACTGTTTTGAGCTTGGACCTACTATATCCAACTTCGAAAAGAGCCATCATGGATTCCGAGGCACGCTTGAAATCTTCAGCTTTCAATGCCTACCAGGCTCACACAGCAAGAGGCACGTCATCGTGGCGCCATGATGCCCCGGGGGGTTGCCCTCTGGTTGGGCCCGGCATGGTTCTACAGCCATTCCGTGAAGTGAATTGGTTTACAAAAATAAAGCTCTGATGCTGGCAGAACACCATGTTGAGCACATACTCCCTTTTTCAGGCATGATCAACCCACAGACATCTGCCGCCTGCGCGTCCAGGACGTAGATTGCTAGGAAACCGAAACACACACAATATGGGCGCCGCCTGGGCGCCTGTCAAGACCTCCTGCTACATAGCCACAGTTGTGTAACACTGTCGCCGTGGTACCGAACAGCTCGGCGGCATATATGCTAACCTGATACTGTGGTGGAAACTGGCACTCTGGGGTCAGCTGACAGAGACATCGATCTAAATAGAGAAGAAAATTTGCCCATCTCTAAATAAATGAATATCATATATATATATATATGTATGTTCGTGTATGTACACAGTTTATTCATTCACATGTGTGTGTCTGTACGTGTGAACTGTGCCCGTGGCTCTTAGTTGATCGCACGGTATTTGGTGGGTTGCTGCCTCGTGATTGGCTGGAAAATCTCGCCATCAAAGAATACCCACCTGTACCTGTTCGCAATCATCATCTATCACTACCACCATTATCATCCTCGTCGTCATCATCATCATCGTCGTCATCGTCGTCATCGTCATCGCCATCGTCATCATCAGTATCACTTTGCCGGCACTTGATATCAAAGCCATTGCACTCGTGGCCAAAAAGCGGCTGGTATCTCATTTACAGTGATTATAGTGATTGGATGTTGACAATCCAGCAGCGCAATCAACTACAGTCATTGCTTTGGGATTGCCGGGTGGCCACATATTGTCATGCACACCACTCATTGGAAATGCCGATTTCATCCATTGCTTTGTGCTGGTGTTGACCATTGGTTGTCAAATCAGCCAACTTAACTAGAATTGATTATTGACCGTGGCCAATCACCGGAATCCACCACCACTAACTATAGTTATGTCCGTTGGTAATTAGCTATTAAATCAACAGTTTGCAGTTTGCATCAAACTATTATTGATTATTACCATAGTTACCATTAGTTTGCTACATGCAATATATGGTGTCTTTATTGCCATTGTTTATTACCAATCATATATTGTCAAGTGCCATTATTCATTACCATAACGTTCCACTATTTATGAGCATTATTTCCACTATTTGATCACCAGTATTGATGATTACCATATCTAATTAATCTTAGTCACCATTATTTATTGCCGTTAATTTGTATTACCATATTTACTACCGTGGTGACCAAAGGGTCTTTGTACCTTTTACCAAGGGTCGCCATATGGTGGTTCCTAAAAATAAGGGACCCCCCAAAGCATCCAATATGAACCATTTCAAACCATTTCAAGTAATAAACCACCGATTTTTGCGGTCCCCAAACTGGCTTGACAAACAGCCACCATATCGCAGTGGGTCAAAACCCCGTACCCCTGGTTCCCCATCATTAACCATAGTATTCCCTCTTATTGTTGGTGGAAATCCCCCACTAGTTGGTTGCTTAATATTGACCCATAGCCATATGTCTACAGCAAGTGTCGCTCACGGGACCTCGTTGAGCTGAATCGCAACTCCTCGAGCCCATTCAACCTCCTGATGTGCGGCACGCGCTTCACGTGGCGCCAGGTTGGTGCTGGGAACACGTTGGAGCTTTGGTTTCCCAGTCGTGGTGGTTTCGACCTAGCCAGTTTGGGGACCTCCAAAAACGGATGGTTTATGAATACCAAATGATTAATGTTGGATGAATTGGGGGTACGCCCCCCTTGGGGCTACCCCTATTTGGAGAAACACACAAGTGTTCGATGGGTAAATGCTATACTTCAACCACAGTGACTCATGGTCCTGATGAACGGTGGTCAAAATGCTAAATCGCGGTGAAAAATGTGGTCTTGCTGATAAAATCGCCCGTTTTTTTCTGATGGTTGACCCACAACCCAACATGAATCACTTGGTGTCTCATCTTAGAACGGGAGGCACAGGAAATTGTCGAAACCCCCTGGCCTCAACCAACGACGCCGCCCAGGCGCTTGTCCTTGGCATCGACCTCGGGCTGCTCTTGCTGCTTGCTCTGCTGCATTTCTAAGACCTGTGACTGCGTGACCGATGGATTGCTTGGAAATGGAGGGTTAATGGTTGATGGGCAATTTGATGATGGGAGGCTTGGTGGTTCAGTATACCCCCTGTGTTGGTCCTTTGTTGATGACTGATATTTGCAATCAACCAGTATTGTCAACCATAAGCGTTTGCAAGCTTTGAGCATGGGCCATCAGTCAAACATCATTGTTCTTAGACAATTAGACAACTAAAAGTGTCAGTAATTAATCATAATCAATGAAACATTTAGTGTTTATGTTTTTCACATTTTGACTCATCATAATCATACAACGAAATTAACCTCATTGTGACGGAACCAAACCAAAAACCACTCAACATGAGCAGGTCATTCTTTCGAGCTGGCAAATGTCACAAGATAAAATGAAAGACTCCGCGATCAAAAGAAGCGAAGATCTGCACGTACCAACGCGAATCCTAAACTTGGGATATCTCGTCATCAAGAATCCTCCAGACATCCAAAATCATCCACAGAAGGCTGGTGTCACAAGTTTTTTGTGTCTCCCAAGCAAATGACCATGAAATCGATCCAACCATGCCCAGTCGACTTCACCCTGACCACCCATGAGTGCAGCACCTTTCTCTGCTTCCTTGGATCGGAATTCAGATGGGATGGCATGGTGTGAGTGGCCTACCATGATGGTCATTGATGGTTGATGAGATCAAACCAACCACTAGTCACATTTGACAACATACTGGTTAGGTTACGTCTAACTAAGAAATGGGTGATAGCTTCTTGACAATACATAGTGGTTGATAACACGGAATTTTCAATTGGTTAATAAGAGTTGATAGTAAGAAAAAGGATAAGCAGCAACACCAAACTAAGAATCTGTTGTGGATGTACATTCCTGTTCGATTGGGCCCTGGTTGATGGAGAAACTCGCGGAAACCCTGGGCATTCAAATACTTGAGGCTCCCTGTGGTTGGTGTCGAACCACATGCAGTGATCCTCATGGCATGATGATGTTCCTCTATTTATTATATATATATATAGACAGATATATAAAAGAATATATATATATATGTGAATAAATATATCTACATATATGGCCCATGTATGATCATATATCTATCACGCACCAGGTAGGCTCCACTGTCTCCACGATGATACATTTACAGCCAATTCTTGGGTTTTCACCTCTGCTCACGTACCATAATTGGCCCCCACTCTCTGTTTCAAACACGGGGATGTCTGAAACTCATGACCTAAAGCTTAAATTGTTAATTAAGATACATGGCATCCTCCGACGTCTATCAAAACTGAAAAATCGCCACGTCCCCTCCTTTGACTGGTGTTCTTCCCCGAGGTCAAAGCAAACATGAGCTACAAGCAAGCACAAGCATATCCAATCAAAAAGTGGTAATGGCTCTTCTTCGTTAGGATAAGATATGGTTCAAGAATCCTGTCCCCCCATGAATCACCCAACGAAAAAGAAAGGCAGCATACTGTAAGTGGGAATGACCCATAATATCCATGTGAATGTTTGCAAAGATGGGGGACCCCAACTGTTTGTAATTCGTGTTTGCTCTCTACCACTCCATTGAACTCGGAATCGCCAAGGGTGATTCAGGGCCTTTTCGAAGCAATATGTTGTTCTGGATCATTACCCAGGCATGATGCGAGAAGCCAAAGCACTAAAGGACTCTACTGGAGGGTTCAACCTTGGGGGATTCCCCGTTCATCGAGTCCCCAACGACTTTCATGAATTCTGTTGGAAATCAAGCAGCAAGAATTGCAAACCGGGGAAGCCCTAATCTTCGTTGAACTAAATGCAACGCGTTCGTGGTAAATCAAAGGGAAAGGTACTCTCTTCCTTTCAAGAATTCAGGGTAGCCATGGGCAACTGTTGTAATTCGACCTTGATACACATCGTTGCAAATCCCTCTCAGGTTGTCAAAAGTCATTTCCAACACACCTGATAGTGACCCTGGGTCTTTGAACATTAGCACAAACCAACAGCTACAGTATCTGGTATACCCTAGGTATAAACATGTATAAACCCCTAAACTGATGGTTACCTGTTGTTTGGGGGCCCACCAAACGTACAACCCACACGGTCACACGGTGGCGGCTCTCGAGCTTCTCTTCCTGCTCTTCCTCGGCCATGAGGAGAAACAACGTGCTCGCCTTGCCGCAGCGTAGCGACCTGCTGGGTGAAGAATGGGTTGGCTCAATGACTAACTGATAGCAACATACCTTTGCACAAATAACTGACTTGGGTTGGTAACATGTCATGTATGATTCAATAATAACTCATAACTAACTGATAATATAATAATATGATATTGGTCATTAACTAACATTCGCCACCACAAACTGGGCGAATAATACGTATAAACAATAAATATGACTATGAATGATGTGTTTTTCAAAAAAATACTAGCGAATGCTCTCGGGAACAACTATCATGGGATGTCAACGCCACATCTCCATTTCAACCATGCGGTAGCAAATCAACATGTCAAAGTATACTGATCTGGGGAGGTGAATGGCCGATACTATACTTTGAAACATGAGATTCTCTGAAAACTATCCAACCATTTGGTTGCACCATGTTGCACCCCTCCTTGTAGCTCCCCTTTAAAGGGCTACAGGGATACCCCTGGCGGCTCACCACCAGCGGCGTTGCGCATTGCGCTGAACCCGCGAAACGCGCCCCGCGCCGTCTCTCGCTCTGCACGGTGCTGAGGCCCTGGAGGCACTGCCTGCATGGCCTGCAACTGAGTCACCCAACTGCGCGCGCGTGGGAACAACCAAGTAATGGCGGTTAATGAATGACCCATGGTTGGTTGATAGTTGGTGGTTAATATATGGCGGTCATATTGAATGACCTATGGAATGAATGACGAATTATTAACCATTAGCCAAACTATTAATATAATGAATGATAATATATGGTGGTCATATTGAACCAACTATCATAAGAATATAAACCATATAGTAACTATTAAACCAACTATGATAGTTGGTTAGTATATGGCTTAGTAATATGAATGTATGGCGGTTATAGTTGGCGAATGATTGACTCATGGTTGGTTGATAGTTGGTGGTTAATATATGGCGGTCATATTGAATGACCTATGGAATGAATGACGAATTATTAACCATTAGCCACCAATTATTATTGGCTAATGGTGGTTAATAATTGGTTAAATTAACCATTAGCCAACTAATGGTGGTTAATAATTGGTAATGGTGGTTAATTTAACCAATTATTAACCACCATTAGCCAAACTATTAATATAATGAATGATAATATATGGTGGTCATATTGAACCAACTATCATAAGAATATAAACCATATAGTAACTATTAAACCAACTATGATAGTTGGTTAGTATATGGCTTAGTAATATGAATGTATGGCGGTTATAGTTGGCGAATGATTGACTGATGGTTGGTTGATGAGGCTGATAATTGACGAATGGTTCATTTAATGGTTACGAATGGTTAATTGATAGCGATGTTTGTATAATCAAGTGTGCCTTGAAGTACCAGTAGTTGGTGCTCTTTGTTGACTTAGCAAACATGTGGGGGAGGCCCAGAAATATGTGTATTTAATTTGTGCGAGTGTCTCTCTGTGTTAGTTGTGGGTTGTTGAATAGCCCGTACCGAAGCCCCATGTGTACGTTAAAGGGCTGGACATCCAAATAAACAAAATGATCTTGGATGATGTAGGTAATCTAATGGTAGATCTATAGCTGTTAATAAACCACCCCACAAATCACCAGCTGTAGATGAAGCACCCCTCAAATGACCAGCTCAAATCCAGGTGACCAAAAAAACCCCAAAATCACAAGCTCAATAGCTGGTGAATGTTGGTGAATGTATCAGTTCCCAAGCAAATTTCAGATCCACTATGGTCCACAACAATGATGTTTTCCACAACATGCACCATCATCTATGATCGTCGTCCACGTGCGCCCGGTTGAGCTGTGGTGAAAACCCTACAAGTTGAAATTGAACTTTCCGATGGCTGTACCTTATTCTTAGTTCATCATGAATCATGTATCCCCTTTTGCATGTGTCACACGATTCATGTTTGTGCATTTCTTCACTAGTTATACTGTATCCGCAACGTTTTGTATCATGTTGCCACCATGTGAACCAAAACAAACGTGTGCAGCAAGCTGACGGCACAATCTGTCGTATTTCCTGGTGGCTCACCATTTTCAAAGTCATGCCTCGGGCCGTTCAGAGACACCCAGGGCGGTTCAGTGTTGAGCTGCCAGCTGCTTGCCTTCTTGGCAAGCTGTCTGCCCTTATTCCCCCAGCCTCAGTAGCTGCACTGGGGGGTTCACCAGGAACTAAGCCAAGCAGTTCGGGGTGACGAGAAGGGGCTTCCAGAATTGGTCAGCGAAGCTTGTTGCAGTACTGCAATGGATACTGGAAGCATCTCTAAGCTAAATCCATCTGGGATACAAACATTCGGGCTGGCATGGTCCCAAAAAAATTGGTTTAGGTCTCGAGTCACAGCCGTTCACGGCGACAGTCACTTGTCCCCGAAGTGGACACCACCCAAGCTGTTTTCGGATCAGTCCATTATCAAACACCACAAAAGGAGCAGTGGTGAAACTCGCATCAAACAGTTGTTCACACAGGATCAATAGACCGTTAGTGGAACAGAACCCCTTCATACCCCCCCATATAGAAGCCAAAACAGGGTTTGATCAACCACTAGGCATGGACTCCAGGAGTTCAGTCCTGACTCGGCATTGTCAATATGGCTATCGGTCAAGCCACTACCCCTCCCAAATCAAAGGATGGACGAACTTCCCAACAGCTCGACTCCGTGGTGACTGGTTATTGGATGTGAAGATATGTCAACAGCCACGGCTACAGGGCACCCACAGTCAGAGAAATCCCGTTCATGAGTTGACCATTCCCCTTGAATGGTAATCTGCAATAGCCTGAGTCATGGCCTATGCCATGCAAACCTCATGGATCCATGCCAGGTGGCTTGCGGAGCTAACACTTGGCAGAGGCACCATCCAATCTCCATTTCCCACAGTCCCAGGGGCCAATGTGCTTGGCTGCAATGGCTCCCTCCCAGG
The DNA here is from genome assembly GCA_009767595.1 of Symbiodinium kawagutii. Lineage (NCBI taxonomy): Eukaryota > Dinophyceae > Suessiales > Symbiodiniaceae > Symbiodinium > Symbiodinium kawagutii. Next base: position 405,241 of record VSDK01019212.1, on the reverse strand, counting down.
CTGCAAGGAAGCACTTGGGGTCCTTCTCCAGAGCTTCCTCAGCCTGCAGAGTAGCTGAGCTCCAAAAGGAGCTTCATTTTGGGGGTCTGCTGATGGGCCAAAGTCCCGGTTTTTTGGCTATGAAAAATATGTAATACATGGAGAAAATTCATACCAAAACATGCAATGCACTAATAGATATACAGGAATTTACTCATTGATCCCAACAATGACCAATACTTCAAAGTGCGGGGACGATGTTACAACTGTTTCGCAACTCTATCGACGTCTTCAGGTTCGATGCCAGAACGAGTCCAAATGACCCCCAAAGTCGGGGAGCCCTGAGGCAGCTGAACAAATTTTCAAGTGGTTCAAGCAGTTTTGCGTCGGCAGATGCTGCCATCATCCTGTCAGTTCCACATCATCCTCCCAGAAATCATCAGTTGTCAGGGATATCTCTATTTCCATTGGCTGTCAGGAGTGACGATTCAACAAGCGTGAACGTCATTTCCCTATCGCTGTCGGTCATGGTCGTTGGTGATCTCCTTTGCTTACTTGAGGCGTGAATCCTGTTAACCAATGTACGGACATCAATTGATATCACGGAAACTGGTGTTGCAAATGATTTTGGTCATCATAAGCAAATAAACTTTTTAGTATATAGAAAGCAAAGACCATCTGCTTTCTCCTGCATTGCTGACCTTTATCCCACTTTTTGCAAATATTGTCAATATTGCGTGGATTTCGGTTGGCAGTTGTTGTATGGCCAATTGTGATCAATTGTGTAGTAATTGATGATTGTTGCCATAATACGGAGCATTGCTATTATGTATTGTTGATTATGTGTGCAACCGGTGGATTATGTGTGCAACCGGTGGATTATGTGTGCAACCGGTGTTGGCCATTAACATGTATGACAATTACCAATCACGGAAGTAGCAACTGGACTCATTGGCAATTTCTGCTGCAAAATAGTGTCCAGTATCAAACGCTCCATGATGAGCAACAATGATCAATGATCAACCATCAACATCCATCAAGTATCAAGAAAATCGTCAAGGGTTGTTAACAACAGCAGTGTTTTCCCTATACATGTTGCTTATAACCCCCATTAGTTGGTTGGCTAATATTGACCCATAGCATCAGCAATGATCAGCGACGCAAGGATTTGCAGTTGCTGTTGTTGACCGCTGATGTTTCATCACCAACGCACTGCCGCCTCTTTGATGGCCCATTCTGCAGCCATGCCCACCAAAGGGTCCTGATCATGGGACCCATGGCAGGAATCTTTCCAGATCCATGGTGTCATTCTCGCAAAAGGCTTGGTGAATGACTCAAAAAGTTGCCACACGTGGTGAGCCTTGGTCAAAAATAGCGATCTAATTTTGATGATGGCGTGTGGCCGGCTATGATTTTCACTTTGTGCTCCCCAAGTTGACCGCCAGCTGAGTTCAATCATCGCACCTGTGAATCCTCCCAGGTGGAAAATATGCTGCTTGCGAGACCACCAGCAACGATGGCTCCCAAGCGTTCAACGAGACTGCGAGACTGGTCCCAACCGGTGCCTCTTCCCCATCTTCGCCATTCTTAGATGCCTAGAGCGTCGGTTAGCATGAGCGAGGACAAACTGCAGCTGTGTCCAGGAAGGGCCAGCACCAATGATGCGCATAAAAACTAGGGGAACAGGTCTGGTACGGATCCTGCGTCACAGATCAAGCAACGAATCTGGGTCAAGGAAAACTGGGGTGACAACAGTGGCTTTCGGGCTTGCCAGATTCACAGAGTTTCACTTATAATATGGGCATACTGTAATGATGTGCGTGATTTGAGATCATGACCATGAGAACACCCACAAATATTCAAAGCCATATATGATGTGTAAGTACAGTAATGGGTACCGATTGGATGGTTCAACACTCTCGAAACGTGCTGCACTGTGCATCCCGAGTTTTCACATTCCACTAATTCAACATGGGGAAATTCCAAAACCGGAGATGCTTTACTTTTTTGTCACCGGTGAGGGTGGCCAAGGGAAAATAAACAAGCACGTATCGGAACCATTGGTCTTCCAAACATCTTGGGTAGCGTTTTCAAGCAGTAGTGTTTTGGGGCAGTGTTTTTCAGGCAAACATAGGACATAGCCACAAAAAGTCAGTAAATATGTGAAATGATATTCAATCATCCGATTTCGATATGTTACTAATAATGGGATATTTATAATCAATAAACCATTATTAGTTAATTGACGATAAATAGCTGCTAATCTAATATCAGAAATTGAGGGTGTTATTGATATGGATCTCAATAACGCATGTTAGTTTACATGCATATAATCCATACATATTCATATCATCTAGATATCCCATATATAATATGAATCTCTAGAGATTGTTAATGTTGGTTTCTGATTAGTGTAACCCCCCCTAAAGTAATGAAAATAGATGAAACCAACAGGTGGATACTAATCAGAAACCAGCATTAACCCCTATCACCCCTGGTTCCCCATCATTTACCATTGTTTTCCCTATAGTTTGTTGGTTATTATCCCCCATTAGTTGTTGATCTCCCATTCCAACATTTACATCATGGTGCTAGCAGTGAACGAAGCCTCCTGGGAGCTCCTGGCCTCCTGGCCCCAGCAGCCAGCATCATCCGCGCGGCAGCCAACAAAACCGCGTCCCCTTCGGCGCTGCTTGGTGGTTTCAATCCCTTTGAAAAATAGTCGTCAGTCAACCATTTGGTGGTTTCTCAAAATGGGGAACCCCAAAAATGGCAGGTTTACTACTATAAATGGTTCACAACTAGATGACTTGGGGGTACCCCTATTTTGAGAAAACGCCATTTGTTCATCATTACTAGGGAAAATAATCAAAATGTGAATCAAACCACCAACCAGCAACTTGAGAAAATCAGCGCTCCCGGAGTTTGAAACCACCAACCAGCGAAGTGCCACGCGTGGCTCTGGCCTTCTGATTCTCGGCCAGTCTTCGATACGTCTTGGCCCTCAAGCCTTGAATCTCCGCGAAGCGCTTGGCGGGCAAGACCTCACGTTGTGCATGGCGGCCATCAGACTACGGCAAAAGGGTCCTGCATATTTGAACCCAAGTGGTTGGTTTATTGCTATGAATGGTTCATAATCATTAGATGATTTGGGGATACCCCTGTTTTGAGAAACCACCATTTGGTTGTAGTCTAGTAAATTGTTTATGAAGTCCTGAAGGGTCATCACATGTCATAATCAATTTATCATGTTAGATCAATCTATAATATCCCATAACCACTAACGTTGATGGGGTCAATCGATGGTTTCTAACCTTCGAATGTTCACCACCATGGGTTCAGAGTACCTTAAACAAATGTGTAGTCCACTGTTTTGAGGTGATGCGCCAGCCCAGGAGGCCGACGGCCCGGGCTAAAGCCTGAGGTCTCCCGATCATGCCATTCACAACATTGATCAGACACCCGTAACTTGACCATTCTTGAGCATCATCAACTAATACCTTGAGTATCTCTGAGTAGTATTGATCATTAATAAACATGACCAGCTATCATTTTTTTGTGTACAGCGTCAATCGTAATCATTTGTCGAAGTGGGTCGGAATGGCTCATACTACTTCAAAACAAAGTAGACTCATACGATTGGAATCTTCAGCCCACAAGGGGTATCAGACCATCGTCTCCAACAAAAGCTTCAGCTTCGATGCGATAAATACAGGTGGTTTCCATCAAAGTTTGAACTCGCAAGTACTAGATCATTCGTACTTGGGATATCAGATTCGGTGGTGCACTCCTCCTCGTCTTGAGAAATACAAATTGTACAACAGGTACTCACAAGTAACGGGAATCAGAGTATCGTCTCCCCCAAGCTGCGTTCAAACCCTTCCTCTGGAAATCTTTTGACTTTCCCCTGGGGTGAAAGAGCCATTGAGCCATTGACACCAGATTTGACCGTCACTGAGTACGTTTGATCATTGACCGATTGGGCGTTGAATGAGTCCCAATAGCGCTTTGAAAGGTCCTGAGTGTACACTGGTTGGTAATTTCAACCTCTAAGAACATACTGGTTGAAGCAAGGCTTGTCATTGCGCCATGGAAACTGGAATGCGTGAAGCAGCAAGTAGCACTATCAACGAGCTTTTGGACCAGCTTCTCGGAACTTACTTGCTGGTTATACCCCTTGTCAACCAAGCCGGGCAATACAGCTGCGAAGATATCGGGAAGCGTGGCAAACTCCGGTGCTTCTCGCTGCGAAGCAAACACTGGGAATCACACTGGCAGGGCCATCACCCGCTTGTACACCTCCGGGCAGGTTGCTGAGACTCGATTTAAAGCTGCTGGCTTGAAAATGGTGATGGCCAACCAGTATAAATTGTTCACCTCTTTCAAAAGCAATCATTCTTGGTAAGCAACCAAATCAGCGTCAATGGTTTACCGTAGGTTGAACACTTGGCTAATAAACCATCTTTCAAATTAGCGAAACGCTTATCATTGTTAAGCTGGATGATCCTTAATCAATTTGTCAACCTATGGTGATCATTGTTAATAAGCAATTAGCTGATGCGTAATAATTGGCCAACAATCGTGGGCTCATCATCAGCCATCACCTGATCGTAGTTGTTGGGATGGGGATAAGACAAAAAAATTAACCTGATGGCAAAAACTCTTTGACCTGTGCAGTACCAAAAAAAACCTGATGGCAAAAACACATCTTAGAAATGGGGCGTCGGTACCATTTTCAGCCATTAGTGCCTTTACATGTCCATCTTTTTCTGTCTCATTTTGCTGCCATGTTTATGTTTTCGACTGGCCTTTTATAAATGGAAGGCATGGCATTTTTATGTTTTCTCCTAGTTTATGTTTCAGTTTCTACTTCCATTTTTAAAAAACACTGATGTTGTACCCCTGATTCCCCTATTATTAACCATTGTTTCCCTTATTATGGTTGGTCACTATCCCCCATGAAATTGGTTGGTTAATATTGACCCAGCTCGCCATCTCACTCCATGGAAGATGCCCCCCACGAGTTACAGCCGGGCGGCTTCACCAGCAGATGGAACAGCCCCCAGTGGTCCCCTGGAGCTGGAGATTGGAGCCATACAACGAGGCTTATGAACACAACTTACATCACCCAGTGTCATCCAATTGTCTACTTAACGAGAATATCTAATTCAAATTAGTTAATTAATATCTATATCTTTATCTATCTATCTAAATCTATATCTATGTCTAAATCTATATCCATATCTAAATCTAAAGCTATATCTAAATCTATATCTATGTCTAAATCTATATCCATATCTAAATCTAAAGCTACAGCTATATCTAAATCTATATCTATGTCTAAATCTATATCCATATCTAAATCTAAAGCTATATCTAAATCTATATCTCTGTCTAAATCTATATCCATATCTAAATCTAAATTTATGTCTAAATCTATATCTATGTCTAAATCTATATCTATATCTAAACCTAAATCTATATCTAAATCTATATCTATATCTAAACCTAAATCTATATCCAAATCTATATCTATTTCTATATCTATATCTATTTCTGTTTCTATATCTATATCTATATCTGCACAATCTATATATATATAGTATCTAACGTGTGAAAACGGTGCGCAGGTCCCTGTTACTGTGCCTCTGCCGCCACTTTGAAGCGACCTCGATCATTGAGAGCCTCAGCGGTGGCTGGCCTCTGCTGGTCTCTAGTCCTTGATGTGGAAACCACAAACGGGTGCGCGAAATGGTGGTACCCCCAATTTATGCCCATGGTTTATGCTGATTCGGATCTACTGCCAAGATGCTACTTGGCCTAGTTAACTTGAGTTTTCCGTGTCTATAGTGAAGGATCATCAAAGATGTAAACCTCGCAAATCATTCGTAACCAAAACGCAACCCAATCATCCTACAGTTGCTTAGTAGGGAATGAGGCAATGACCTACTAATGGCTATTATGGGTCATTCTCCCATTCCCTACTAAACACCAGCCAGTCATTCCCAACCCTTTGGCCTATGCTCAACTAGTCCTCAGTCTCCACCAGCCCTCCAGTCAAACCAACCCACTAGGAGCCCCGATCCTCTGCTTCTTGGCACCAAGCCTGCTGCTAGTGCGCTGGGTTGGCTCAGGCTGGTTGAGGCTGGTTGAGGTTGGTGAATTTTGGCTGATGCAGGGAGTCTTGGTCCTAAGGGGTTCCCAAAGGGGTTCCCAAAGGGGTTCCTCAAGGGGTTCCTCAAGGGGTTCCTCCAGTTGGTCGCACAAGTTGCCGCGATGGTAGCTGAGAGTTGTTGTGATTTCCCCGTCACCATCAATAGTTGTTGATTCCCATCACGTTTGGGGTTCCAGGGCAGTTCATTACCATGAAATACCATCAGTATTTGTTGATTCCCATCAGATCCCAAAAGTAATATACACATTTGGCTGTGGGTCAGTTCACCCTTAGTCCCCCTGGTTCCCCTATCATTAACTATGGTTTTCCCTATATTTTTGTTGGTTGTTCTAAGCCATTATTGCTTGGTTAAATATTGACCCAGCTCGCCATTTGATCTTGTCTTGGCCTGGCAAACTTGGGATGCCACTCATTCACAGTTGTGCGCGGCTGCCTGCGGTATCCCGGCGATCTCATCTAGATCATCAAACAGTACAACCAGTATGGAACACGCAATGAAAAACACCTTCTCTTGGTGGCTGAACTAGATCCCTTGCTAAAAAAAAAATTAGTGGTTCTATGGTAAATCAATCATATCCCAAAAACACTAAAAACCTAAGTTAGTGGGTTATAAGCCATCCAGTTCTACAAAGGTGAACCATGTTCGGGCTATGACAACACTGTCTTTTTTGTCCGCTATCACAATGATCAACCCTTGTCAAATTCGCTTTTGCTCGTTTTGAACCAAAAATCTATGGTCACTATCAGCTTTTACCTAACCAGTGTTGAGCGGCAGTCACCGTTATCTGGTCGGTGGTGGAGCCCCCATGAACAACATGAGTCAACCAACCATTTGTTAATACATCTGGAAAAATAGAACATATCAATCAAACCACCAACCAGCTATTCACTAACCCATGGGGCAAATTCAAAGCAGCCGCCATGGCAAGCTGCAATCGGGAGCCTCTGCCAAGCGCAGGCACGCATCTCCCAGACTGGCAAAGCCCTCCACGCGTGGTGCTGGCGCTTGCTATGCCTGCGGTGCTGTGGGGCCGCGGACAGTCTTCAGGGTGGTTAGAAGCAGCCATGTGAGCAGCAGCACTTTTCGAGCGGAGCCAAGCTGTACACTGTACACACCAGAATTTTCTGGTGAAGCTCAATGTGTATCTAAAGCTCAACGGACTGACCCGCTGCTGGTCTCCTAATATTTGATGGCAACCCACCAGATGTTGAAGTTGTTTGTTAAGGTGTGTTATCTATTTCAGCTTATTGTAACTTAAAACTACTTTCAGTTTATCACGCATTTCCCATTCTTATTCTCCGCCCGTGCCAGCCGCAGTGGGACGCCGGTCTCATCGAACCGTCGCCGCATCTCCAAGTCGAACCGTGGCGGGATAACCGGAGTAGGAATACCTGCCACGCTTGCGCTGACGATCCGGATCCCTGAACCACTTGGCAATCTCTGGATCTGCGTTCTCCATCCTCACCTAAGGGCACACGCACTGGGGCTGCTGGTGACTTGCGATCGCTTGGGATGGAAACCTTAACACCATCCAGAAAAGAGCAGGGTGGGGTGCACGACTAAAATGAAACACCTTGGAAGAACAGCAGTTGTCAGGGTTGTGGCATACAGCTTTCAAAACCAGAGCTCGATGAAATAAAAGGAATCAACAGCAACCAAGTTCTGCAGCCTGGTCATCAGCATGTTTCTCCAACCGAAAAACCCATGGTTTAGCAGCTGCCCAGCATGCCCATGCCACCACTCGCTCCAAGCCGCTGAAGCACGACACATGGGACACAGTGCATGGTTCGGCCGAGCGCGGAGGGATTGCGCGATGCAGCTGGCATGGAAGCAGTGCCGGCAGTTGACTAACCTGGGATGCGCAACGGAATGGCTCGCAGGTTTAAGTAATGTTGGTTTCTGATTAGTGTAACCCCCCCTAAAGTAATGAAAATAGATGAAACCAACAGGTAGATACTAATCAGAAACCAAAATTAAGGTGGATTGATGCGGATTGTTCAGCTTGGAGATGGTTTGTTTTGGAAGTGGATCGCTTGGCTGGTGAAGGTCAGGGAAGGAAGTGGATCGCTTGGCTGGCCATGGATCGCTGCTACCTGGCTGCAGAAGTTGGGATTTCGGGGCAAAATCACACGCTGCAACCACCCCCAATCCGGTGGGTCAAGTCGAGGAGTCCTCCCTAGGCGGAAGTCTACGGGAATTCAAACCACCGTTCATGTTGTGAACAAATCTCTACCCGTCCTGATCCCCATGTTGGATATAGTCGGTTGGTCACAATGATACCTAACAGTTGTTCTGAACGATCTATCAATACTAAATATAACGTTGAATCATGATGAATCATGCTTATTGGGCTGATAATGGTGGATTCAACCAGTTTGATATAGTTCGATAATGGTTATCAACCAATACCAAACGTGTTTAAATTCACCATGATCAAACAAAGCATTGCTGGAATCGCGGCTCGTCACCTCACCCAGCTGGACGAGAGAATTCCGGACTCGTTCGGCGAGTTCGGAGCGGCCGACTTCGCCTCTTCCTTCTGCTCCAAACACACTGCGCAGGTGTCCAAAATCGGCTCAGCGAGATCCTTGACGATGGATCTCGCACCGGTGGCTCCTGCAACGGCAGTGAGGATGGTGATCATGGCAATCATCTCCCACGGTGGTGCCAGAGACCTTGATTGAAATCCTCTTGTTGACAAATGAGAATCTACCGGCATCTTTCTATCGATTCATTGATCTTCTCCTATCATATTCTGTCTATCTTTCTATCTACAGTATCTAGCTTGGAGGGAGCCCAAAGGGGTTGACATACAGTGTGGGAAAGGGACTACTTGCCGCAAGAAAAGGCGATGGAATTCACTGTTCAATGAGATTATGTGCGTAATACTTCTTGTCAAAGACTGGTATTTCAGGCTCATACTTGGATGTGCATCCCCACTGCTCGTAACTGGAAAGTAACCATGGTTTCTAGGGCTTAGTTCAGCCACTCTGGAGGGTTAAAAACCATGGTTATAAACCCAGCTGCACATCCAAGTACTCTACCAGCGTTTAGTATCCGCTAGTCAGGTCATGTCAAGCACAAAGAGCGATGCTTCTATTGTTGCAGTATATATTTGCTTTCCCCAGACCATTCGCGGTACCAACATCAAGATCGATATCAATTGATACCATTATCGAATGTATGTGGAAAAAAAACCTTAATTCGTTTAATTTCATTTATCTGTTATACGTACACATTAAGTCTACAGGTATTCATTTATCTGTTATACATACACGTTGAGTCTAGACCACAAGTGTCATCCCTTGTCATCCTGGTCTGCAAACAGCCGCGATGCCGCCGTGTCCACCCGCCTGTGGCTTTGGCCTGGGCGACGTGGTTCTGAAACTGCCGCAGCACCAAAAGGAAGTCGTGCGACAGCACCTGAGTCGCGGGTTCCTGGGTAGATGAGTTGATGGTTCATGAATTGTTCACAAAATTTTTGGATGGTTGATAGTTGCTGGTGGAACATGATGAGTTGCTGGAACCAGCCAAGCCAGTCCTTGTCGAACCAGGTCTGACCACAGCCCTGGATACCCCAGATCTGAGATGAATCGGCCCCGAAGTTGGGACGCTTGCGGGGCTGCCTATATGAATCTGGGCGATATGCCCCGGTTATATCCGGAGATGTTCGTTGTGAGTTCGGTGAGATGTGCGGATTGGTGAAAATAATCATCAAATTGCGGGGAATCATAATGCGGTTGGTTGCAAAAAGATAGAGGGAATCCACGTTGGTTGCCAAGAAGTATCATCAAGTTAAACGGTTCCATCATGTTTCATCTTTTTGGAGGTTTGACTATAGTAGAATTCAACAGCTCTTGGCTTGCGATCATGAAACCAGGCAGGTTTATCCTCCATCATTGTTGCTTGTTGCTGGTTGTTCAACCCTGTAGTCATCCATCATCAACTGTCATCATCAATCATCAACCCTTCACATCCACAACAACCAACTGCTTATTGCTTGTTCTTACCACACATTCTTCTGATCCGTGACCCCAGGCATAGCCACAACAACTGTCAGCCCAACAACCCCCCCCAACTCCATGCGGGATCCCGGGATCGCCGAGCCACGGCTTCCACCACATGGGAATCTCCAGGTTGGACCTTCAAGTCCTCATAGACTCGGCGCACCACATCCTGGTGCCCGCGTTTCGGGCTCGGGAAAGTTCTTGTTGCAGGTGATGCCAACCAATGCCAACCTGAGAAATGATAAACCACTGGTTGAAAAGGAAGTATCCTCCAGTAAAACCAACTGGTTTCCCCCTTTATTAAGAACGGTACCAGCCCAGGGGATCTTCCCCAGACCGCGGCTCACACCGATCAGGCAGGTGACCCCTTTCTATACCTTAAGGTTCACCGGAGCTCGGGGTTGAACCCAGGCCCTCGCCAAGGAGTTCTCCCGAAAGATTCGTCACAGAGAACCAGGAGTTCACTCCAGCGACGACCCGTCAGTACTGGTGATAGGAGATTCCCACCGATACACTCACAACAAACTCAGGGCGCATCCAAGAATCGCAGCAAAGGGAACAAAAACTACAAGGTTTCTCAACGTTTCGGGCACAACAGGAGACGGAAAACCCCGTCTGAACATCGTGATCAAAACCAAGCCAGAATTCCACGAAGAGAGTTCCCAGCTTGAACTGGTTGCCCAGTCATCCATCTCAGGAACTGATCCATCCCGACTGTTCGGTTTTACCTTATTAGGAGGGAAATTTCCCAGAAAGGAAAACCATCAAATGTTGCTGCCACCCCAAAGGACGATGCTGTGAATGAAAGTGCCGGTCAGCTGTGGCGGTCCGAAGGATGCGAAACAAACCATGAAAGTGAACCCTTTGAGCAAATTCGCTCTTTTTTTTTCGAACAAATGTCACTGCTTTCCTGCGTGAATAATCGTGACAGTCCCTCAGATAATTGAATGCCCCAGTTTGAGTGATTTGCTGCTACACAGCATGCAACAACAAGTTGCTGTTTTACCACAAGTTGTTCAACTCATCCTTTCTTGGAGAGTCGACAACCCCCATCTTCACATAAGCTACCTCTGCTTGGTGGTTTCAACCCCTATGAAAAATATCAGTCAACCAACCATTTATTGATGATTGCTAGGGAAAATAATCAAAATGTCAATCAAACCACCAACCAGTAGTTGTCTAACCACTATTGTTGCTTATTATCCCCTATGATTAAGCACTATTAACCATGGTTAAAACCACCAAGCAGTACTTTCAGCTCCACAACTCACCTGCTGTCGAGTCGAGGCTCCCACTTGCCATTGGCAGCCTTGAGATCCAGAATCCGGCCATGCTCGGCCAGCTGGCATCCCAGGTTCATCACGCGGAAGACGAAGTAGGCGTTCTTGGAGGACTTGTAGGGATCTTTCCACTCGTCCAACCTGAAGAGTTTTGGAAAAATGTATGAAAATGTGAGATCTGGTGACTGCTTGGTGGCTATGACCCATCCTATGACTTTTCCAATGAAATTTTAGTGTAAAAACCACATGTTGACATCTTGGCATTCCAACTCCTCATCTTTTTACACCCACAGGTTGCTGAATGTAAAGGCAACAGTATGTCAATCATGAGTTTGACCTTCATAGCAATCCTTGAGAATAGTGGTCAAGAATGGTTCGTGAGGGAAATTATTTCTTTGGGGATATATTGACCTCCCAGGATGCTTACCTGGCGGGTAAAAAATGCCCTTGAACCAACCAGAGCAATGGATCACCTATCCAGGATGCCTCCCTTCTGCAGCAGCCCCGTTTGACCAGTTCACGGCCTCTGAATGGCGAAACCGTTGAACCACTTTGGAGCCATAGGACCCCGTCACCAATGAGTCAGCCGGCCATTACAGCCACTGGTCTTTGGCCCGTGATTTGCTGGTTTCTCATGTCGGGGTACCCCCAAATCATCCAGTCTCAACCATTTATAGTCACAGCTTTGGGGGTTCCAACCATTTTCTTAAAGAAACCACCATACTGTAGTGGTTTACCCATTACTGCTGTTGGAGTTATCCCTTATCTTTAACCATTGTATCTAATCACCTACAAAAAACAATTGAGACACCACCATTTGAACCATTATATCTAATCTTTAGCCATTATATCTTTAACCATTATATCTAATCACCTATCAAAGTACCCCTGGTTCCCCTACTATTAACCATTGTTTTCCTTATTATTGGTTGGTCATTATCCCCCCATGAAATTGGTTGGTTAATATTGACCCATAGCCATATCTAATCACCTATCAAAACATATCAAAAATTATTTGCTGGTCCCAGCCCAGCAACACGCGCTGGAACTTCTTCCAAGTGAAGACCGCATACGAGATGACGGAAGCCTCCCAGGCAGAGGCAAGTGAGCAGCGAGCTGACTTCCGGATGTACACACACACAATTACTGGGCGTATACATAGAGATGTATGATACATACATCATATATAATATATGTATCCTATATATATATTGAGTATTATTGAGTACTATCAGATCATTATTCATGACATACATCCTATAAATATATATTCATACAAATCACATCATATCATCATGAAGGATCACAACCAACATACATGTCAGAACACCATATATCAAATCACATCTACATCTTCGGACCTGTCCCGGTAGTCGCGTGCCTCCAGAAGATCGAGATCAATTTTGAGGTTTCTGACCCGTGGATCCTCCAGGGCTTTGAGGACGAAACGATCTGGGGTGCTCAAACAGGTGAGCATGGTGAGATCCATCCGCTCCATCTTTTCAAGGAAGCACTCCTTTGCCTTAACACTGGCGGGAGTAGTGCCACCCTGGAGCTGCTGGCTTGGCACAATCGAACGAGTCAAACTCATGGTGTATATCAGCGGTTGTTGGTGATTCCCCGCAAGTCAAAATATAGGTTGGGAAGTTGGGTGTACCAAGCTGATGGTTGCCCAGTGTTGACAATCCGTTTCACCAATCCCAAGCCTTTGAAGATATGTTATGCATGATTTGCTGTATTTTGACATAGATATACCTGTGTATATATGTGTGTGTGTTTGATACATGTTGAAGATATTCTGCTATCAATCCCAGCTTTCTCACTTGGATTTGGGTTACAGCAGAGATCGTCAAGTCATCGACTCGCCGTCACCAGTGACGGGGCGATTCCGTCGCGAACCAAGTTGCGTAGACGGAGACCTCACAGCGACCCAGTGTGAACTGAGAGTCCGGTGAATCCTGCGCCAGCTCGTGTTTGGGATCCTGGCAACGATTTCAGAAGTGCATCCCAATCTGCTTGTCAATTGTAAGCCATCAAAAGAAGACAACTGATATAAATCATCCCATGAAACACAATATATATAACTTATCCAATCTTGAAACCACCAACTTGTTTATCTAAAGAAACGGTTCAACCACCAGACCAGGTGGTTAAACCACTCATCTCTGGCCACGCCTCAACCACTGCGATGAGGTCCAGGTCTTGAGGCGAATGGTTGGCGAAGATGGTGGAGCCATGGATATATAAACCCACGCAGCGCCCTGGGAGCCGCTCAAACGTGCGCACCGCACCGGCGCCGTTGAGGGGTGCCATCACAAGGGTGGCCTAGATGTTCATGGTACATCCATGGGTAGCAGCTGGATCTACCGTGATCTACCATTCATGATCATTCCAAAGACATCATTTGGGGCTTGCATTTCATGAAGCATCACGGGGTCATCAACCAACTTTAACCGACAGCAAATATTAACCAGAACCAGCATCAAGTAGCCGCGTCAACCATTCCAATCATCAAGAAGCACACTTTCCCGTACCGCTTTGCTGCTCATCATCAGGGCATCATCCCCTCCACCTTTTTTCGACCGGTTTTTGGGCAGGTCTCAAGCCACCTTTCTTTGATAACGACCACTGTAGCGAGAATACTGAGCAATACTGGTTGCTATTGATTGATGTTAGTCATGATTAGTAGCGATACTGACAAATAGTTCATAATGGGATACAATGGGAACTGCAATTATATACTAATGGCGGCAAAATATGGCCGTTGATGACGAATACTAGTTAGTGAAGGTTCATGATGGGTGATATAGTAATGACAAACACTTGTTGGCAATGGTTAATGAGGGATGCTCATGTAAGGATTCGTACTAGCTGATGAGACGTCGATAGCACGCCATCTTGGTTCTTGTTTATGCGCGAAAAAACTATCATATCATAGAAATACTATACAATTGAATCCTAACTTGGACCATCACCACGGCTGAGTCAGTTTCATTGGCTGGTTTAGGTGGTAGATTCGTTGGCATCTCCAGGCTTCAACACCTGTTGGCTCAAACGTTGGTCCATCTCCTTGGGAAGAACGTTGGAACGTTGGAACCCGCTTCTGGGGAGAACTGCCCTGGTTTACTATCCCATAGTACTGATCATTCAGGAATCATAGTCAAGGTAACCATGCAACCCATCATTGACCATCATTGACCATCATTGACTATCATTGACCATCATTGACCATCATTGACCGTGACCTTGTTTCAAATTGTTTCCACTGTAAAATCCACTATTCGACCCTCACATCGATCAACCCTATGATTTCCACAAGGAAACAGGAGATGAGACCACTTGTATTCAACAATCATCATGACCTCTTCCAACTTCTTCCATCAACTCTAACCCTGCTTTCACGCACCTGTTGGTGGATCTTCAGAGTTTCACGCCTCACCACCATCTGTCTGGTCACAGGCCCTCACCACTGGTCTGGTCTCCACAGGTGCTGTCCCAGGTGCCCCACTTCTCTTCCAACTCCTCGTTGATCTGTCGCAGCTCTTCCGGCAACACCACCGGGGCGCTTTCGTGGTCGGGACCAGGGCTGCAGGAGCGGCGCGATGCCGCTGAGGGAAGGCCTCACCACGGCTGAAAGGGAGCCAGGTGTGGGGTGCACCCATCGTCGTGATGGATACATTGAATGTACAGTAAGTAGTTGTAAGCAGTAGATGAAATGAGACTTCAGTAGTAATTGTATCAAATAAGAGTTCTCAGTTTGTAGAGAATTTAAAAAAAAAAAATATATATATATATATAGGCCTTTTTAGTCGCATGGTAGAGAATAGTACCCATATAAGAATATCAATATTCCTAACCTTCATCTCACCATTCTTAACCTTCATCTCATCATTATTACCCTTCACCTCACTATTCTTACCCTTCATCTCACTATTCTTAACCTTCATCGCACCATTCTTAACCTTCATCGCATCATTATTACCCTTCACCTCACTATTCTTACCCTTCATCTCACTATTCTTAACCTTCATCGCACCATTCTTAACCTTCATCGCATCATTATTACCCTTCACCTCACTATTCTTACCCTTCATCTCACTATTCTTAACCTTCATCGCACCATTCTTAACCTTCATCTCACCATTCTGAACCTTCATCTCATAGCCTTCATCTCACCAGCCTTAACGTTCATCTGACCATTCTTACCCTTCATCTTACTATTCTTAACCTTCATCGCACCATTCTTAACCTTCATCGCATCATTATTACCCTTCACCTCACTATTATTACCCTTCATCTCACTATTCTTAACCTTCATCGCACCATTCTTAACCTTCATCTCACCATTCTGAACCTTCATCTCACCATTCTGAACGTTAATCGCACAATTTTTGCCCTGCATCTCACCATTCTGAACCTTCATCTCATAGCCTTCATCTCACCAGTCTTAACGTTCATCTGACCATTCTTAACCTTCACCTCACTATTCTTAACCTTCATCGCACCATTCTTAACCTTCATCTCACCATTCTGAACCTTCATCTCATAGCCTTCATCTCACCAGTCTTAACGTTCATCTGACCATTCTTAACCTTCACCTCACTATTCTTAACCTTCATCGCACCATTCTTAACCTTCATCTCACCATTCTGAACCTTCATCTCACCGTTCTGAACGTTAATCGCACAATTTTTGCCCTGCATCTCACCATTCTGAACCTTCATCTCATAACCTTCATCTCACCAGTCTTAACATTCATCTGACCATTCTCAACCTTCACCTCACTATTCTTAACCTGCATTTGATACTGTTTCACCAAACATGCAACGGTGATCTCCGGATCCCAGGCACTAAACCAGCTCTCTGTGGACTCGGTGTCGCTCTGCTCCTGCCAACGGAAGGAACCCAACGGTTGATGCCACAGGGAGATCACCTTCCTTCCTGATGAAGGAAGGAAACCCAAAAATGATTATATAAAATTATATTACTTAGTTTCTTAATTACTATAAATCGTTAATAGCTGAGCGTACCCCTATTTTGAGAAACCACCAGTTTGCAATCTATATAACCATCTGAAACCACATCCATCAAGAGTGGTTGACTTGTTCATAAACCGGCACAGTAACGGCGGATTGCAAGGTTTACAGATTATTGTTGGTTATAACATGTTGTGACCCCAATTTAGCAACATAGCTATTCTGTCATAGCTATAATCTAACCCCCTACATGTTGTGACTGTATAACCTGTTCATGGTCAGACTGGTTGGCTGCACCCAGCCACTGGTGCTCGATCCCTGGATTCCAGGAGTTGCCCAGCCCTGTGGTTGATTTTCATGGGCGGAGGTATCCCCCAGTCAAGCCAGCTGGTTTCCTATTGTAACCCCCCCCCCAATATATACAGGGTTGACATTAATAGCGTTAATAGTAGCTATTCCTAGTGATTAATGAAGCTGCTTCGTGGCTGTTACTAGTGGTTAGTCCCTCGAAATCTGTTTCACCGACAATAAAGATGAATTGAACCCAACGGTTGCTAAATGAACCTCATTATCATCATCATCACCACCACCATCATAGACCTATTTATAAGTGGGCAACCCACGAAGAGACTCGGTCTTCGTTGGTACTATCCAGTGATCTTTGACCAAACATCCGAACTTTGACGAGAAAAACTTCCGAAGAGAAACCCAACTACTGCTTGGTGGTTGAACCACCCCTATGAACAATATAAATCAACCAACCATTTGGCAGCACCTTTGGGGAACAAAAAAATGCAAATCAAACCACCAACCACTAATTAGTTGTTTAACCATTATTGTTGGTTATCATTATCCCTTATGACTAACCATTATTAACCATGGTCAAAACCGCCAACCAGACTATTTGATGGGCATCTTCCGCGAGGCTTTCAAGCATGATAGTCATCATGTGAACGGATCCTGTCATGCTTCACGACCCGTTCCCCGCCTCGACCTTTGGCACGTCGGCCATTGCGTCTGTGAACGAATCCATGGGAGAACGTGACTCCGCTTGAGACTCTGCAGCTCGGAGAAACAAACTGCATCATATATGGGTGTTTCTTAAAATAGGGAACCCCAAAAATGGTTGGTTTATTACCTATAAGTGCTTAATGGCTTAATAAAGGATGATTTGGGGGTACCCCTATTTTGAGAAACACCCATATGGCTGCTAGCAACTCCCCTCGATCACCTGCCAGTTTGATGGTTGCTGAAGCTCGAAAAACCAAGCATCCGCCGATGTGTCCAGCTATGCTTCTAACCTGCCTCAGGGAATCCTATGCGATGTCTTGACTTTGCAGCCCCCAACCAGCAAGCTCAGACGCCTTGAAGGGTCTCCAGCCCACAGCGGGGCAGCGTTCGCTGTCGGTGCGGATGCCTTTAAAGGAGGACGAGTTGGATCAAGGCAAGCTGAATGACCTGCTATGACCCACCCACTTTCAGGTTCCAGGTCTTTGGTTTGGATATGTTTTCATGCTGAATCTGATGTAATCTTATGTAGTTCGGTTCGAAATCAAATGTCACAAGTCACAATATTACAGCTGGGAAACATCACGATCAAGAAACTTACATGGTTGGGATGTTCATTCAGGCATAGGGTTTTGAACCACACTCGTCTGAACTGGTTTCTACCGATTCACCCACACATTTTTCTGCAAACACTCAAAGTCAGCAGAAGAAGATGAAGAAGTGCTCACTTGAGAAACAGCGGAAAAAGTGCTCCCTTCAACCATGATCAACCAGTGTATCCCCCGTATTGCGTGGATCCCCCAACAGGGGGTGATATCCCACAATAGGAATGGCCAATGAGCTGGAGATCCCTCAACATGGTGAATACATATGAATAAATGATACAGTAATTAGAATGGACCTCAGTATACCTGGATCTTCCAAAAGTCACAATACTTGTCTGTTTAGAACATTTCTGCTCTGTGGGCGGATTTCTTGAAATTAATTCATTTTGGTATTTGATACCTTTTTGGCTGACCTCATTGCATTTTGTACAAACATCATATGTTGATCTTTCTGAGCAGAAATTCCTGGGAAATGGACGGAAATTCCAGGTCATTGTCAGCGTGACTGGGAACTTGCAAATTTGAGTTGTCATATTTTTTCTCTAAATGAGCATTTCCATTGTGGCACGAGCAATCCACAACTGAATGGACGGAAATCACTCCAAAATCTGACTGGACAAGAACTTGTGGCCAATGAAGATCCATACATGAATCAATGAGAAAAATGGATCAGAATGGACCTAAATTTGCACTTTTAGTACACCTTACTTACCATTTTTGCCAAGCTTTTTCAAGCAACCCAACCCCTCCACCAACTCCGGTTCCGGCACCGTAGTAGGGCCGTCGATTCACACCAATCAGCCAGCCGGTTCCTCGACGCATCACCCCCCGGGAATCCCTCGCGTTCCTATGGTGAGGTGAGCCCCGTTGTGACCCTCCGGTGAAGTTGTGAGCCTGTCGTGACCCCCAGGTTGACCATAACCTCCCCTTCTGCATTCTGGCCGACGCAGTACCCCCAAAAAGGGACGCCAACACTCCAAACCGTCAATTCAGATCGGTTAAACCGCCTCAGTTGGGTATGGGGTTTAAACTCGTGACCAATCTGCACATACATTGATCTATGGAATCCTATACTGTACCCATCTTGGTTGCATTTGCTTGGCAAAACATCATCAAAACACCCCGATGGCCAGACCCCCATGGTCGCAGAGTGGTCGTTTCGATTCCTGGCGATAGCTTGGGCACACAGCTAATCTGAAGCAAAAACAAATACCTATCATATCCTATCACTATTGACCATCTGTTGGTCATTATCCTCTTTGATTTGCCATTATTGCTGGTCATTATCCGTCACTATCCACAAATATCAAGCAAATATGTTGCTGCCACTTCATACATCGCCGGTCCTGGTGGGGGGGCTCAATCATCGCAAAAGCATGCATCCATCAGCCGCTGGCCCAAGCTCAACCCCTCCATAACCAGCCACTGAATGGGAAATGCTCCGTGTCTTGTGGAAATGGCCGGTGAGTCTTCACTGGGGAAACCGCTTCGCAAAAAGTCAGCAACTGAGAAGCTGAACATTGAAAGTGTGAAGCTTGCCATGGTTATTGATGCTTATTGAATGATGGTCAAGTAGATGTTGAATGATGCTGAAGTAGACGTTGCATGATGCTTCATACATGCTTCATAGATGGTGGCTTCTCAAGTAACCCCCAAAATCATCCAAGAGTTTGATCATTCACATTGTTTCACATTAGTAAACCAATCATTTACAGTAGACCAACCATAAATTTGGGGTATTTTCTGGTCCCCAAACTGGTTTGAGAAACTACAAACTGCCTTTCCACCAGCCAAATCGCAGCCAACCTCATCGCCCAGGTGCTAGTGCCGTGAGGCTCTCGTGCCAGCAGGGTGGTGCTTAGCACGCTGTGCCTGAGGGTTGTGGTACGTCGTCAGATGGCAAGCAACAAAGTGGTGCAGCTTCATTCTAATGGCTTCATTATAATGGTACCATTCATTATCGTTTTGAGCAAGGAATTATGTCAGGTTTATTATTCGTCATTATGGTGGTTTATGATGGCTCAAAACCTGATGAATGCTTCGTAATGGTGGTCCGTGATGGCTCAAGACCCCACCAACGATGGTTGTTGATGGTTAGTGCTGGTTCATAACCTGACTAGGAATGAGTGACTTCGCTTAGTAATTGTCGGGCTTGATCCATTGAACTAGAAAGTCACTGCACCTGGAATTCATGTTTGAGACTGAGATGCTTGGGGATGTCGGATCTATACATGTTTAAACCACGGGTCCGGATCGGTGAGAACCTGAACATCCGGCCATATCCTGCCTGAAGATGGGCGTTCCGTGCGCTTTCACTTTGGTATCTTCATAGATACCGTTCACCTGCAGGAAACCGGACGGCCACATTCAGCAACATCCCAACTTGGTCTACCCTCTAGTAGTCTCTAAGATAGCTTACAGTAGCTACCAACATAGCTATCTCACATTCAGCAATATCCCAACTTAGCTACCCTTGGTGATGTACCAAGCTTGTAGATGCTGATTGTCCACTGCACCCATTCTTTCTTGGCCAGCTCTCACCAAGACAAGCATCACAAGTGGCGGGTTTCAACATCGAAAAAGTACCACATTTTTTTCACCAAGGGCCAGATTTAAACATTGTTGAAGCATTATTGACAATTTCGACAATGATTGACTATTAACTGCTATAACTTTCCAAATTTCCAGATGCGCATGTTTGCGTTTTCTTGATTTTGCTAGAGTCTGATGATCATTGTGAAGCAGCTTGTTCAACCCCTCCTGAACCACATCAGCAGGGTTCAACCAGCTTGTTGACGGAGCTTTGTTGACCATCAGCTTGAGCTGCCAGCCGCCGAACCACCGTGATGATTGATCAGTGATAATGGTTGATCACTGACAACTGTTAAGAGTGGTTGGCTTATGGAGAATGATCGTTGATAGTGGTGATGCTTAATCATGGTTGATAGCGTTCAATGTATATGAGTATGGGTTACAACCTTGGTACCCCAGTAAACCCGTCGGCATATGCTGGTAGTACTTTATCAATCTATCATCATCACCATAATCCTTAAGAAATATAAATTTGTAAATTAAAATATATCCTTTATATCCTTTATGGAGGCTATTACAATATCAATTCATCACCAGCACTAGTGGTAGATCCATATGCATTTATCCCCTATGTGGTGGTTTCGCAAGTCATAGGGGTGTCCCCCAAATCATCCAACATGCACCATGTATAGTATCTGTAATAACCAAACCATTTTTGAGGTCCCCAAGTTGAGAAGAATCATTTGGCTATGGGTCAAAACCCTGTACCCCTGGTTCCCCATTGTTGAGTTGTTTTCCCTATTGTTGTTTGTGATTATCCCCCATAGGTTGGTTGATTAATATTGACCGATAGCCATTTGGAATAAATCATCTGCTATTTCAATGTCAAATAGTCTTTGTTTAACCAATATTGCTGGTGAGTGATTGTCCCTTATTAATCGCTATCATTATATAACAATTATCATCCCCTACTTGGCGTTTAAAAAAGAACTATTTAGCCATATATAGCTGGTATATACCCCCTATTATTATTATTGACCATTAACCAGCTGATTAATCATAACATTCACCGGCTATTACTGGGTATAACCGTTATCATTCACCATTCTCATCCCTATCATTAACCATTCTCATCCCTATCATTAACCATTGTCATCCCCGACTTGGTATCATTAATCCTCCATTGAACATGTCAATAACCATCGTTGTTGGTGAACACTGGCAGTGGATCAAAACCCCTGGTTCCCCTATCATTTACCATTGTTTTCCCTATAGTTGGCTGGGTAATAACCACCATTTTTGGTTGGTTCACTGCTTGACCCAAAGCCATATATAGCTTGTATATCTCCTGTTATTGTTGGTTATCATCCCTTATTATTAACCATTAACCAGCTATTATCAACCATTGTTGGTTGGTTAACTACTTGACCCATGGCCATAATATAGAGCTGGTATATCCCTATAATATCCCCTGCGATTGTTAGTTGAGTTATCCCCTATGATTAACTATTAACCATTGGTTGGTTGGTTAACTGCTTGACCCAGCTCGCCATATACTAGTTCTTTAACCATTATTGTTGGTGATTATCCCCTATGAATCCCTATCATTAACCAGTGTCATTAACCAGTTTTGTTGGTGAACACTATTTAGTGGTTTCTCAAAATAGGGGTACCCCCAAATCATCCATCAATAGTCATTTATAGTAATAAACCAACCATTTATTTGTACCCCTATTTTAAGAAACCACTATTTCAATGTCAACTCGGGGGCTGGTTTGTGAACCGCCCAACGGTGACCGGCGCCTCATCCGAGCCCGCGCCGAAGACGGCAATGGCCTCGTACGGCAAGGCCTGGCGCAAATCGTTGGAAGAAACCATGGGGTCCAAGGGAGTTAAGGTGGTTAAGTAGGAGTTTAAGGTGGTTAATTGGATTGTTAATCAAACGGTCAGTTTTTGTATTAATCGAATGGTTAGGTCGTTAATGAGAGGGTTAATGGTTAATCACACGGATAGCTAGATTAGTTAGATGATTTATGTGGTTCATCAACTGGTTAATTGATGATTACAGTGGTGAATTGATGGTTCAGTGAGGGGTTCCCAAAATAAGGGACCCAAAAAAGAATGCTTTGCTAGAAATCGTTGGTATTGGATGATTTGGGGGGTCGCCTATTTTGAGAAACACCCATAATTACAGTTCAATAAGAGATAGCAAGTTAACCATCAGATCGGCAATATGCATAAGGTACTACGTAGTCTGATGGCTAATGCTGGCTAGTGATTGTTTTCACTCGTTCTTGACACATGGGTGTCTCTCAAAATAGGCTTATCCCCAATCATCCAAGAGTTTACTGTAACTATTTATAGAAAAAGAAAAACAACCCACAACTTTGGGGTTCCCCATTCTGAGAAACATCCATAGGTTCAGCCGCTCATGCATTGCTGATCCCAGGCCCAAGCCGGGGCGGAATTCCTGGAGCGCTGCGTGGTGGCCGCCCGGCAACCATGGCCCCATCAAGTCATGTCGGACTAGCAGCTTCCAACTCATCGAACTCGAACATGGCTACCTGAGCTCAGCCATGGCTACTCGCACAGGGGATCTTGGTGGGAAACGATGACTTAACACATGTCAATAATGTTGATAAGCAGTGGTTGATAATGTGAAAAACATAAAATGATATTGAATAAGCTGAGACTTGACACGTGTTGACACCGTGTGGTTAATAATGTTAGGGAATATGGTAAATCATCTGGTTGGCAACAAGCTGAACATGCTGGGGGACAGGCTGGTTGATCATCACTAACTATTGACAATCTGGTAAGTATAGTGGTTTCTCAAGTCATAAGGATACCCCCAAATCATCCCATATCCGCCATTTGAATGGGGGAACCCATGGGAACCGCAACACTGGTTTGTTTTATTTCTATAAATGATCAATAATGGATGATTTGGGGGTACCCCTATTTTGAGAAACAAGCATTTAGAGTAATTGATGGTTGACCATGATTGATAAACTGTTTGTCATGGGGTCGCACGGCCGAACGTGTCGGGATCCGCCCAGTCGAGCCCCTGCATGCGTCTGGGGCCCTGTATGTGTACGCATGAGGGCTACCGGGTGCACCGTGTGGCAATAGAACTCGTGTACATGTGTATAATTATGCTGCATGGTTTGTGTGTGTACGTGAATAGAAACATCCAATGATCCATTGGTCATAAGTGGGCGTGTCCAAAGTATGGGGAATGCAAGCTTCTGTTGAGCCCTTTGGAATGTAGCTTCCCATATGCCTATGGATCAATACCCTGGTATCCTGGTGAAAATCCCCCCGAAATGATCAAACAGGTGGTTGGGGGGATGTTCACTTACCCCCATATTGGATGGTTGCTTATGATCCATTGCAATAATTATGGTTGATAGTTGTACCCACCCCCAGTCTGGTTGCCCTGTGAGATGGCTCACTGACAACACTAATGTCTTTGGACGTAGCTATGCTGGTTGGTGGTTTCAACCAACTATTTGTTCATAATCACTAGGGAAAATAAAAAATGCGTGAAACCACCAACCAGTATGATATGAACAGGTCACTGGATGTCCAGCCACGGCATTGTGGGGTGTGAATGCCTGCCCTGCCCCGATGAGATCCCCAAGCCGCCTCGCAGGAAGGCAAGCTGGGAGGCGGGAGGCCATGCCGATTTGGGGTGCTGCTTTCATTGCCAAAAGGTCAGTGATGGTGCTGGTGACTTGGCTGTTGTGGTCCCCTTTCGGATGCCCAGCTGGTGAACATGCGCAAGCCTAACTTGGCAATTTACTGAATAGATAACTTATGATAACTTTATTGATGATACCTATTAGACTAGGTAATGATATGGCTAACAACTCTGATGGCGCAAATTAACGAAGCATTAATCACAACTGGGTCGCAACACAACTGTTGCGGGGCTGAAAACTTGCGACCTGTGCGGCTGAACAACAAAACTGCTTAGAGCCAATGCTGACAGCCAGGCAGGTGCGACCAGTTCATGGAAAGAAAGAAACCCAATCTCAACGCATCTCAACCCTCTGGGAAAGAGATCACAAGAAGAAAAACTGGGTGTCTTGGGTGCTTGAAATGCCTCTTTAACTCAGATGAAACGGGGACATAGCTGCCCCTTACAGATACAAATGGAGAGAGGATGTCCCCCAAGTTCGAGTTCAAGCCTCCACAAAGAAGCCGGCTGCGCCGCCCAAAGTGGCGAAGGAAATACCAACGACAGGAGTTGTACGAGTACCCAATTCGTGAAGCTTCATATTTTCTTATCAAAATGCATTGTTGATCCGAAATGGCTTGAGTTTCTTGAGTTGTATCCAATTCTGGACGAATCATCGTCATCAGGTCCTTGAGTTTCTTCCACTTCTCACTCAACTCGGCACGAAGTTTCTTCTCCTGACAAAGGACACTAAGGTTGTCGGTTGCGAATGCTTGTGATGGCCCCTGGGGTTGTCAAACCAACCTGGTTGAGTTATGAACCACTCACCATCTTGGAGATTGTATCTTTCTATCTCTAGCTGATGTGGGCAGTTGGTCATCTTTTTGGTGTTCACCCTCCCGACTTTTGTGAGGTCAACAGCAAATGAGGATATTTCAAGTCAAGTCTCGGTACCGAATCAAATCAGCACTGTTTCTTTGAAGAACTCATTTCGGGATATTTTGAGTTTTTACTCATACTCAGTACCCAGTATCAACCCTCGGGAGGTGTTTCATTTCGGTATTGATTCTCGGTACCGTTTCCAGGTGACAAAAAACATGTTTACAACAGGATGAATTTCAGCGATAGATCTCCAGCCCAGGGGACCTCCTGAGGGGTTGCTGCACCCAGGGGTAACACCCACGGGTATACCTCAGCCTGTTCACCTGACCCTTCGTGTGATGACCATGATCAAATTTGGCGGCAACAAAACACAGGCAACATGTGTGCATAATCATATATATCTATATATGATCTACATACACCTATATGCACAATATCGTAGATGATTGCGGGTGTAATTCTTTGCATAGGTGTAATCATGATTCATCACATACAAATCAGAACCAGAATACCACATTCAGTGATAAATCTGATTGTGGGATATGGCTGTGGGTCAAAACCCTTAGTCCCCCTGCTTCCCCTATCATTAACCATGGTTTTCTCTATTCTTGGTTGGTCATTAACCCCCATGAAATGGGTAGGTTAAAGCCTGGACCCATAGCCATATATGGTACCGTGTTCCGTGTTCCCACCGTACGCTATTTACAGCATTTTGGAGCCTTCCTCTCGCATTCGTACGCTATTTACAGCATTTTGGAGCCTTCCTCTCGCATTCGTACGCTATTTACAGCATTTTGGAGCCTTCCTCTCGCATTCGTACGCTATTTACAGCATTTTGGAGCCTTCCTCTCGCATTCGTACGCTATTTACAGCATTTTGGAGCCTTCCTCTCGCATTCGTACGCTATTTACAGCATTTTGGAGCCTCACCGTCGCTTTCGTACGCTATTTGCAGCATTTTGGAGCCTTCCTCTCGCATTCGTACGCTATTTGCATCATTTCGGACCTTTACGTCCTATGTACACACCCCCATTTAGTACCTATTTACTGCCATATATTACTTACATACTACATATATACTACCTACAACTGCCTCTATATACTATCTGTATACTACTTATCTACTTCGTGCATACTATCTACACTATATACTACAATATATTACTTATATACTATCTATTGATTGTTTTTGTACTATAAAAGCATTATTTGTACACTACCTATGTGCTGTTTATATACTAGATATCTACCTACGTACTACCTATAAACTTTTTATACACTACTTAAATACTTATCTACATACTATCTATACTATTTACTACCATATACTGCTACCTATGTACTATCTATTGATTGTTTTTATACTATCAAAGCACTACTTGTATACTACCTATGTGCTGTCTATATACTAGATATCTACCTACGTACTACCTACATACTATTTATGTACTACTTATACACTGCTCGTAAATTACCCCCCTACCCCCACCCCCCCAGCCCAACCCCCCCCCACCCCACCACACCACACCACGGGGGGGGGGGGGGGGGGCCATGACCATG
>VSDK01019212.1:285493-372935 GCA_009767595.1 Symbiodinium kawagutii | reverse complement strand
CGGTTGAGGTCCGGCAGCCACCACTGGCCGCAGATGGTCGCGGTTGAGGTCCGGCAGCCACCACTAGTCGCGCTTGGTCGCGGTTGAGGTCCGGCAGCCACCAGCTGGCATACATGATCGTGGTTGAGGTCCGGCAGCCACCACTGGTCGCGCTTGGTCGTGGTTGAGGTCCGGCAAGCGAAGGAGGAGAAGAAGGAGAAGGAGAAGGAGGAGAAGGAGAGGCAGTCAACTCTGATAAAATCTAACAACCCTCACCTGACAGGTGGGGAAAAATGCATTGCAAACAGGGTGATGCTCAACTTCCAGACTCAACTGGCTCGACGGGTTCATATCATTTCCACTCCCATCTACAAAATCACAGCACGTGCATGCACTTGCCGTCTATTTTTATCGACCATGGTTATTGGCAACTTGGTGTAGCATTTGTGAATGTACCATTCTAGCCTGTAGAACCAAAATTACTGTTTACCGATATCACATAGTTGGATGGATTCGCAACCATGATCATAACCACTGGATAAACCACGTCGATACCCAATCCGTAGCCACAGCTTTAGTTTCGAATAAAGCTGCATGCGACATGCAGCCATCACCAGTATCGTTTCGGGAGTGGCATGGTATGATATCAAGGCATCAAATGTTTGCCATATGATGCCATACATATATCATATCAAGGTGCAAATAGCATGATATGACATTACAAATGACCTGTATCATGATGGCAAGAGTGGTTCACAATGGGCAAGTTGTTTCTGGTTACTGCCTTCAACTCTCCGTGGGACCGCTGGAGTAACTGCCAAGTTTGCCCAACCAGCTCTGGCTCGCGGCAAACTTGATCCCATCTTCTCTGGGACCTGGAACTGAATCGTTTTCATAGGGCTGGCAGCAGCTTTGTGAGCAAACCATTCAACTGTCTGAGTCGTACGGCTGGCGATCTTGGCGACTACATGCCACCAGTCCAAGGAATCCGGGGCTGATTCACATGCGGCGCTGAAGCGAAAAGAAACTCGCCTGGCAAGCAAGCGACATCACCAAGGGACTTTGAAATGATCAACCAGTGATGGGCATCAACCGACGGGGAGAAGTATGACCTTTTAATTCCCGCAACTGTGCTGCAAATGATGCGGCTATGGGTCAAAACCTGGTACCCCCGATGAACATCCCCCAAATGACCAGTTGCAAGTCTTTCCAACTGTTTGGTTGTTCACTTACTCATCATTTGGGCGCTTTCTCAAAATAGGGAATCCTCCACATCATCAAATCTTAACCATTTATAGTCATGAACCATCCATCTTTTGGGCCCCCCAGAACTTGAGAAACCACAATTTATTGGTTGGTTCATATGACCAATCCCAATGTCTTCCAAGTATTTTGACCCCAGGCTGTGGGGTGCAACCAGGGATCGATACGAAGGTGTGAACACGTTCCCCTCTTCTGAAACGAGGAGGCCGGGTTTCCGGCGATGGCAACAATGATGGTCGAATTTCTTTGATTATAATGGTGAATGGTTAATGATAGGCCAATTCATGGCTTATATAATGGTTAATGTTTGATTCAACTCCTTCCTCAGAAAAACTTTTGGCATTGCAGCGATGGCTATACACTCTAGCAATCTAAGATAGCTGCCAAGGCGATTCAACAATTGGACATGATGACTGAGCCAGGCTGGAGATAACCCTCGGCGACCCTGGGCGACCGGCGGCGGATCGATGAGCATCATGGTTTTTAGAGGCCAAGGAAGGGTGGGTCAACATTATTGACGGTAGATCCACCCCAATACTGACTGTAAATCACCAGCGAGCTGGTATCGACTATAATCAGACTTGCGAATCTACCCGCGATGGCTAGCCATCGGTAGTTGACGAACTACTCTGAAGTGGTTACATTAACGATCAAGATTTAGTTCATGAACTACTTCACCATCACCAAGTATGAATGAACTACAACCACTCCAGCTACCATCAAGTGCTACGATTCTATTTGATTATGTGGCTGTGAGTCAAAACCCCGTACCCCTAGTTCCCCTATCATTGGCCATTAGTTTCCCTATTATTGGTTGATATTATCCCCCAGTATTGGTTGGTTCATTTTGACCCATGGCCAAATATTGTTGGCTAGCCAACTCAACTTTGAGAACTTTTAATGCTTGACCACCATTAGTTGGTTGGTTATCAACCACCATTAGTTGGTTGGTTCACTGCTTGACCCAGCTCGCCATATGTCCCATTGCTCAGCGTCTTCACGAGTCGGAGTTGCGAACAACTGCCCGACCGGACTTCTGGCGACTACCAACTCGAACTCACCGTTCGACCATCAACCGACTCATCGACCATCAAACAACCAAATGGAGGATTCTCAAAATAGGGGACCCCCAAGTTATGGTTGGTTTATTACTATAAATGACTAGTAATGGATGATTTGGGGGGACCCCTATTCTGAGAAACCACCAAATACTGACCGACCCTTAAAACATGCACTACTCATGAATTGGCTGTGGGTCAGTTCACCCTTAGTCCCCCCGGTTCCCCATCATTAACCAAGCTGTTTTCCCTATGACTTGGTGGGTTGTTATGAGCCGTTATTGATGGTGAATATTGACCCATAGCCAATTATGTGTTCACCACATTTCACCATCATTCACCATCCATGCGTAATCACAACCGTTGTTGTGGGTCGGTTCGGGCACCCCAGCTGTTCACATCACCCGTGGTGCCATCGGATGCTTGGCCGTTGTTATCCCAAGCTACCAACCTTTCACTGACAAGAAGGTGCTTTCTCAAAATGGCTAATAATGATTGATGATAATAGGCATAGGGGATACAATGGTTCATGATGGTGTTGATCATGGTTAATCATTTAATGATGGTCGATGATAGATTGATGATGGCTAATAATGATCGATGATGATAGGGCACACAGTGCTTCGTCCTGGTGCTGCTTTGCGGTCATGCCCATCCCCCGCACAGCTGTGTGGTTCATACGGGTTAATCATGGTTAATAATGGTCGATGATAGATTGATGATGGCTAATCATGGTTAATGATGGTTGACAATAAGGGATAATAACCAACAAAAAGATCAATTGCCGCTTACGGCGGCAGGTCGTCCCGTTCACCTCAAGACATGTATCTCTTGCCGGCGCTGTCTCGGATGGTCACCCACCTCGGGCCACCATGGATCAGGGGTTGTTGGCGGGTGAAGGTGTGCCAATGGGTCGGTGAATGGGTTGGTTAATGTCTTGGCAAGTGATGGCTTATAAGATATTTGAAGTTGATTGATGATGGTTGCTGATGGCTCATAAGTTGGTTAATGGGCTGGTTTCTGGGTCGATGAATGATGGCTTATAGTTGCTTAATGCTTGATGATGGCTAATGGCCTGACCAATGATGGTGCTAAGCTAACATACTACAGCATTCATTTTTCAAAGGTCAAAGGGCAACGAGTGGGAATGTTCACCAACAATCCTGGCAGCGCACCGCCATTTCTGAGCTGGAAGCTGACAGGTGCATCTTTGGCACCCATACCCAAGCAGCGCAGAATCTATTATCCACTAATCAAGGGCATTCAAGCAGAATCAAAACGAAACAAACAATTATGCTGTGCTACTGAACACCTTGTGACTGACTGAGATCTGAAACCATAGTAAGGACCACCTAGCATCCCTCACAAATCTCTGCAACCTAGGTTGAACAAGCCTCGGATGAGCAAAGTTCACAACCTAGCAGCACAAAGGGTTCACTGTAATTCGATCACCTTCGCCATATGTTCGCAGTCCTGTGTAAGTGCATGCATATATTACAATTGGTAGGCTTGTCTCCACATAGAGCTCTCGAGGGTTCCAGTTTTGATTCTGCAATTCGACGGCATCACCAGCGGCGCTGCTACTGCCTGATGCAGCTTGCGAGGCAAATAAACAAGTGAAACTTATTGAGGATTGGTGGTGCTGGTTGGATTCGTCGGGGTCCATACTCATTTAACGAGTCATGGTGCACTGAGAACAACTAGAACCGTGCCGGGACTGTCCGGGGTTATCCATCGATCACTGTTTTCAAAGGGGGACCACGACCATCCCATGTCTAACAACCCGACACAGAACTCCAGCTGCGACCAGAGTATCTTGGAAACTGCTCTCGCTCCATGTGCAGAAAGGAGCCCACATCCGGTGCACGTGATGTACACCTTGTCTTTATTGATCTAGATATCGATCTATCTGCACATGCACATGATTTCAGTAAGCAATGACCTGCCGACCGGTCGGCGCGCAAAACCAAACATGGCGACATGATTTTCTTCTCACGGTGAAAGCGGGGGCCTTTATTTCCTTCATGGTTTCCCATGAGATTCATTAATCAAAAACGACATTTTCGGCCGGCGAAAATCATGTTTTGCTCTCCTGGCAGCCCAAGGGACCCGCATTTGCTCTCTCAATTCGTTTCCGATGAATCAAAACGTCATTTTCGGCCGGTGAAAATCGCGTTTTGGTCTCCCGGCGTCCCGGGAGGCTTTCCATTCTCAACCCTGAAGCCCTGAACCATCAGCAGTGGTGGAGTCAGAAGGATTGCATTTTTGGGATAGCCATCTTTGATCATAGATGTTGTGAAAACCTACAAGAGTTTTCATGGGATCACCTATGATAACCATTGATAAGCTCTATGTGGTTGTTTCCAAAAATACGGGTACGGTACCCCAAAAATGGTTGGTTTAGTATTACAAATGGTCAACAGAGGATGATTTGGGGTACCCCTATGACTTCCGAAACATGATGGTTTCTTAAACTGGGTCATTATCCACCATTTTTGCTGGTTAAAGCCTTGACCCAACTCGCCACCTATGATAACTATTGACAACCCAGGTCTGACCATGGGATAACTCCACATTCGTTGCCACCAGGTCTTGGTGCAGTCATCGCTGCAGTGGCGCCTCGCCAGCGCCGGCTTCGCAAGCCTTTGCCGCGCGTTGCCAAGCGCCTTCGCCGGGCCATGGATCCAAGGCGGGGGCGGTCCCCCGTGGGTGGCACCGTAGCTTGCATCACCATGGGTTACCCTTGCCATTCAGAGGAGTGGACAACTGGCTACGGGCCAATATTAACCAACCAACTAATGGGGGATAATGACCAATAGGGAAAACAATGGTTAACCATAAGGGAACCAGGGGTCCGGGGTTTTGACCCACTGCCAACTGAAAATGCACCATGGATTATAGTGGATAACCAGTAAACCTATGTTCATATGGTCCATTACAATGGATAACCAGTAAACCTATGGATTATAATGAAAAGACACCATGGATTATAATGAACGACTGAACATCATTGATTGTAATCAAGCATAACGTGGAGCAATAAAACATGGATTGCGATCAACATCATGATGGAGCAACAACCCATCATTTGTATTAAAAGGGCAATTGATATGCAATTTATTTACAATTAATCTATTTGTTTTATTACTATCCTTATGTTAAAAAACATAATCAATTAATAAGGGTTAATAAGGGTTGATAATAGGCGATAATCATTAGTGTTATGGTGAACTGAAATTTGTATGTATCAAGAATGGTTGAGGATAGGCAGCCTAAGTATTGACGAATGGCTGGTTGGTTGACGAATATTGTTCATACGGGCTGAAACCACCAACCAAATTATGTCTGATAGTATGCGTGATGAGAACCAGCACTGGCACGCTCAACCGGATTGATCTAACGCCAATCCGCTTCGACAAAAAATCCAACCATTGGGATCGAGTCGTTTTTTGAAGGTTGTTCTTCATCCATTCCTGCATGGTGTCGGCAGTCTGAGCCATCGGATGATTTTTGAAAATTGCCTTACAGCCTAGATGGCAAACATTTTCTTGGCGGACGACTATTGACTAGTGGTTGCGCTCATGAATGACAGAATAATTGAACAATGGCGGTATTTGTGAATGCTTAGAGTAAGCGCGCGATAAGATGCGATCAATTGGTTGTTGGTGGTGGTACAACAGGGACCAGGGATGACGCCACGGATTTTTGAGGCCCCGCCTCCTGCTACTGTGTTGCTACTGCTACTGCTTGTGAACCTAACTAGTTCATGATTGGAGATCCCAATTTGCATCTTGTGTCTTCGTGGCCGGCTAGTGGGATTGTAGACACATGGATGGTTGTTAAAATCTGAAAGTTGGAGGTACCCCGTGTATCTGCTGCCAGTGTGGTGGCCCCCCTGGCATGAAGACCCGTGTGCCAAATCTGCCATTGGTTAGCAATGTCTTTCAAGAATATGTTGCTTCTTGCCACTTCTTGTTGTATGCCCCTAGCGAATCAATCACACCATTAATTACAAGATCCATCTCATACGCTAATAAGTTAATGTCAATTTGACCATTCAAGTCGCTGTCATGTTTTTGGAAGTCAAGGATGAGCGGTTTCTTACTTATTGTGAGCTCGAATAAATAATAGCGAACCCGAGCGAACCCAGCAATGACGTGCTAGTTACAATTCTCCCAGGATGATTTACAATGATTAATGAACCAACAAAAAGTGACATCATCCACTACATAATCATTACATGATGGTTCCATGATGAGCCAACCAAGAGCACTCAACCATAGTGAACCTATGCTTCATGATGTCTTTTCATTGTAATCCATCAACCCACTTAAGGCCAATCAACCCATTAAGCTGGGTGAACCAGGTGAACTCCAGCCCACCAGCTCCACGCTGGAGCCCAGGCATGCCCAGGCACTCGTAAGCGGCGCTGTCGACTCTGGGACATGTGTTGCAGCGGCCTTTCCAACAGCCTCAGCAGGCTGCCCTGGTTGGCTGCGCATGTCCTACCAAGCATTCCGGGCGGTTTCGTGTATGGCTGGGTAAATAAAATCCATCTTTCGTTCATTACTGGTAATGACTGAGAAGCTGGGCGATACCTGGGGCCGAGAAACACCCATAGCCATGGACGGTAAACAGCGAACGATTCCTTGATACCTTTTCGTTCAGTCTCTGGGTCATGTTTGCTTCGTTTCCGTCATGTCTGTGTTTTGATAGCCACGCGCTGATAGCTCGGCGGCCTTTTTTACGCCGGGTTCACTGATACTCCGGCTCCATTAGAGCATCTGCGGTGTCGCGCGCTCCCCGTCATATGCGGGCTTTGCAGGCGCTTTGGCCGCGCAAGGGCACCCACGGTTCAGCGTTCACCGCCTGCAGCCGACAGGCCACGGTTCGGCTTTCCCCGCCTGCAGCCGACAGGGGCTCACCAATGGAACATCAAAGGTTGGGCTGTTGACGCCCTGCCTCGCAGAGCTCTTCGAGGACAAGGTTTGGGACGGACCTCACCTCATCATATAAATAGATGACGAGGATGAGTGCGCCGTCCCAGCCGCGCATGACCTGCTGCAGGGCAATCTTTGAAGCGATGCTGTGATGCGCGCGATCTTTTCCCCAGCCTTCGCCCCGTCCACCGGAAGCTGCGCTGGTAGGGCGTGCTCCCAGTTGAAGCTCAGGTCATGCACCTGCGTTTCAGCTGATTTCTGAGATGGTGACTCTTTGGCTATTTGTGCCCTGCCTTCGGGAGGACGGCGATCTTTTCGGCGCATCCGTTGAAAGGACTGATATAGAACCACTCCGCCTGCGACAGGGGGAACACAATCCACCTTGATTGTTCTGGATCCTGGTCATGTTTCCCGCCTCCGCTGGCCGCAGTTTGCGGGGTCGCGGTTGAATTGGCTCCACGGGTCCTGCCGTCAGAGCGTAGAAACCCCAAAGCGGCGCAGGAGCAAGTTTCTCAAAAACAGCGCGCCTCCTCTTTGTTCTCTGCGTCGGGTGCTTTCACCTGAAGTCGTGTAACACGACAGGGGCGGCAACCGCAATGATTTGCAGAAGCGTTATGAAGCGTTCAGCTCCAGACCATGGCGGCCCAAATGCCCGAGAAGATCTCGAGAAAGACCATTACCTCAGGGCGTTGTTGGGTAAGAACTGTTGAGGCTCTCAGAGATGCCATACCTGTGCCATGTTTTCCCCGCGCTGAGCCTGGGACAGCGAAACTTCTCTCCAAAAAACGTTTGCCCAACGTATCACCGACGGCTTGATGCAAGCAAGGCAATTCTCGTGGTAGCTCTCCCGGTAAATGCTACTGGCGGTTCCCCTGGCGCTTCCGCTCATAGCCGTGGAATTTTTTTTGGTAATTCCCTGGTGATTCCCCTGGTGGTTCCCCTGGTGGTTCCCCCTGGTGGTTTCTCCGGATGGTTTTTCTGGCGGTTCCCCTCATGGTTCCTCTGGTGGATGCGCGGTCGTTCGCCTGGTGGATCTGCTGGTCGTTCCCCTGATGGTTCCCTTGGCAGCTGGTAATTCACCTGGTGGTTCGTGCTGGTTACCCTGGCGGCCGGAGGCAGCAGCTTTTTTACGTAACATTGGATAAGGGGCTTTTGTGCGAAATGTTGCGGCGGCGCTTCGTTGGTCGCGGCCCGCCGCCGCCCCCCCCCCAGCCTACAAGCCACATCACATTAGAACCGGTGCGGCAGCTGGACAGGATGCGCTATAAAACCTGGCCTTCTCAAGGATTGGTCGAAATTCGCCCATCCTGCTCCATAGGTATTGGGTGCATGGCGCGCCCCACTCGCGCCGATCGCCTGGCAAAAAAAGAAATGACATGCACAAGTTATAATGTGTCATGATTGACCCGGGCCTGCTGGATGGCATCGTTCTCGGGCAGCCGGTGGAGATGCTGGTTCAAATAAACGACTTGGATGAACCGGCAGACCAAAAAGTCCTGGTGGCTTTTCAAACGACGGTTCAATTGGACATTCACAAACAGAAACACTGCTGCCCCGCCTCCTTCAATTCAGGGAGGCCGGCAGAGTCCATCATCTCCCATACCGCCCTCTCCACGGGAACTTGATTCTTAGCAGTTTCTAATTTTTTTGTGCCCATGCATTTCTCAATGAGCCCTACCGGGGGTCCATATACCCATCCAGGGGAGGGACGGCCAATGGACCCGGATCGAAAAGTTATTGACTGAATTCAGCCAGCGCCGATGTAGCTTCATTGGGGATTGCTTGATCTGTAACGTTGTTTGGACAGCAGCTCTCTGAACTGCTGAGTTTTTGAGAATCTTGCCTTGCAGCAGGGTTGATGGATGTTTTCCGCCAGTGGTATGTTCAGTTTGTTGCATAAATACAAATGTGTGCATATGTCAACACAATTCAGCACATACAACGTCAATATGTCCAGCTAGATAAGGAGGGACACACATGATGATACATACGCATATACTCAAAGTTTCCAATAACCGTTAAAAAATGCTTGCTCGTTGCAAAGGACATTTTTTGTCCTAAGGTTTTTTTCTAATTTCCAATAAGCCATAAATTTGTGTACATAATTAATTTTCATGATTTTTCGGCCCCGAGCTCCACGCCAACAAACGCGGTTCCACGGCGAAAAATGTTTGTTCCACGGGAAAGATGTTTTTTCTACGGCTTGTCCACGGTGACAACATACCAATCGCCGGTAATGAAAAACCTCCGGGCAAACCACAAAAATTGCCCTTAATCCAAAGGACGTTGAAAAAGAGCCCGAGGAAAAACAGGGTATAAATTTAAAACGTATCTCATTTATATTAAATTATGTTGTATTCATGTATCATATATGTGGCTATGATTTTTCTTTGGCGCCTCGCAACAACGAGGCTAAGTGCAGAATCCAACGCGAAATTGTTTTGCAGCTGAGCCTTGCACTGCTTTAGAGCGGAGAAGGAGAAGGGAAATTGTTTCGGCGACGAACCTCTCCCTGACAAAATTTGCAGAAATCCATGCCAGCTCTCTGTTCTGCAAGCGCGTTTCTTTCATTTTCTTGTTCTATGTAATATTTTCCAATAAGAAATCTATCTATACAGATATGTGCTTTCTAAAGCTTTTGTATTGCATCCAGGGGGGCGTGGACACAAGAAGCAAGGCTCTCAACGTATTTTCTCTTGGAACCTTCTGTCATAATCACATCATTTTCTTTATGCTGTGAGGACCTGGGCAAAAGAAGTAAAGCTCTGGACACAACGGCTTCGCCGCAATCTGAACGCTGGTTCGCGCCTGCAACGTCTGGAATATAAGGCTGGCAAAGTATGCACATGCATGTATACATGTATAAAAAAGAAATGCATGCCGTGACCACTGAAAATCCACGACACAGCTCCCCCGGCATGCATGCTATGCAGCGAGGAATGCGCCAACAAGGGATTCTTGACCTGTGTGCGGCTAGGACAAGAGCGAGGAGCGCAGTGAAAGCCTTACTAGTGCACACTGACGATTCCAGCAATGAAACGTCAGGCCCTCCCTGTGCCTTGCTACTGATCACACAGTGAGATTCCAGGACTTTCCGGCACTGTTGCTGGGTCATCTTGCAAATCTCTTCAAAGGATGGCTGGGTGACATCTCTCAAGCCCTGGCCCTGGGTTCGTGTTGATCTCGATCATCAAGCTCTCCGACCTATCACGCGAACGCTTCTCTTAGCTCTAGCCGGATGGAAACTGCAATGCTCATGTCTGCCTATCTTCACTTGTTGCCTCCTTGTTCATCCAAAAAACATTGGGTGGCACATCAACGTGCAAGTGAATTATTCAAAAGGGGGTTCTGGTGGGGAGGGGTGGCATGTATCTATATATATATGTAAATATATTATATATTATATATATTTCTAAATATGATATAATATAAATGTAAATATTATATATACACACACACGTGATAGGTGGTGTGCGTGCGTGTATCTCAAGAGCGAACATATGCGCACACACACACACACCTTTCCAGCGTCGCCCAGGAACTCTCTGATAGCTGGTTCGAAGGCATTCCCGTGGGTGTACATGTCCTGAAAGGCCAGGGGCAAAGAACGAGACAAACGGGGGCAACAAACACTGATCCGAGAGCAGTCGGAATAGCTGGTGTTCAATGGGAGGACAAGAATTCTGGGTTAATCGTGGCTATTGATTGCTGACAATGGTTCATAAACCATCTGAATTATCCTTGAAATTTGCCAGCCTATTCGTATGGAAATCATCCAACTGGCTGGCTGTTGCATTTTACAGCGATCGTCAGATCCACAATCCAAGGCAATCGACCAAAATTCGCCAGCAAAACCAGGAGTTTGAAACCGAGCGTGTGATTCGTTGCAATACAATCTGGCAGAATGAACAGCACTTGTCAGTAGCCAACTGTTTTTAACGGACTTTTGTTCCGGACCTTTTATTCCCCCAAAGTCATGATCATGGCAACCAAGTACCGATCTTAGTGAGTGTTGATACCTGGGCGCTGCGAAGCAACTCCCGCGGACATATTGAACCAGGGGCCATCGTGGGAGGGTATGTACAGCAAAGGTTTTTTGGGGACAAAGCACTAGATTAGCATGTTGATTCGCGTGAAATGCCTCTGCCAAATTCTGCACAGGCTGTCAAGAGCGATGCAAGGCTTCTAGAATCATTGATTTGAAGCGGTCGATCTGGTCGTGGAATATACATCGTGAGATTCTCCTGCCTTTGACCAATGATGGAAATGATAACATTTATGAATGGCAGAACTCCAATAGATGGTTATTGTTCCCCTGATTATTAGAAACCATGATAACTTCGGGAGTTTGAGGGTCCCAACCTCGACTCTCGTGTCACAAGTTGGTGACCTCAATCTGTGGCTCAGCCCTCAGGCGCCTGGATCTCTTCGAATTTGGCAGTGGCCAACCAGTCATCATCCATCTCGCTGCTGGAAATCCATTCATAAACCTTGCGCTGGTGGTGCTGTGTTCACACCCGTTGTTGACACTTATCAGGGCGAGGATCTGATGTTGGGGGACGAACATCCGATCCTGGCAATCTGAAGAATAAACGAGAATGTCTGGAAAATCCTAGGAAGTTCTCGAAGTTCTCATTTCATAAACCATGCCAACCAACTTAGCATTGGCAATTTACCTTGCCACGCAAGGAACCTGCACAAATATGGAAGAACTGCCCTCTGGTAGTGACCAACCCAACGGATTATGAGGGATCCATTTGTTCATAGACGACCATCAGTTTCATCGCAAATAGCTCATGATTCACAATCAAATACCTTCCACTACAGGGTTTGTTGATGCGGATTTCCCATCATCTCCCACTAGTTCCTGGAAAATCCAACAAACGCGATTAGATCTTCCAGCCATTGCCTAAGCTATATCATATGTAACTAGTGATTACTAGTTACTGGAAAATCCATTACCTAAGCTAGTGATCTTCCATCCATTGCCATTAAACCAAAGGCCAGATCCACCTGCCAGCATCGCCCTGGGGCCCACCATCGGGAAACCAGGGCCAACTGCTTAGGCTGGCCGGGCTATTGCAGATCAGTGTTGGATGGCTACCATGGACATTTGGGTGGTCAAAACTATTAAACCCCAATATTGCCATTTATAGTGGAAATCTACTAGAAACCAATGGTTTTTGGGGTACCACTATTTTGGCACCCATTTCTCCTCATTCTCCCTATTATTCACCTGTACTACTGTTGAAGGAAGAAATCCTTGCACCACTTTGATTGGTCATAGTCATATCCCTTGGGAACCCTAAATTCTATTATGATTTTTTTGTATGTTTTTGTCGGGTTCATGTCAAACATGCAAGTTGTGAATGGTGGAAATCCTGCACCACCTCCCTGTTACTCCAACGTTGAGATTCAGGGCTTAAAAAAGATGTCCTCGCACAAGATTGCTTGGGCCCATCTGGGTGGTGCAGGATTTCCTCCATCAACCGTAGCACTACTTGACTCTCAATCCTTATTATCTTTGTACCTGTTACACTCTGGTGAACTAACATAGCAATGGAAAATCACCATATTCTATAGAGAAACCCCGGGAAACCAGTAATTAATAATTGGTGGATTTTCCAGCCAGCTATGTTAGATCACCAGAGTGCAATCACCAGTTCTTCATCACTCAGCATGTTGCGCGCAGTGACCATCCGCCGCTGTCCCAACAGCGCGTTGTGACTCTGAGCGACTCGGTGCTCCTGCTCCCCACGCGTGTGCACGTGTTGGCCAATGGCATCGTGGAGCTGTGGAATCCCCAGGAAGATGGTGATGGACAGGCGATCTTCCTAAGCCGTGGCTGGCAGGGCTGGCCGTTCATGGCGAGGTCAAGCAACCAAGCAATAAAGGGGATGAGTTCACCAACAAAACTATAGGGGAAACATGCTGGTTGATGATAAGGGAACCATGAAAACAAGATTTTGACCGCCTCATCACTGTTAGCACTATGCTGAACCAGTACCAAACTATTATTTGAGCCCTCACCAGTCTTCACCACCATGAACCAATAATCATACCACTCAGCTTATGATGATTTTGCCCACCATCCAGGTAGTTGTGAATGCCTTAAGCATCCAACGGCGGTGACTCAAGATTAACCATCAACAGGGTTGCCTGGATCTCTTGGGAAAGCCCTGAAAAGGGTGACGTCTCAGCCTTGCCCGACTGATGTGAATTACCTGTGATCCAACTTTTTACAAGTAGTGCTGTAGATCACTCCCGAAGGATCAAAGGTTGAGACAAGTACATTGTTTTTAACATGTGAAAAAACCTGACAGGTAAAAATACCATGTAAAAAAAAACATCCCAAAGATCAAAGGCAACTGCTGTAAGGCGAGAGGTGCACCTGTCACAGGCTCCACCGAAAGAAATCGGGGTGGCTTGGACGCTCAAGCTGTGCGCGACTTGCCACGGTCATCCAACTTAGTAAAAATCACCCATCTGAAGGTGAAACTCTTTCGGACCTCCAGCAGTATATCAACACTTTTTGGCAAAGATTTAAGCAAATATTCGCTATTTTAAATACTTTTCTCCTCAACTTTGGACAACTTCGCCGTGAAAACTCACGCCTGAAAAGTTTTTTCTCAGTGTTGGACCATCTTCCCAGTCACCCAAATTTCCAAGAGTCAACAGCTGGGGCTGCACAACAGTTGGTTAGTTGCTTGGTTGACTCAATCTGGCTTGTGGTTTCAACCCTATGAAAAATATGCTTGTCAACCAACCAATTGTTAATAACCACTAGGGAAAATAATCAAAATGTCAATCAAACCACCAACCAGCAGTTGTTAACCACTATTGTTGATCATTATCCCCTGTTGTTTACCACTATTAACCATAGTTAAAACCACCAACCAACCATGGCTGCTGCCCAGACTCACTGCTGGGGTTGGAGCCACTGTGCAGCAGGCTTCGCCAGCGACCCCGGGACAGAGCTTGCCTTAGCAGAGGTTGATGCAATGGTCGTTGCCGATCAACCAATGGTTAGTTGCAACTAACGAAGGGATAGTGATTGATGAACCGCTAGTTGTTGCTGAATGCTCGATAATGGGCAAATTGTCCATTGTCAATGATTATATTCCCATGAAGTGGATCTGGCTGCTGCAGACCACCAATGGCAGGGAAAACCTTCTTAGAAGGGAAAAAACCCTGCCGGACAAAACAAAAGAGACAAGTGCCCGTGATGCTGCAGTATCAGCGGCACAAGTCACGAAAACCTACGGATAAAGAAGCCACGGTGAGTGTGTTCACGGGGCAAAAACAAAAGAAGGAGCGTCTCCTTCGGAGAACGCCGTACCTGGAACCAAATGGGTATGTTCCTCACTGTTGCAGGGACTGAGCTGGGACGATCTCCAAATGTCACTGGTGTTGATCTGACACATCCTGCTCACTTACAGCCAAGAGGACTGCTCCATCGACCGAACAAATCCCAAACCAGAATACACTGTCGTGCGGGCGTCACGGCGAAAAGCACAATGAAGCAGACCACCCCTAACAAAGTATCCGTAGTGATCGGGAATGAACAAATCGCCCAGCTCAAAGGCCAGGCGGCTCGGCAAGCCGAGCTCCATGTAAAAAAGCTGTCAAGGCATGGCCTCACTTCGCACTAGGCCGCGCCTTCGGCTGTGTACACTCTTGAAGGCCGCCCGTGTCAGCACCACTCCAATCTTGCTCAGGAAATGCGAGAGGATGGCGGCGACGTCTTTGCCAACACGAGCTGCCACTAAGTCTGCAATCTTGTGAAGAACGGCGGCCGTCTCTGAATTCGTTCCACCATAGGCTTCGAACACCAGAGGCTGGTAACGCACGCCAGCAGCTGTGAATTTGGACGCTGTGTCCATGCGGCGACGTTTCCGGGCCGCATAGAGCTCAGCGGCTCCCCCACTTTTTGCCAGAGTATCATTCCAATGGCCAGGCCCCAAAGGGTTGATGCAAAACTGCAAGCAAAGATTGATGGGGCCGTGCGCCGTTGAGGAGCCTCGGCTCAAGCTCAGCCAAGCTGCATACAAAAACATCGGCTGGTCGTCTCCGGCCTTCTGGTACCGGGAGCTCTTGCAAGAGCCCTGGCCCTTCTGCTCAAGGGCTGAGCCCTGCCAAGTCACAATAGTCATAGATAACATCCCGCACAGAATGGTGCACGCCCACTGCATCACCACCAGCCATACAACTGAAAGCATGGAGTTTCTGCACATCCATCAACTGTCCGCAAAAAGTTGCACGGTTGGCCGCCCTCAAGGACATCGACGCCACGGTGGTTTGCAACCGAAGCCACGAACTCAGGCCCTGTAAGGTGAGTGTCAAGCGTCGGTGAAAGGACCAGCCGGAACAACTGTCCAGCCAGAGGGGCAGCAAGGCCAGAGCTGGCACTCCGCTTCTGCCAAATGGGATGAAATCCTGTGTTGTTTCAATGACTCTTCGTCCAATGTGTCAACCGCAATGCGGGGCTGCAGCTCGAAAGCCATGAGGGCCGCGTTGCACCGGTCAGCGGCTGCAACCAAATAGTTGTCGGGCTCAGCTGCCTCCCAGCAAAACCCGCTCCACACTGCAGTGGCCCGGCTGTGAACGGCTGCTCGTGACCCAAGGTAGGCAGCATCTGCAACTGCGGCTGAAGGCCGAAGGCCCAGGCCACCCAAACGCTGCGGCAAGCACACCTGACGCCAAGCATGACCAGACCACTGAGTTGTTGGAAGGCTGCCCGCACGGGTGTGTCGAAATGCATACAAGCCAATGAGCACATCTGTGCCAGCGTAGTCCGGCTAAGGTAGCTCATGCGTGAAGCATTGCCAGAACTCAGCAAGTAGAAGGCCACATGTGCGTCGGGCAACGCCCCGATCTTGGCGGCGAGGGAAGCTTGTTTCTCTGCTACCCCCATGGCAAATCTTCGGCAGAACTGCACCGTTCCTATGGGCGACTTCAACACCTCAAAGTTCCCATCCTCATTTGGAGAACATCCGGCTGCAAGGAAAGGGGCCCAGTCGACACGGCGGTCGCGGCCTCCCGCCGCCCCAACTTGCAAGGAAGAGAATCGGAGGCCGTAGCCAGACATGCGTCGCTGGAGATGACGAAGAGCTGGGAGAACTTCGCCAGAACTGCCAGCCAGCAACCCATCATCTGCAAAAACCGGGGCCATGTCTAGGGCGGCGGCTGCAGCACCGGGATGTGCACTGCGGACCCTGCCAGTGGCCGAACCAAGCCCAAGCTCTCGTGGAGCAGGCGTTGCACAACCGCATGGCAGGCTGGCATTAGCGGACACCCTTGTGGACCGCCAGCTGTGGAAGGGAATACTCGTCCCGGTAGAAGACCGAAGTGGGCGCATGTGCAGGGTAAATGTACTCGAGCCAGCGGCTCAGCCAAGGAAAAACCTCACGCATTCGAGTGAGGAAAGTGCAGCGGTCAACACTATTATTGTGGGCATTGGCTTGGTCGAAGGTCAGGAGGACGCGGGCGATGTCCGTGGCATGGCGGTGGCGCCGCTGTCGAGCAAGGTGTGGCAAGACTTCGGCTCCAGCAAGAACTTCCACAGCAAACTGATAGGGCTGAAGATGATCTCTGAGTGTGGGCAGCTCGGTGGCGAGGAGGCCCTTCCCGACCAATCGTCAGCCTCGCCGGAGCACACTGGGCGAACATCCGCTCCACCATCTTTGCTTCGTTTGTTGGGGGCCATACCCTTGGCTCCGCCAAGGAAAGCTTGTAGATGGCGGGGAGCCGAGCCAGAGGCAAGCAAGTTGGC
The DNA here is from genome assembly GCA_009767595.1 of Symbiodinium kawagutii. Taxonomy (NCBI): domain Eukaryota; class Dinophyceae; order Suessiales; family Symbiodiniaceae; genus Symbiodinium; species Symbiodinium kawagutii. Next base: position 355,923 of record VSDK01019212.1, on the reverse strand, counting down.
CAGGCTGGTGAGCACGGCGCTAGCTGCTGTGGCTTCCTCTTGTTCTCCAAGAACTTGGCGAAGGAAATCAGGGCGGAGACCGCTGGGTCCAGGGGCCGCTCCGCGCTTGAAGGATCGGACTGCCTGTTGCACCACCTCCTCGCTAAGTTAATTTGCCGGCGGCGCCGGGAGTGGGTTCCAGTCATGTTGATGAGCAGGAGGGTCCACGAACTTCGAACGGAGTTTGGCCTCAGTCTCACTGGTGTCAGATGCAACGCCAGAGCTCATCAGGCGTTGAACACTTTGGCCAGGTAGCCCACGTTTGGCCGAGGAAACGGCTTCTGCCTGCTGGCGAAGAGCACAGGTTGCCTCATCAGGACCCGCTTGCGGCCGGGAGGGTTTGCCAGTCTGGCGGGTACTTCCGACCACAAGCTTTTTCCGCTCTCCCAATAGCCATCTGTCCAGCCGGTTGGAAAGGATGTTGTGGCTGCGTTTCTCTTTGGCATTGCCCCCGGGTTGCACCGCAAGGCAAGCCTTTGGGAACAAGAACAATTCTGTCCAAGCCCCCAAGCATCCAGGCGGTTGTGTTGCAGCACTGCGCCCACACACTGTAGGAAAGCCTCTTGCGCCTTGTGCAAAAGGCCTTGGCCCATGAAGTCCCGAGTGGCAATCTCGGCCAAGCATATCTCATCCAATGAAGGCAAAGAAGTCAGAAGGGCGGAGACTGCCGCATCATCGCCGTCAATGCGTGCTCCTCGGAGTACGGTCGGTGTGGACTAGGCACGCCGCTGTCGAAGGCCCATGCAAGCGCGATGGACCCCACCGTTGCACCTCTGGCTCACCAAACACACGCAGTCTGAGCATGGAGTGAGCCGTTTGCTGTCTAGCCAATCCCGAGGCGGAGAGCCGGGCAGCAGACCAAGTAGGTGTGCATCCATGGCGAAATGGGTCTCCTGCTAACCACCCGGCGACCGGGCAGTCAAACTGCTCCCATGGGATCATCAGCTTCATCGTCTCCAGCAGGGCGTTCACCGCCCAGGGGAGTGCCAGGCGCCGGCATTCTACTCATTGGGCATCGTCCTGGTCTTCCCTGTGTCAAAGGTTCTCTTCACGCGACCGATCATCTGGCCATGTTCCACAGGTACATGCTGTGCAGGAATCTGGATTGCTGACGCAGAAAGGCACTAAGCTTGCTTCCAGAGGAAGATCTGCGCCTTTTTGCAGATCAGGCGAATTCAGACTGGTACTGCAATCGCTTGAGCCAAAATGGCTGGGAGTGAATTGCTGCTTTATAACTGATCATGGATGACAATAACCAACAAGAATAGGAAAATGTACAGACTATACATGTGCAAATCTGAAAGATGTATGTCTATACATACTGTATGTAGATGTGATACTTTAAGTATGCATGTAGATTTACGTGTACGCATGTCTGTCTTTTTGTCTAACTCAGCATGTCCTCAAGTCTCCATCAGTAGCGCGAAGTATGTACGCAAGGGTAGTGTGATGTGAGGTCATGTCGTGGCATCTAATGTAATGTCATGGCATGTGAGGTCACATGATGTTATGTCACGTAACGCAATGCTATGTAATTAATGTGTATGTGTATAGACCTATATAGATATACATATGTATATATACATATGTATATATACATATGTATATATACACGTATAAATTAGATACAATATTATACAACACTACAAGCATCAGCACCACAAGTGGATGGTTTCCATTTTTCCAGATGTATAAGTTAGACCTCGATTTCTGATGGTGCAGGTACTACTGTGGCTATCCACAGCTGTCCCATGTCGCTTGCAGCAAGGGACAGGTATCCACCCACAAAAAGGTTGATGACGGAGGAGTTCACCTGTGCACACAGGCAGCAGTCAGACTCAGCACAAGAAATGCTTGAGACAGGAAACAATCAGAAATTCCAAGGGAGAGTTGCCGTGAATTTGTTTGGTGTTTGGCAGGCCGAAAGTCTGCATCGTGCTGTGCTTCGTGTGCTACTGTTCGTGGTTCCAACTATGGAGAATCACATCTGATCTTTGGCTTTGATAGTTGCAGGTCCATGCGTTCCTATAGGATCTTATCGGTGCAATGCTTGTCCCTTCGCATGTGGGTCTTGTCTGATGTAGACCAACACGGACCACCACAATGATGGATTACCTTCGACATCTAAGAAAAATCTGAAGTGCCAGCCTCAAAAATCACATCCAATGAAGTGCAGTGAAGAATCATGAGCGTTGCCTCTCGTGATTGATCTCCAACACAACAGAAAATATCCACCATCTGCAAGTGATGTTCCGTACTAGAGACAGTGATGTTTCAGTTATTTCACATCAGCAGGAGGCCAACCAAATTCTTACTGATGTATACTTGAGTATCATCCCTCAACCACCGAACAGATCTAAACAGTACTAGCAATCCTCGACTGCTATCATCAACCATTACCACACAATACTAACCCTTGTCAGCCATCATGGTCAACCATTACACTTTTTCTCGAGCAAGCATCACCAGCCAACCATCATAGACTGTTCTCAGCAGTCTATGCGAACCAAAACCATCATATGTTACCATCAGCCATTATCGACCGTGGTCAACCATTGTCAACCATTGTCAGCCATTGTCCAGCATTCTTAATCAATATCAACCATTCCTACTGCCATTGGATTACCAACTAGTAATGGTAGTTGGGTGAACCACAGATTGGTCATTTGTGAACTACCATTACTAGTTCAGGTGAATTGCTATTCCTACTAGTTCTACTGTTCACAAATCCATGTTCTAGTCTGGTGAATTCATAGTACTGGTGGCCATTGCTAATAGACCTACTGGTTCTACATTGTCATGATGGTCAACTATGCCTACTTACTATTGATGATCCTATGGTCAACCATTGTCAGTAGTAGGGTAATCCTTAGGTCTACCATTGTCAACCATTGTCATTGATTACTTATTTCTACTACTAATTATTGATAATCCTTAGGTCAACGATTGCTATTCCTACTAATTATTGATTATTTCTACCATTTTCAACCCATTCCTACTACCATTGGCCATTGCCATCCTCAGGTCCACAGGTGCTCCGCCAAACGCCTCCCCGTAGCGAAAGCGGCGAATGCATGGCCGCGTGCTGCCCCCGCGAAGGCCGTAGATGCCAGCGGTGCTCTCCACGTTCCTTGGGGGCGGTGGTGGTCAATGCTTAAGGTTTCCCATGGTTAATGGTGGTGGTTAATGGCGGTTAATGGTTAAGCATAGCAGACTGGGTACCGACGTTTCCTGGAGATTCATCAATTGTGAATTATTGTTAAGGATGGTTCAGGATGTGTGATGATGGTAGATGGTGCTTAATGATAATGGCTGGTTGATGGCGAATCATGACTTTATGTTTGTTGACGGTGGTAGTGATCAGTGGCTGAACCCTGGCTGCACTGGGGGCCAACCGTATAGCTAGAAGTGAAAGATCCACAATGTGTAACTGGTCTACTGCTACTCAAAAACGAGGATAACCACCATTAAGCTTCCATGTTAGCTTCTTAAAGGGTAACACACCCAGTACCAAACCCCGAAGAGCGTTGCGGTTTACACACATCAGCATGTCGGTGGTTTGATGCTACAGAAGTTGGAAACTTCCAACATATCGCAGCACAGGCCCATCGGTAAGTATGAAGATGTGATAGATACTCAAGTCACTGAAAAGTGTTTATCAACATGAGATGCTCAGGTTCTGCCAATCACAGGTGATCCGTTGCTTTCTGTTGTTCACCTTGGCTTCAAGGAGCAAGGTGAGGAAGGAATCGTCACAATGAAACGCAGCTGGGGTCAGCAAGGTCTCCTAGTGAGGCCGGAGAGGCGAGTGACGGGCGAGGGTTCTGCCGATCGTGGCTGTGGGCCCTGGCAACATGTAGATCCCCTGTAGCTGTATGATGTTGCAGAAAGTTATTGAAGGCATAGGCATAGGGCGTTGTCCAGAAATGGGTTGACCTTATAGTTGGTTGATTTCCCTACTAGTAATCATCATTATTGGTTAAGGGGTACCACATGGTACCACCAATTCAGTATGCAGTTTGAAGATTAGACCTGACCCAGACTTGCCTCAAGCAATAGGAGTACCGGAAAGAAACTCCTCTGACCAGTGAACAAAGCCTCATGTGGACCTGCTAATAGAACTCTACCAGCTGGCATTGGTCATTATCATCGCCAGCTGGCAGTAAACGTGGACCGTTGCTCATAGATTACCAACCTACTGCTCAACTACCTATAAGCCTCTTAGTTGTAATTAACGAGTGGTTTAGCACATTTTGGCACTGTGTTTTCAAAGACGGACCCTGATGCCACAACAGCGCTGGTGTCTTCCCAATTTTTCTCCTTTCGAGTTGTCTCAGGATAGTAGTGCACAATGGCCGTGGTCATTTGCAAAGTCTTCGCAAGGCGGCCCGCTTCATAGCCCAATCCAAACTCCAGAACATCTTCCAGGAATGGCAGAAGCTGCTGACGAATGCTGCTCAGTAGTCTCTGCCTTGGCAATCTGAGGATCTGAAAGCTGGTGAAAACTGTGCGAATCCTCTGTTCGGCAGAAGGGCCTTCCAATTCATCGGGCATGAGACCAAGGTCGTCACTGTGAATCAGAAACGGCCCAACCAAACTGCGATGAACATCTGAGAATCCACTCATCCGCAGGCTCTGAACGAGGAGCTTCATCGCCAAGTCTCAGTCCAAAGGGAAGCTCCGGAGGATCTGTCGAACCATCTTCGCGAATGAAGGCCAAATAGTGAGGGTGGCTGTACATCCTTGGAATCCACGCTTTCGGATTGGTTTCCAGTCTGCAGAGTTCCACATCCTACGTGCTTGTCTAGGTCGGTTTCTTAGGTCATGGCTGTTGCTTCTTGCTCTTTACAAAGCGTTAATGAATCATTATTGAACATCAATTTACCTCTATGACTTTAGACAATCTTGGCCATTTATTAAGCATTAGTCCTATTCATCAATCACTATTAACCACTAATGCACCGATACCAACCGTTTAATCAACTATGATGAATTATTGATCTCAAACATCAATCAACCATTCATTGACCACGAATGGTTAAACATTATATAACTATAAATTGTCAATTTTGGCTATCAAGTCAACTGACCATTTACCATTCGTTTCTCATTGACTAACCATCTATGGCCCTGTCAACCATACAACCATTGATGAACCTTTGCGAAACGTCAATTAGCCATCAACTTATCATCAATTTGCCGTTCATGAAGCATTAGTTCAATCTCCACAAATCAGCCATTATTCATCTTTAACCTTGAATAACAATTAACTAATTCACTATCAATCCATCACACTTCACTAAACCATCAATCAACTCAATCAATTCAATCCACCTATCACTATGCATACACCACTATTAAACACAACTCATCCACAATAAATTCAGCTCATTTTACCCAAAAAAATCCGCCCATCACGTCCCATCACTTCTCCCAAGGCACTCTGCGGAGCGCGGGAAGACCCAGCCGCAGCCGAAGCCGCGGTAGTTGGCGTCGGATCGCTGGCGGAACATCTGCCGCGCCAAGTGCAGCACCGAAGCGATGTTGGTGTCCAGGCCTGGATATGGCGAAGGCGAGTTCGATCCCAGGGGTGGTTGGGTGGTTGGCAGGTTGGCGGGTTGAAGGGTTGAGGATTGATTTATGGTTGCCTTCTGGTTGATTGAAAAAATGATTGATGCTTGGTGAACTTGGTGAAGCTGGTTGATGATTTGATTGATCTGGTTGATTGAATTTGAGTGAACCATCGACCAATTGATGGAAATTGCTTACCATCAATCAAATTCAATCAACCAATAGATTTAATCAACCCTTCAAGAAGGACAAGAAAAATCAAAGTCTTCATGCAACCCTTGGTTTAATCAAATTGTTTATGCAACCTGTCATGGTGGGTTCATGGTGAATGGTCGGTTGATCTGTTGCGTTGACGACTTGGTCGATGCCGCTTTGGGACCGACCACTGCTGTCGCGGCACGTGACCCCGGAGAGCTCAGCGAGGCACAGCCGTAGCTCTGAAGGAGTTGATCCAGTTCCTGGCACGTCGCAGGGCGCGATGGCGACTACGGGGGGTTCCAATGGTTCAGAGTGGGGGACAGGAACCAACAACAAGGGTTTACCCTCTGGTAAACTAACATAGCAATGGAAAATCACCATTTTTCGAAGGAAACCTTGGGAAACCAGCTATCAATGATGGATTCTCCATTGCCATGTTAGTTTACCAAAGGGTAACAACTAATATGGGGGTTTATCAAGATGGAGGCACTTCAAAAGAGTGGGTTTAGTACTACAAATGATCAATAAACTGGATGGTTTGGGTAAATGCACCTAATTTGAGAAAGCACCAAATACATCGAGAACCTCGGAAGAAAACGGGTGATCTTGGTAAATCATGTTTGTGTATCAGGGATGTTTCATGGTGAATAACAATGATCGCTAGCTCATCAACTGTTCTTTCATGATGGAAGATCAACGCAAACGACACCAGGCTTTCACCGTGGATAGCTGATGTTTTCCCCCCCCCAAAAAAAAAACATGCATATATAGTGGTGGTGATCAACTCTCCGATCGTCGAACAGAAGTTCTGAAGGAATTCTAGCTCCAAACTACGTACTGGTGCGGATGTAGGGAATGGGGGAATGACCCATAATAACAAGTCATCATATCCTATTACCCATCATTGACCATTGTTTTCCCTATCATTGTTGGTTATTATCCCCCATTAGTTGATTGGATAATATTGACCCATAGCCATATCCTATTCCCCATCAGTCCCAGTGGCAACAGTGAGAATATTTTTCACAGCTTCCAGTCAACCGATGATGACCCGGCGAACTCGAGTGGAGCTCTGACGCGAGCTCAGCAGTGATTTGCACAAACAGCACCGACCAGATCCGACCAGGCCCCAAAAAACACCACCGGGGCAAAATCAGTCGTGACACGATTCTTCTTCTATCTGAAAAATCGAAAAAAGAAACATCTGACCCCTCAAGTCACATATACAATTTCATCATGCCCCATTTCACAAACAACAGAGTGGTCAAGATTCCAACAGGGCAGTGGCTGTTCTCTGAGAGTTTCAGTGGTTCCTGAACAGTCAACATGGATTAATAGTCCGGCTGTCCACAGGTCAGACCTCCTACACATCTGATATTTCCTCATGATATATCTGCTAAAAGATCTGGATGTATTCCGGGAACGCGATGGTTGCAGCTGGGATTCTGGTGAGGGTACAAGCTATGGTACATTACAACGCACCACTTGGATGATCGAATATCTTAGCTATGGCCGATCAATGACCGTGAAAGTCTCGGCCAGTTTGCTCATAACAATTTCTCCAGCCTCTCCATAATTATCAACCATAGTTTGCAACCATGGTAACGTATGGTGACCAATCATTAACCACAGAATTATCAACTAAGACTCACCATTCTCAACCAGCTCAACCTACCAGAGTTAACCACAATTGAACATCATTCACCAGCTTCGAACCATTATTCACTAATAGTAAATTAAGAGCAATTAACTATCATTTTTCTATTGATTGATTATCATTTATGACAACAATCACTGGCTCTTATTTTCCCTTCATGACCATTCATGACCATTCATAGCCATCATTTACTGAAATCACCATTGTTGACCAATCTTAATGCTTTTAGCTATGATAATAGCCAATATTGATGACCATTATATCAACTCTCATTAATTATGGTTACATAGTTTATAACTATTAACCCCTACAAACCCTAACCTTGCAACCGTTCTTAGAACCTATTGTACCCATTCGTAATCCTAATATCACAACCATCATCAATGAACTTTTTGAAAAACCATGACCCTCATCCCCCACCATGATTCACCCTCATTAACCTCTATAAACCACCCCATCCTTCACCCTCCGTGTGACCCCCCCATCCCTGTCACCCCCCCCAACCTCCACCCTCCACCGGCACGGCGCCCGGGTCCCCCGCACCTTCTGCAGCTGCACCTGGCGTCCAGCGCCCAGCCGTCCATAGCGCGCCAGGTCCACGGTGGGCACCAGCTGATCCGCGCCGAAGACCTGACCCGGGTCCCGTGGAAAGGCGGGAGATGTGGAGGGGTAATGAGGGTGGTTTTGTAGGCTGTTTATAGGGGTGAAATGAGCTATTCATAAGCTATTCATAAGCTATTTATAAGCTATTTAAAAGCTCTTTATGAGCTATTTATAAGCTATTTATGAACTATTTGTAGGGTTTTTGTAGGGTTGATGAGGGTGGTTTATAGGGGTGAATGAGGTGTTAATGATGGTGGGTAGTGAGGGTTGATGGGGGGTACTGATGGCTAATAGTGGTTAATGAAAGTTTATGAGGGTGATTGAAGTTTGTAAGCTGGTGAATCAGGGGGTTGGTGGGCACAGGTGAAGAATGGTGAATGGTGAAAGAGGGTGGTCGGCAATAGTCGGATGGTTTACAATGACTTGAATGATGCTTAATCCTGGCTGCTGAGTGTGGCTAATGATCGTTAAGACAGGTACAGTAAATAGTCGAGAATAAGTGGTGTAACTGGTAACGACAATTCGTAACCAAAATCAATGAGTTTAAGAATGGTTGATGGCTGTTTCATGATGACTAAGCTACATTGTTGGTTGGGAGAACTGTTGCTGAAACTGGATGGCTTTGTTTCTGTGAAGTAGCTGTTCATATGACTGTTGAACGTGGCATGGCAGCTGGAGTATTTCTATGTTGATCTGGTATGTGGATTTAAAACGGTGAAAAGTCGATCCAAACAATCAGCGGTTTTGCGTAAAACTAGATGATTTTGATGTTTACAAATCTAGCTGGGAGCTTGTCTACCTCCTCGAAGCCATGGGCCAACCTGCAAAACAAATCTCTTTGCATTTTGGATGTGCGTCGCATCTGACGGGTGTTAAGATTTCGACCTTGCAAAACTGACACAGATACTCCACGGTATTCAGACCAGTTTTGAGTGGACTTTCTCTGCTTTGGAGAGCCACCGTGACTCTGTTGGGGTTCCGGGTTCAACAATACGGTCTACCAAACAGCTGCTTTTCCAGCCAGGGCCAAGCAGCTTGCAGATCGTGGCACCCCAGAAAGTTCAAACCGCCCAAATTCTTGGCTGCCCTTTGGACGTTATCATGCAACACAACTCGTGTAATCCAGTGGTTCCTTGGATGCCCTTGATTTGAACGGACCAAATTCCAAGGTTCAGGATACCCTCGAAAAAGACAAAATGGAAAAGAGTCGGCCTGCGAGCCACCTACCATGAGTCTACAAATCGACAGCGACCGTACAGTTCTAACCTTATCCACTAGTTGCAGTCATCAACCAGTTCCAGTCATCAAAAATGATCTGACCCTAACTGCCATGTTATCATATCTGCCAGTTATAAGTTTGAGTCATCAATGTTATCATCCTCTTCATTTCTGCCCAATGGATGTCAGATAGGCCATGTTGGTCCCCGCTCGCCTTCGCCTGGCGCACAGCCGCGAAGCACCGCCTGGGCAGGGCAAGTCATAGTAAAGGGAGCAGTAGATGCAGGACCAAGCTCGAAGAAATTGGAGATCAGTGATCATAAGGTGGTTTCTCAAAATTAGGGGGCCCCAAAAATCATCCATTATTAACCATTTTTAGTCATAAACCAACCATCAAAAAAAATGGTTGGTTTACTTCTAATAATGATTATTAATGGATGATTTGGGGGTTCCCCTATTTTGAGAAACACCCATATGTCATAAGTACTCTTGTGTGTGTGTATGTTTTTTGTTACGTAGATGGTTTGTGTATACGTATGTCTAAGCATGTATGTCTGGATTGTCTGCTAATAAGTATTTTTTGATGTAGTTGTGTTTTCGGAAACGTCACCGCCGTTGATCTATCTATCTAATCTAACTGAATCTCATCTAATTGAATCTCATCTAATCTAACTGATCGAATGATTTGTTTTATCTATCTATCTATCTATCTATCTATCTATCTATCGATCTATCTATCTATCACTTTTAATCTGTATTCTGTCTACAGAATCCATCTACCCAATCCAATCTAATCCAATCTGATCTGACCTAATCTATCCGTCTATCTATCTAATGATTCCATCATGTTCTGTCCAATTCAAATCTATCTATCTACGGATGTAGCTGGATACATACCTATCAGCTAGCTATCTACCTAAGCCCTCGGCTCTTGCGCTGCCAAATGCCACGTTCAAGCCGTGCCAATAACCAAGAAGGCTATTCACTGATATATAAATATGTAAATATGTATAGTGCGTCTAAGTGTCTATACGATTTGGATTCCAAGACATGCCAAGTCAAGTCAACCAAGCAGCCCAACGAAGCAGGAAACCATAGGAAACCTATGAAGGAATGAAGCAAACATAAACCCGCCAGGTCCATCACCTCATCTCCACCAGCTGTCCCTTTCCGCTGCGGCCTATGGATCATAGCCACTGGTGCAACCGCAACCAACCAGGCGCCACGGCGCCATGTTCGCCACAACATGGGCCAGCTGGTTTGCAGGATAAAGAGATGTGGTACGCCCAAGGGCATAAACCACAAAATAGGTTGGTTAATGTTGGTTATTAGCTGTTGGTGATTGGTTTCATGTGGTCAATTGCCACGAGAATGCCTTACGCACCCCAACTATAATATTCATGTGGTTTTTTATTGGGCACGCCGCAGAACAAAAAGCACATCCCCAAATTTGCTGTTGAGTTGAATGAAGTTAGGCATCGACAGTTTCTGATCATCCCGGATTCCAGCTAGTTTCATATTGCCTAAAAGCAAACAACAGCAACTAGATTTAAGTTAGAGTTGTTGCTGCTGTTACGCCTGAGGGTGTGATTCTTGAAAGAATTTGCTTTTAGAAGTCAACAGGCAGATTTTATCAAATGAATACCCTGCTTGAAAAAGCAAATCTTGTACAAGCGGTGGCATGCACTGGCGAGTGTTCTACATCCAATTGTCCATTTGACAGACAGCGATCTCCACGCGCCGAAAAGATGTGTTTGGCAACAGCCGTATCGAGGAGAAAGCAATAGCACTTTCTGGTTTGACCAGTGGTTGATTATTGATATTTGAACCTCCCATGCTCATCCAGTGTCCATATAATGATGTTTATGTCGTGCCAATTCCACGACGTGATGCGAAGCAGGCTGAAGCCACAATCGATCCGTGTCAAAGGCTGCCCCCAAGCAACGCTGCAGGTGTGAAATCCATCGGATTTCTCGTAGATTTGCCGAGTCCAGTGATCCGCATTCCTACTTGAATCGAAAGTACACCTACTTTATTAACTAATATCATTGCCATTTAATACCGTTTTATGTGTGTCAAATTACCATGTAAGACCATGTAATGCCATTTAAGTTCCGATTTCATATCATTTGTATAGCCCTACAGCCTATAAATTCATACCATTCCTACCAGGAACGGGAACCCACTTTGACCACCAGTCAACCAGAGCTCTTCACTGCAAACATTGTATCAAAGCGTTGCACCGCTTGTCCACAAAGTGTGATTCATTGGTTCTGAGTTGATGTTCGGATGAAATGTTTTAAATTATGAACACAGATCATAATTCAGAACCATATAAATAATTAATTATATAATTCAAATTATATAATTCAAATTAACTAACCATCTGATAGTTGTCATAATATGTACACACAATCACTGACAGTCGGCGGCACCGTGTGTGTCTGAGTCCAGCACCCCTCCGCGTTATCGGATTTTGCCTCACCGGCGGGGCAGGGCCTGGCCTACGCGGGTCCCTATTGGATGCCCAACGGCGCCCCAGCCATCGACGCCAAGAGACTTGCGCTCTCATTCTCAGGTCACCTGCCTGGCAGCGCGCTGGAGGTGGCATCTGGTGACAAGATCATGCCCTTGGGATCGTGAATAACCAATGATTCGTACATTGGCATAGCTCAATATATCACTAAAATTGGTAGTAGTAGTAGTAGCTCACATCAATCCCAAGATACCAAATCTGTTGGGCCACGCCAAAAAGCCTGTTGCGAACTCCTTACGATCTCATCCTGCTGGTCCATTGCTTCCGTGGTGCTTCCACGCCCACGCTTGTTTCAGCTTTCCAAGAGCATAACTTGAAAAGTTTGCTTTCGCAGGAAATTTGTGTTGAATTTCCACTTTTTTATTTACTCTGGGTATGTGAAGGTGATGTTTGATATGTTTGTCTTCATAAACCTAATAGATTGTAAACATCAATAGATTGATGTATAACAACATCAGCACCTTTCCTCGAGTCATGGAGTTCGTCTGCAAACCTTTTGGAGTTCACAGGCGTTGTTCAAAACGTCATGGTGAACATCCCAACGGCATCATCAACCACCGTCACCATGGCTAACCATGATCTCAACCACCACTGCCGGTTATCACCATGCTTATTAAACCAGCATCTGGCAACTGTCATAAAGCTACCATCAACCAGTATTAATCATCATCAACAGTAAGTAGAAACTACTACTGACCATCATGATTGAGCATCGTCGACACTTATTAGCTGGCATTGATGCTCATTAATCATCATTGACAATCATTGATTGACCATCATTTACTCTCATCAGCCATTATCAAAACTCACCAGCCCATCACTAACCTTCATTAATCATCATCAAAACTAATCAGCCCATCATTCACATTCATCAACCATCCATCGACACTCATCAGCCCATCACTCACATTCAGCAAAACCATCATCCACACTCAGCAGAGCCATCAACCACTACTAACTACTAAGGGATCTCAGCACCACCAACTCATCAGCCCATCATTCCGCACCTCCCCAGCCTTGAGCTGCGGTGAACGAACCCCCCCGTTACAGGGGCCGCTCGCTGCCCCTCCCCTCGCTGCCGCGAACCCGGCCCCGCTCCTCCTCAACAGGGCCATCGAGCAGCTGAAGGATCTCGTTCGCAGCGATTTCTCTCACCTTGGACGGAGCGGCACAGCAGTCATTTTGTGAGACTTTATTTGGTGGTTTCTGAAAATAGGGGTACCCCAAAAGCATCCACCAATAGTCATTTAATGTCATTTATAGTACTAAACCAGCCATTTTTAGGGTCCCCTATTTTGAGAAACACCCATTTGTAGAAGTGTAAGATACATGTCTGGAAAATGGGGGATACGCTTGCCATCTTAAAGTCTTATCCGTTTTGTAGTGTTGATCGCTCGTCAATGAGTCGTCAAACTCATGTTGATTGTGGTGAACATTCACAGCCGGCGAGTCAACGGAAACGGGACATCGTACAGGTCAATGCAACCCATGAAGGTTCCGCCAGGGAGCCGACCGCAAGACAATCGCAGCCAAACGTCCGCCGCGAAGAAGATCAAAATGAATGGCCGGACACACAAAAGCGAACGCGCAAAACAAAAACGGCCAAATCACACCTTCTGTTGACCTGATAGACATGGCTTGCCATAGAGTCTTGATGACACAACACCCCTTGTCGCTCAGCTAATAAGCAGCATCAATACCTGCTGCCAAGGAACAAGAGCCATAGACCAGCAATGTTGGTGATGCAACGAGAAAACAACGAGGGATGTAACCACCAATCACATGGAATACAGCTGGAATTATCGTCAACATTCCACTGAAGACCAACAGCAGCTAATCCCCAAGTTGCCACTGTGTGCTTGGGACAGTGATTCGTGTTCACCGATCCCGGTGAACAGAATCCAAATCAACTAAGTAGGAACCTGGATGGTTCAGTCTTCCACACCAGGTATCATTTTGAAGGGAGGCACCCACCCCTCGATGACCAAGTCTGCTGCGGTCTCACCTGTTACACTTTCTACAACAACCAATCGATTTGCCAGTTCTGTTGGACCGGGTTAAAGCCTACGACGGAAATGGACTCAGTTCCTGCGTGCTGACGCACTAACAGCCTGAGGAAACACACACACCCGCAAAATCAGGCGGTTGCCCTATTTTGTTTCCCTGTAAAAGTTGCCTTTCCCTAGGCCTTCCCTAGGTTTCTGGTTGTTGTTTGGCAGCGCGAAAACCCTTCACAAAAGCCATGACAGGCCATCCTCGACACCTGGAATCTGAGCTCCCCGCTGTTGTTGCACCTTCCGCCTGAGCCAGCCCCGGCACTGGATTGCTGGTGCGACAGATGTAACCCAGTACATTCCATGGTATCCCCTAAGGATGACGATCAACCAACCAACCAACCAGCCAGCCAGCCAACCAACCAACCAACACATCCCAAGACATCCCAGGACAGTGGCATACTACCCAGCCCATCTCGCAATCCCCAGCGCCTTTTGTGCGGATTGCATTGGGGTGGCCACAAGGCACTTGTACATACTCGTCCACCGCCTGCCAAGTGATCAGAGTTCACTGCTGTGTCGGCAGAGGCAATCAAATCTGGATGTGTGGTCATAACAAGTCATGACTGTATGTACACACATCAAGTACATATCATGTATTTATGTTTTTTATGTATAGATTAATTAAATATATTTAAGTATACAGTACATTTTGGGTCAGATGAATGTGTGCATGTATACAGTATACAAATGCATGTGTATGTATGTTGATGGTTGGCTGTGCATGTGAAGCTATCTGAGAGTCGGTGCTTGGACAGTCCAGAGTTGGCGACGCCAATCCAGCCAGGCTGGTAATCAAAACAGGCACAGGCTCCGAAAACGATCCGAAGCAACACATGGCAACAGGTCTATCTATGAATACAGAAGTCAATGATGGTCAATGATTCTATCAAAGATCTTCTAGTCAATCAGTCATGAAGCAGCAACAGTGTTCGGCAAAAACAGGATGATTGATCCCCGTTCCGACAAAAAGAACCGTTTATCTCGCCCCAGGCCGCAACAGAACGGGGGTACAGGAGCTCAGCTGGCTTGGAGCGAGGTTGGAAGAGGTTGCCATGCTCGGTGGGTAGAGCAACCAATAAGAGTCAACCACTGATTAGAAAATTAATTAATCTGGTTGACTATTATAATAGTGGTTGATAAACCACTATTTGATTATTAGATTATTAAACCACTAATTGGTGGAGATCTAATAGCAACCAATAATAGTCAATGCTCACAAACCCCAACAGATTAGATCTCCAATGTTTGATGGTTTCTCTCACAACTTTGGATTTTGGGGGTACACCATCAACATTCCCTGACACAACGGCACCTGGGGTGTAATCTGTCAATGAAAAAGCTGCTTGAAACAGTGGTATTTACAGTGCTTAGCGGACATGTTTATACATGTGTGATTCCTTAGTAGTTGGATGCGCGTCCAACTTAGAAACTGGTTGGTGGTTTCAATCCCTATGAAACATATTAGTCAACCAACCAGTTGTTTATAAACAACAGGTAAAATTAAAAAATGTCAATCAAACCACCAACCAGGTAACTAGTTGCTAGGGGTATATAATAGTTACAACTACTGTTGCTAAGTTACCAAGTTACTAGATCCCCTAGTAGTTACCAAACATGGTTGCAGGGGTAGCCTACCTTTAAGGGTTTCTTACTGTCGCTATATCCCAGCTGGGCCTCGTAGACTTGGACCGTTCAAACCATGGGCAACCAGAGCAGTCTAACATGATGAGATAGGTTGGTAACCATCGTTAGAAAGGTGGGTAATTTGATAGGTTGGTAACCATCATTGATCATCATTGATCATCATTAGTTGGGTTACTAAGGATAATTCACCATCTTTAACAATCATTAGACAGGCATTGGACAGGTCAGTAGGCAGTGTTGACTGTGATGAACCCCGATTAGCCATCATTGATCAAATAACCAACCATCATCATCCATCATTGACCACGAACAACCATCCTTAGTCGGGTTAGAAACCAGCATCAACCATCATTAAGCATCATTAAGCATTGCTATCAAGCACCACTAGTCAGGTTCGCCGTTATTTGCCTTCATTGAACCATCGTTCACCCCATTTACCATCATTAACCATCAGTTGAACTTCACCATCATTCACCATCATGTTGGTCAACTTGTAAGTTCACCAGCTATTCGCAATTGACTATGCGTATCACCATGATTGAGTATCATTGAGTTAGTTGCTAATTGAGTTCACCTTGTTAGTTCAACCGTTTTGACTCACCATCATTGAGTATCATTAAGTAGTCAGTTTATCATTAAAACCCATCGTTTTGAGATGAGTTTAAAACCCAGCAGGGAGCAGCAGCAGCAGCAGCTGCGCACTTCACGTGGCCAGCCATCACAGTGATCCAACCACTGGCACCTCAAAGCCAAAGCCGTAAAGAAGCAGTGAGGTTGATGCTTGATGATGGTGATGAAAGGCCAGTCAGTGGTTCCTTGCTGGTGATGATGGTATACCATCGGTTCACCTGGTTAACCCACCTCAATCAATCAAGGCTCAGTGATGCGCAATGATGTTTTATGATGGTGAAACTCAATCAAGGGTGAATGATGGTTTCATGATTGTTGTTTTATGGTGAATGTTAATTAATGAGGGTCCATTAAGGGCTTTAATCTTGGCTTATGGCTAAGTGTTATCATATAAAGCACCTGAATGTAGGCTGTTGACACTTAGTGATGTTTCACAAGTAGCTGATGGATAGTGAATTGGCTCGTTCCGTGCCAAACTCCAACAACGGTGTGTGGGTTCGTGATGGATGTACCAATGTTTAACAGTGGGATATGTTGGCACTTGGATATGGAACCCCACCAATATTATCCAGGGGAGACATCAACCCTATTTGGATGCGCTTAGTAGTCATACTGCGTCATACACATTTAACGATCATCTGACCATGGTGAGTCCAATAAGGAGATGCCAAACAATACGCATGGGATTCCGGCAAAGTGTCCAGTGCTTGATGTCGGCTATCCCGGTCCCTCCCGGTGAGAACATGGGCTGCGAAGCCATCGGCCAAAGTCGTCGATCTGTTGGGATGGTCACCGAGCTATTTGTTGGTTCCCATACCCCATATGGGAATGCAACGGTAAATGCCTATGGGTCAATATTAACCTACCGATAATGGGGGATAACAACCAACAATAGTAGGGAAAACAATGGTTAATGATGGGGAACCAGTGGTACGGGGTTTTGACCCGAAGCCATATATCGAGCAACCATCATGGAGATGAGATCCTGAGCAAACATGGGAAACTCTGGGCTTCATGGCGCCTGTTGATGATTGTGAATGATGAGTAAAGACGGTTTATGGCTAGTAGTTCACAGAGATGATAGAATGGATTTTTCAATGGTTGTGTAAAGATAGAGCTTGCTGGTGGTTTGTGGCGGTGAATGATGGCTTGCAGTGAATGAAGACTTCTTGCCTTCGCCATCCAGTATAAAAAGGAAGAATAAGTTTCTGACCGGAATAATGCGGATCAAAATCACCTTCCACACAAAGAATATGAGACGCATTCGCGGGAAATAACTTTCGCTGTTGCAACAACTGGTATTTCATTTTGGACCCACCAGCATAGATTTGATTGTGCAGCCTGATGCACTACAAATGACTGAACGTGTGCATACCTTCATCCACATACGCATGGTTCCTTGAAATCTTACACGTATGTCCCAGCCTACCAAAGTTTTGATACCCAAGGGAACCACCACACCGGCTGACCGGCCATGTCCCTACCTGCGCTGATGGCCAAGCGATCGACCGATGCACTGCGAAAAAGGCTACTAGCTCACCATGGACAGCACCGTTTCCGGTGGGTTACTACTAGTGATGATACTCATACGTTGGTTTCTCAAGCCATAGGGGTAATTACCCAAAAAAGGATGGTTTATTACTAGAAATGATTCATATACTGGATAATTCGGGGTACCCCTATGGCTTGAGAAACTACCATATGAGCTCAACTAGTAATGATGCGAAGATTGGGGATCAATATGCCTAACCTCTTATGAACCATCAACTGTCAAAGCATCAACAAATCATTGGTATCTGGCAGTGGGTCAAAACACTGTACCCCTGGTTCCCCTTTCATTAAGCATTGTTTTTTCTGTGAAATTGTTGGTTACTATCCTCCATTATGGTTGGCTAATCTCGACCCATAGCCATATATAGCTGGTATATCCCCTACTATTGTTGGTTGTTATCTCCTACTAACCATCATATAACCATCATTAACCATTGGAGTATATGCTTCATGCTGGTTACATGAACCCCAACTACTGGTGCTTCGAACCCCACGGCCATGGCAACTGGGTCCCGCTGGGTGCCGCGGGCCATCTGCGGTCTTCACTTTGACGCGGATCGACGGCTGTTGCGCCTCCTCTTTCGTCTCTGTGACCTGCTCTCGCAGCGTGGTGAGCCAGCTAGGCGAGGAGGTGGGTCGATGGCCACCGGGGCAGCTGCACTTCACCAGCCAAGTAGTGGTATATGATAGTTGGTTGATGGTTTATAATAGCTGGAAAATGGTTTATAATAGCTGGTTCATGGT
Source organism: Symbiodinium kawagutii (assembly GCA_009767595.1). NCBI lineage: Eukaryota > Dinophyceae > Suessiales > Symbiodiniaceae > Symbiodinium > Symbiodinium kawagutii. Next base: position 337,475 of record VSDK01019212.1, on the reverse strand, counting down.
TTATAATACTGCCATGTGGTGGTTTCTCAAGTCATAACCCGAAAATGGTTGGTTTATTAGTTAAACTGATTTTTCGTGGATGATTCGGGGGGACCCTATTTTGAGAAACCGCCATATACCTATGTAGGTAAACAATACTAGTTGATAATAGTAAGTAGTCAAAGGAGATGGTTCTTATCTGGTTCTACATTCTAGTAATATATATCAACTAACTAGAATAACTATGTTGGTACACTACTTGAACCTAAAACTATAATGGACTAATAAGTATGCTGGTCTAATTCTATAGTCAATAGTATAACAGTATGACTGTAATAACTGTATAACTGTGGTATATATAACTATGTTGGTTAGAGATTAGTTGAACTAACCATCATAAGTCATTATCCCTATTAGTTGCTTGATTCCCATTGACGTTGTTTGTTCTGGCATGATTAGTGATTATGATTGCTTAGCACTCACAACTCTCTCATTCTTGTTATTGGTTAAAAGCCACCAACTAAAGTAAATGAGGCCAACTTGAGATTGTTATTGTCATCAACTAAGGTTATATGGGGTCATCAACTTAAGATACACCTACTAGGTCATCAACTAAGGTTATATGGGGTTATCATCCCTTACAAGTCCCTTATGGACCACCGAGAATTGCTACCTAGCACCATGCCGGCCTGGCGCAAGCTCCCACCAGCCCCAACCCCCCTGTCCGGGCGGCCTGCACCGCAGTGCCAGGCGCCAGGGTTTTCACGACCTCTGAGTTGGCCGCCATGGCCTTCTGCAGCTTCACCTGCGCCAGGGTTCAACGGTGGTTATTTGATGGTTATTTGATGGTTATTTGATGGTTCAATGATAGTTAACTGATGGCAAATGATGATTAATTGAAATTCATGGTTAAATTGATGGTTAATTGATGGTTGAGGAATAGTGTGGAAAATGACCATCAGGCAGGCACCAGTATTGACCATCATCGTGAACCACCATTAGGCAACATTGCGAAAGCATCATCAACCATCAGCAGCCATCATGGACCATATGGCTGTGGGTCAAAACCCGGTACCCCTGGTTCCCCACTATTAAGCATTGTTTTCCCTATGAAATTGTTGCTGGAAATCCCCCATGAACGTTGGTTGGTGAAAGCCTTGACCCAGCTCGCCACATATATATATATATATATAGCTGGTATACCCCCGATTATTGTTGGTTCTGATCTCCTATAATTAACCATTAGCCATTGGTTGGTTGATTAATATTGATTAACTTCTTGACCCAGCTCGCCATAGCTGGTATACCTATCATTAACCATTGTTTTCTCCATTATTCTCAGGTGATGATCCCCTATGGCTGGGTTCCCCTATCATTAACCATTGTTTTCCCTATCATTCTTAGGTGATGATCCCCTATGGTTTGGTTCCCCTATCAATAACCATTGTTTTCCCTATGAATTTGTTGGTTCTTGTATAGCTGGTATACCTGATATGAACCATTAACCAGCTAGTTAATCAGAATATTCACCCTGAATCCACCAGAGACCCCTGTTATTACCCGCATTATTAACCATTAACATCCATTAACCATTGGTTGGTTCATTAATATTGATCCATTTGGCAGTGGGTCAGTTCACCCTGTACCCCTGGTTCCCCTATCATTAACCATTGTTTTCCCTATTATTGTTGGTTGTTACCCCTCAATATTGGTCGGTTAAAGCCTCAGGGAGGGCTTTAGGCAAGGCTGAAACTGCCAACGCTTGACCTCCTTGATGGTGACATAGTGTGTCTTGCTGGCCTCGCAGCAACGACACGCTGGTTGATGGGTGAACCAGTGAGTTTTGCCACGAGAATAGTAGGGTTAGATCCAACCAAAATCGGGATTACCCTCTGGTAAACTAACATGGCAATGGAAAATCCACCATTTGCAGCTGGTTTCCCAGGGTTTCTCTTGACAAGTGGTGATTTTCCATTGCTATGTTTGTTTACCAGAAGGTAACCCACGAGAATAGTAGAGTATAAGTCCAATCATTCTCATCAAGCATTATTGTCAACCATTGTTATTGACAATTATTACCAACCACTGTCATTAACCATTATATAGTGTATGCCAAGTGATTGGCTGGTTGGTTGATTGCTAAGTAACCTTCGATAACCCAGGACAATAGTAGGATATGTCCAACCAAAATCGGGATTTACTAATCACAACTGAGTGTTGGTTGGTTGGTGTGTGGCCATAGTTGAACAATGTGCGAATATTACCAGGAATAACCAGCACTCGTATCCAAAAGAAATACAATAAGTAAAAGTGGTTGATTAGTCTGTCGCTTCCTCATGTTTGAGATGGCGTCAAGACCCTGTGCCCCCAGTGAACATCCCACAAATGACCGGAATGGTCTTTGTTAGGTTGTTCACGACACATATGTTGTTCCGCAGCTATAGTGCAATCAAGCTTTCCCTAGTGAATTGTCGCATCAACCCAATCTACAAGGGGCATGGTGGGTTGTTCTCTCTGTGACGGAAACTACCCGATGCAACCACTATGGCACGGATCATTCACTAGTCACTACAGCCACTGGAAATTATCATTGGGGAGCCATACCTGTGCATCTAAATGTGTATAGAATTGTGCATTCATAGGGAGAGAGATAGAGAGAGAGAGAGAACGACGTATGTGTACATATTCATACATCAATATGTATGTGTATGTATAATTTGTACATATTACATAATTATGGATATGTGTGTGTGCATATGGGGATATTGGGGTGGGTCAATACCAACCGTCAAAAAAAGCGTAGGTAAAGATTCCGACAAAAACCAGCTTGGTCATTATCGGCACGCCCTCCAGGGGTACCGGGTTTTCACAGCGATATCGGTGCACCTGTACAAATAGAGGTACATACACAAAATCATGCATAATGTGCGTGTACTAAATCTCCTTGATTAAAGCTTGGAGTCTCAGTATATGTCCAACTTTGGTCATTACCCTCTTGTCATGCCGACTAGAAAACTTCTTGGTGCACGGCGAAGACATGCTGAACGGAAGCCTTACATAAATTGGCAGCACACGTGAGTTGCCCTAAAGGCTGCTTCACTAGTTCATCAAAGACAATGTAAGTACATGCAACCTAGAGGACCCGAGCCGATTTTTCGGAATGCCCACAAGCGCACGTACGAGCACAATCACCAAGCCATAAAGGAGGATTTAAAACTTGGAAATCAAATGAAAGAGAATATCCTTAAAATTAGATGCATGAAGCCATATGGATTCTATGGAGTACCTGAAATTCTCCTCTGCTATGTGTATTTACATAACCCATACTCAGTATAGTTGGTGCATTTCAATAATTGCTGACTGCTATGATCACCTGTCTTGAGCCAAAAACCATTCTCCAAAAATCACTGACCTTTAACTAATCAAGATCCACCAGGTTTTATTAACTAACCATGGATAGTTACTTAACCATTGATGCACCGGCTTGTTAACCAGCTTATCCACCATCATGGCTACAAGCTACGCCGAGACGCAGAAGCAAAGGTGGTGCCCGCGTTGCCGGTGATGGTGACCCAGCCCTCCTGGTGGCAAGAATTGTTCAGCACAGCCGTTGGCAGGAAATCGCGATGGCTTGAACTGGAATGATATCAGGAATGAGAAACCGATGATGGCTTGAACAGGATTGATGGATTGATTGTGAATGAGAAACCGATGATGGCCTGAACAGGATTGACGGCTTGATTAGGAATGAGAAACCGATGATGGCTTGAACAGGATTGATGGATTGATTGTGAATGAGAAACCGATGATGGCCTGAACAGGATTCATGGCTTGATTAGGAATGAGAAACTGATGATGGCTTGAACAGGAATGATGGATTGATTGTGAATGAGAAACTGATGATGGCTTGAACATTATTGATGGCTTGATTAGAAATGAGAAACTGCTGATTACGTTGTTTTTTACATCTACAATCTAAGAATCTATTGTCTAAAGAAACGGTGCTTCAAAAAACAGAGGTGGACTCCCAATCACGACAGTCTCGGCTGGTAGTCCCATTTGGGACTCCAGCACCAACCGCCCATGGGTCAGCAATTTCACTGATGGGAACGGAACCCTCAACCCATCAAAATGTTTGAAAAAGATTAGAAAACAAACATTGAGTGAAGCCACATGCGCACCTGAGGATACCACTGAACTACCAAAAATACGGAGAGCCCCTGCAATTTGAGGCGACCCCTGGAGGGAAGTCAATCCAGCCATGCCATGGGGGCGCCTTCTCATCAGTCAGGGTCTTGCCTTTGACTCTGATGACGCCAGCATCCTGCAACTGGCGACCAGATGGCGGCTTGAAGACATGCCCCCAAGTGCGGTCAAAATCATGTGGGTGTTTTTCAAAATAGGGATGAGCGGATGATATCAGCAATAGGTTGATCATATATCAAGAGTGGTTTCTCAAAACAGGGGTACCCCCAAATCATCCAGTTATGAAGCATTTGAAGCAATAAACCCACCATTTTGGGGTCCCCCATTTTGAGAAACCCCCATGTAAAGCATTGCAATTGCCACTCCCTTAAATCCCTGGGATGGGATGAAATTCACTTGCATCATTGCATGTGTGGCGCTCGGGTTTGGGAAGCGTGCAATGTTGCACTATGGTGTATAACCGTGTATGTATGGCTATACATGGACGAGAGACCTTCGTGTGTTAGATTTGAACGTCAGCCGTTAGCCTTTTCAAAAGGAATTCAGGAAACTCAAAAAATGGTTGAAACACAATTTGTGAATTTATGTTCAAAACCAACTTGGCAATCCCTTGCTTGGATGTCCCCCAGTAACTAGTGACGAACCATAGTTCCGAAGCCTTTTTGCAATTTCTTCGCAAAGCAGCACTCCGTGATGGCAGATCTCACTAAGCCACCCCCATCTTACCTGCTCAATAGCTGGTGATTTGCCATCAAATATAGGGCTTTATAAGCTAGTGGATCTACTATGAACAACCATCATCAAGCCCTCTTTGTTATTATCCCCTCACCATCAATCATCCATTCATCCAGAAATATCCATAAAATATTGGTTCTCCCCCACTATTACCCCACTTCTATGGGTCATTCTCCCCTTACCATAGGGCCATCTGCACCAGCTTGGGCCATCCGTTGCACCGCGGAACTCCTCCTGTTTCACAGGACCTTCCGTAACACTAAAGAGTTCGCCCACGGAGAGCTTTTTCACCACCTGGAGCTGAAACCACCACGGCCCGTGGCCAATCCAATGGGAATGAAACGCGCTGCCGCGCAGCCAAGAAACCCTGGCAGCAGAAACCATGGGGAAAACCCACCGGTTAGAGTGGTTAGAGTGGTTAGTACATGATAGTGGTGAATAACGCTTGGTATATGATTTTCAACCTGAAGCCCACCGAGAATTGGTGGTGAATAACGGTTGGCACATGATAGTGGTTCATGGTTGATCCATTGCTGATAGCTACAAAAACGGTGGTAGCTAATGGAGGCGGTACTTGTTGACAGCGGTTCCATGACGTGATTTCTGAAAATAGGGGACCCCCAATTATCATCTTGTTAATCATTCGTAGGAACAAACCAACCATTTTTGGGTCTCCCTATGACTTCAGAAACGACCATATAGGTCTTTTTGCCGGTTATGATCCCCCCTTATTAACCTTCTTAATTAACCACTATAGTTCCCTATAAAACCCTCCATTTTTCAGAAACCACCATGTGGCTCATGATGGTTGACCACTGCTGATGGGAGCGCGGATCCTGGCAACTCACAGCCCATGGAGATCTCGAAGGCCTGGCAATCTTTGATCTCGAAGGTGTCTGTCATGGCCACCTGGGTTTTCTCGGAGCCCAGCCGTTTATGGCTGGAGGGATGGGATTTAATGATCATATATCGATGATGATGATGATGATGATGATGATGATGATGATGACGACGATGACGATGACGATGACGATGACGATGACGATGACGATGACGATGATGATGAGGATGAGGATGAGGATGAGGATGAGGAAGAGGAGGACGGATGGTCTTGCTGTGAGTATGATGCAGCTTTGGAACGGCTTCGATGTGCTGAAGCCCAACTAGAAAATGCAAACAGATTTGTTTCCACGGTCGCCATCAATTCATCCCAGAACAGTACATGCCATGATCAATCTCCGGCAGAAAATCAAAATGGGTCATTCATTTACACATTTCTATATATCACACATATAGTATGATCAAATATGTCATACCATATTGTTATATAGTGTAATGTGTTAAGTATGTCATCATATATAGATGTATCATCAATAGACACCAGATATATTCATACTATATTGTCATATATACATGTTTACATATATGTATATATGTATCATTACAATAGATGTATTCTCAATATACAGCTGGATTGGTATATGGCTACGGGTCAGAGCCCTGTACCCCTGGTTCCCATCATTAACCAGTGTTTCCCCTTATTATTGTTGCTTAGTATTGTTGGTTGATATTGGCCCATAGCCATATGCATCACTACAATAATTCTCAATAATGTTGGTTTCTGATTAGTGTAACCCCCCCTAAAGTAATGAAAATAGATGAAACCAACAGGTAGATACTAATCAGAAACCAACATTATACACCTGGATTGGTATATTATGAGTTGCATTGATCATCTTGCCCGGACTTCGCCGCTGCCACCGGCTGACCGTGGCGATACAGCTGTAGATCTTCCCTTCAGCCTCCGCGAAGACGATGCCCTGAGCACAAGCAACCAACCGCAGCCCTAGGGACCGCGAGGAACCGCGGTCAAACATGACATGCCCTGGCGAAGTTAGTTAATAAATAGGGATACTATCGGCTATGGTAGATATAACATGATATAACTATGGTCAAGTGGCTTGGATTCACCAAGTTGGGGCACTCAGCACTACCGTAGGCTGGCCGGGGCTGAGGCTACAGAGCTGCCGCTACTAGCAAGGGCGAGTGAACATCTGCACCTGCTGGAAAACGACCACCTCTGCAGTTCAGCCGGCAGAGTGGTGACCACCAGCTCGGTGGTCACATGATTTGGGCTACCAGGTCTACTAGGTACAACTTCCATGCTAAATGGCACCTTAAATAATTCTATGGAGCCAACTAGTTGCTGGTTCCTGGCTGTTGCACCCTCGTAGTGAAAGGGCTTACAAACAAACTCAGATAACCCGGGGCCCTGGCCCCGATGGCGCATCCCGCCTGTCGATCCCTAATGCTAAACCAACCAGTGACGGCGTCCTCCGACATGGCCTGACGTGGTGACGTCAATGGATGACAAGCCATGGTGGTCAATAAGAGGGCATAATCAACAGTAGCGGACCAACACTGCGATGATGGTCAATGATGGTGGTCATGACGCTTAGTGATGCTTAGTGATGGTGAACAAGCCCGTTGATAGTGGTTGAGAGTGAGAACTAGCAGGGAATGATAGCCGAGAACTGGAGCACTGTCGTTGGTCAGCAGTCTAATGTCTGCACACGCATGCTCGCTCCTTCTCAGCGACTGGTGGCTATCTCAGCGCTTTTTAGGGAAAGGCACAATCTTTGCCAGGAAACCGCAGTCAGCTAGAGTCGGCTACCATGAGGCATTGAATCCCATAGTTGATGAATGCTCATGGATAAGTCTACCACGCAATCACTTTCAGAACCCAACCCTCCCGGATAGTGGTAAGTTGCAACAAACTAGCATAATGACGACGTTGTGGTTGATGATGATTGCTTATTATTCACCGAGCAATCAACCACTATTGCCCATGATTGACCAGTGTCCAGCTTCTTGCCCGCTGTCAACCATTTTATACTAACAGCTATTCACCGTGATTAACTATCAAGCATTTTATCAGCCCCTGGTCAGTATCAGCTATACTATCACAATTGGCTATTCACTATCAGCTATTGTCGATCACCACTATCAACCATTTTATCACCATGATAAACTATACTGGTATCATCTACTATCTATTATCTATGATCTATTTACCTTGGGCCAGTGCCGATTGTAACAATAACTACTTGAGAAGTCATTACTGTTGACAGCTGGTCGTTGTAACACATTCAGAAGTCGATGTATAGCAAGATATCACTCACTTGATATTATCACCAATTCACGAGTTGATATTGACTCACATTCATTAACAACACGGACTTATCAACAACAAAGAACTTGCCCAACTGATGATGATTCTTAATGTTGACCAACGTTGACCAGTAGCATCAACCGTATTTACCAGTGATTCTTGACAAGCCCTTCAGCCAGTGAAACCCGCACCAGTTGACGTTGGAGTGCAACTCGCAACTACAGGGTTGTACCGAGCCTATGCTGCACTTTGAGTCACACTTGATAACCTTCTAATTACAAGTCAGATAATGGACTTCATGTCTACTACTATGACATGTAACCGGTATACGCTGAGGCGTATGCATGTCGGATGCATCTACCGATCGAAAGGCGAGGCTGGCGCTCCCGCGCGCCCCCCCCCCCCCGCCTTGCCCTTGGCTCTGATGCCCGGAGGGAAGGTTTCCTTTTTAGGACCTTCCAACATCTCCAAGACCTGAACGATGGCGCGCCGAAATCGGGACCAGCTATGGTTGTGTTGAGCACCAGCGATTACCAACCCAGAGAACCTACTGGATCTCTGCATTAAGAGGATTACTGTATTTGGTTTTTGGGGGCCTTTTTTGATGCTCAGCTGGCTCCATGCCCTCCACCTTTCCATGGATTGCCATGCTCCACTCACTTGCAACATGTGTCTCCTACTTGGACACCTTCCCCGACACCATCACTGTCCTAACACTTCTGTACAGCGCAGTAATTTCCCTCTTGAATCACCGTCAAGCCGGTGTTCACAACAGGTACCCTCTAGTAGATGGGGGGGTTCTCAAAATTGAAACCCCACAGTGGTGGGTTTATTACCAACAACTAATGTTGGATGACTTGGGAGTACCACTATGACTTGAGAAACCCCAACTGAATATTGGCGAACTATTGACTGATATAACCAGTCAATATCCAGTTATATAAGGTTGTTGAGTAGTTAATCATACTAACATTTCTACTATTAGATACGTAGGGGTACCCAACTATATTAGTCAACTACCTAACTAACCAGTCAACTAACAGGTACCCTCTGGAGCACCCGGCACCACCAGCCCCGCCTCGCCGTACTTCAGCATGCGCAGCGGCTCGCCCTCACCCACCTTGAACTCAGGATCCAGCCGAACCTGCACTGGCCGCTGTTGGGTTTTGGGAGCTCCCAAGGTGAACGATGCATCAATATTTACATATGTGTGTTTATTTATATATTTATACATATATGTCTTGATCTATTCATTTAGATATATATGTGTGTTTATGTATTGATCAATATTGAGCTCTCCACTCATTTCATCATTTGGATAATGTACGCATATGGATGTACTGATCAATATTGCGCCCTTCCCTTATCTTATAAAGTATGATATTGCATTCTATTGCAGTACCATTCTCACTTTGGAGCTACATCATGAGTAGCCCCATGTTGATGAAAACTCTCGCGTTTCTTCAAGTCCACCCCCCAATGTCGTCCCCCATCTCTCCGCCAAGGTTAGGCCGGGCCTCATCTTTGCTGGAGATGCTGTAGAAAGGTTTATCGGTCTCCTTCAAGAACAAGGAGCCCTGGGCCAGTGCTTCAGCTCAGCTGCAATCCGGCGCCTCACGGCCTCCCCACCTGGTTGCCCTTGATGCTCAGCCATCCTTCGGTGGAGTCGGCCAAGGACCTCCAAGCAACAACTGATGGAAGAAAAGTTGCCTGCTCCCCTTCAAAGCGGAAAATCTCCCAGCATGATCAGCCAAAGGTGGGGAACCCCCCAGACACTGGACATCCCCGGCTCAGCAGGAGTCACCCAGGTTGCCCTTCGTGAACGTCCCAGGTACGTGTCAGTGTGATCCCAAAGATCAAAAAATGTGAGGCCCAAATTCCAGGAGCAACTTGTCAAGAGGAAAAACACCACAGGTTTGCGAAGTCGCTGTCACCAGTTGCCCGAGCTGCCAGGGTACCACCAGGGTCTACCGTGGTTGTGTTCTGACCTATTTACCACGTGGGTGTTTCTCAAAATAGGCCATCATCGACCATTATTAACCATAATGAACCATTATCCCCTATTATCATCAACCATCATCAACCATTAGTAGCCATCTCAACAAAAAAAACGTAGGATGGAGCCCACTTGGCACACCGCTTCGGTACCTGCCACGCACTCGTGTCAGGCTGAGCTTCTCGTCGGACTGCGGGCCCTGTCACCATGGCTGCAGCTGGAACTTGGTACTCCTGTCGTTGCTGAATGCTCATTGAATACAAATATATGGTGGTTTCTGATTAGTATCTACCTGTTGGTTTCATCTATTTTCATTACTTTAGGGGGGGTTACACTAATCAGAAACCAACATTATGGTGGTTTCTCAAAATAGATACCCCCAAATCATCCAATTGTAGTCATTTATAGCAGTAAACCAACCATTTTGAGGGGTCCCCTATTTTGAGAAACCACCATATGTTGGTTGCGCATGACTTTTTGATAATTATGGCTTACCATGGTTCATAGTAAACTGTGGATTTAATGATGGTTCAATAGCCATAAGCAACTTCGTATACACCGGTAATGACTTAATTACATTGTTTCAGGACATGTGATATCTTGTAACTATAGAAATATCAAACAGAAAATCAAAATTAGCCTCTGGTAAACTAACATGGCAATGGAAAATCCACTAGAATTGGATGATTTCCCAGGGTTTCACTATAAAAGGTGGTGAAAATCCGTTGCCAGGTTAGTTTACCGGAGGGTAATGACAACAGGGAGACAGCAACGTTGCTGTCTCAAAATGAAGTCACAGGTGGTTGTCGCCTCGAATCACTACCGAATCTGAAGAGGAGATTTGTCTCAACCGGCCCTGGTCTGTCCTGGGGATGCGAACGAATTAATCACTTTGGGTATTACTGTTGTAGAAGCTGAGTGACATATTTACCACTGGCGACATAGCTATGAACATAAAACATAGCATCAATTAACCATTAATGTGGTAATTACCCATTCAGCCTGTCCCGTTCTATATGATGCAATTAATATACGCTAGGCAACTATGATAGTTCATTCTTCGTGCTAATAGCCGTTCTCCGACATGAACTTGATGATAGTCAAGAACCACTATGGAGCACTAGTTAGTGGCTCACAAGCATCTGCTCAACAGTGGCTAACCACAAGTGGGAATGCTTCTTATTCGCATATTCGCAACTGGTTTTAACAGGTATTAACCACCTACAACTACACTATGAGCCACCAAAGTTTTAGTGGTTAAGACCCTCGTAAACGCTCAACTCCCCAAAGCTTGCGGCCACTGGCCTCAAGAACTTCAAAGACTTCTTCCACCTCCGCCTGCGACAGAGCGCTATCTTTCGCTGTTGATCAGCAGGCTTTGGCAAATGATTTCGACCGCTAGGGGTTGCATAGGAGATGATCATTGGGTGGTTTCTCAAAAAAGGAGTCCCGAAAAAATGATCGTTTTGTTGCTATAAATCTCAATAGTGGATGATTTGGGGGTACACTATTTTGAGAAACCACCAGTTGAGTTATCCCCCTGTTGATCAATGAACATATCCACCCCAAAACGCTGCTCATGTCATTGGTTGACATGGCTTTTCTGCCGGCTTGGGAGATCCCCAGCGGGTTGCTCCGACGATGGTCAACAACCTGATGGATTATGAGGCAGAAAACGACGAGATGTCCTTAAAAACGATTATTGATCAATAAACAAGGTTAATAATGGTTTCTAATGCTCAATAATGATCAATGATTAATAATATATGTTAATAAGGGTTAATAGTTGTTAATAACGCTTAATCATGGTTGATAATGACCGATAAGGCAATATTCCATTAATGATGGTCAATAAGGAAAACCCTCGAAAATGTCAATACTTATTGGCTGAACATGGTCCTGAGTAACGCTCGGCAGGATCGTAGAAACCGATACCGAGACCTTGCAAGTTCCAAGCCAAAACTCGTAACTGTTGAACGGATGATTCCCACTACCCCAATCATCAACTGTCGCTAGCTATAGTTGGTGGTTCATGGTAGGGGGTGAGAACAGCAATCATCACTACTTGATGAATCATTGATGAACATGATTAGGTAACCACTGACCACTAAGTATCAACCATTGCTAGCCAAAACAATAGGTGGCAATAATCATTGTAGTGACGATAATGCGTGGCTTATCGTAGAATAATGATCAACCACTATCTTGTTGGATTCTGAAATAATAAACATTTTAGTCACCACCATCATATACCACAATCTTATCACCCGTATGATCACCATCAGCATAAACATCACAATGACTGAACATGAGGTTTCACAATTTTTGAATAGATTTTAGATGTCTTATAATACTCTAGATTTGGTGGTTTCCCAAAATAGGGGTACCACGAAATCATCCTTAGTCATTTATAGTAGTAATCAACCAACCATAACTTGGGGGTTCCGAAACTGGCTGGAGAAACAGCCATTTAGCAGTGGGCCAAAACCCTGTACCCCTGGTTCCCCTATAACCAGTGTTTTCCCTTTAAAAGGGTCGGTTATTGTCTCCCACGATTGGTTGCTTAAAGCCTTGACCCACAGCCATATATAGCTGGTATACCCCCTATTATTGTTGCTTCTTATCTGCCATTATCAACCATGAACCATTGTTTGATTGACTAATATTGACTAACTTCTTGACCCATTGCCAAATCATCACATGACCATCTTCACCATTTTTCTGCACGCCTTGCGGAGCGTCTTCCCCTGACGTTCGCAAACGGTGGCCCAGCGCTGTCGTGAGTCGTGATGCTTCGTGATGGCTAAAGCCAGTCATTGATGTTTGATGAATGGCTGTTAACTGCTTCTTGGTCAAAGGCCGGTGATTCAGGATAGTACTTTGCTGTGGCCAACTCTGATTAATGATAATTAGAGCTGAAAAATCAAGAATAACAGCAAGCATTGCAGCTGATTCTTCCGACTCTTTGCGGCTGCTCATGGTTTCTAAGCTGCATGTCAGAAGCGTGGACAATGTTGATGATAATGGCAAATATTAATGCATTATCCACAATTATCCTGTGGATAATGGGTAAAAATCGTGAATTTCATGGCTTGTAAGCTGCATGTCAACAAGGACAGACAGGGGTGGGGGGGTCACCTGAGCACGCAAAATCAGGGTCACCTGAGCACGCAATGGACGGGGGTCTCCTGCACACGCAAAGAGAGGGTCACCCACACACGCATTGCTTCCATCCTCTCACATCACAAGGGAAAGGACAGGGGGGGGAAAGGGGCAAGGGACAGACGGTCGTATCTACCACAGCAGCCAGGGAAAGGATATGGGGAGAAAGGGAGCCGGGGACAGGGAACCGGGGCCAGGGGAAACGGAGACGCCACCGTTTATCAACCACATGAATAAGGGAAAGGAACGGGGGGGGAACAGGGGACACACAAGGGTTTATCAAACACACCACTGAGGGAAAAGGACATTGGAGGGGAAACGGGGTAGGGAACCACCAGGGTCAAGGGTTTCTCAACAAAACCACTACAAGGGAAAGATGAATATCTACCACAGGACTAAGGGAAAGGACATGGCGAGAAAGGGAGCCGGGGACAGGGAGCCTTTTCAAAACTTTACTAGCCGGTCTCTTGAGCATTACCAGCTGTCCGGTGCCATGACATGACATGTGAACATGGAAATCTTTCTATCCGTTCAGAAAATGTGAACCAATTGAATGCGTATCCGACCCTCAAATTGAATGCGCGAGCGACCCAACGATTGAATGCGTATCCGACCCCGTGACCGATCATCACCAGCAGGTGATACTGCCGAATCATCCCCACGACACCCTGGTTTGATCAACCTGGATCTGTTTCTTGGTCGACCACAAAGGATGATTCCATTCATTAACCAACTAGCAACCAATCGTTGAACAATTTTGTCGTTACTACCAGTAGATTTAAGTTGGTCGTTCGATCACAACAGCTGGGTGCCCAAACCCTGTACCCATGGTGCACATCCCCTAAAGACCAAACTAGTCCATCTGTTGGGATGTTCACCTCCCCATTTCCGGGGATGGCTGGTTCAAACATGTTCAGACCCGCTGCCTCATAAATCCCCTAATATGAAAAAACACCCCAGCTATCCAGCTTATGTTAGATAGCTGGTAATTTACCATCAAATGACTTTGGGTCAGTTCACCCTTAGTCTCCTTGGTTCCCATCATTAAACCATTCTTTTCCCTATAGTTTTGTTGCTGAACTTAATCCCCATGAAATTGGTGATTAACTTCTTGACCCATAGCCAAATATAGCTGGTATACCCCCTGTCATTCTTGGCTCTTATCTCCCATCACTAGCCATTAACCATTGGTTGGTTGATTAATATTTACCATTAAAGAATTATTTACCATTAACCATTGGTTGAATACTATTGTTGGTCATTGTCCCCTATTATCAACCACTATAAGCTGGTTATACCCCCTATAGAAACCACTAACCAGCATAAGGGTGCTATGAATGCGGATCTGCCCTGTGGACTATTCGGCTCTCCCACTTGGCTCGGCCGCTCCACCTTGCTGATCTCAAACTCCGTGGTGATGGCAATGGCCTCAGCGCAGCCCATGGGCTGTCTGACAGTCGCGTGAAGTCGTGGAAATCGGCAGCTAACAGGTAGTACCCAATAGGATTAGCTACATATTGACCTATATTGAGGTAGTACCTAATCGGTAGTACCCCTCAATAATATATGCTAATAATAGGTACCCCCAAATCAACTTAATTGCTAGTCCATCAACTATATTCTCAAAATAGGGGGGTACCAGAAAATCGTCCACGAATTATCTTATAGTAATAAACCAACCATTTTCGGGGGGTCCCTGTTTTAAGGAACCACCATATTCGGAATACCAAAGGTTAGTACTAAGGTTATTGTGAGAAAGAATTGCCAGTACCAACCATGGGTGAGCGAAAATTGGTGGGACAGTAACTTCCAGTTGGGCGTAGTACTTGCCTGTAATGGGGATTTGTTGGCAGATACTTGGCAGTTGCGAATCGCTGCGAATGCCTGTCACTAGGAATGCAGCCTGATGTTCGCTTCATGGCAAATCGCAAGGATGAGTGTTTGCTTCACTGCTTCGTCCATGATGAGTCTGCCCCAAAAGTATACCCCAGTCCAAACACCATGTGGGTTGCTTCTTGGTTTTGATCCCCTACCAGCACGGCTAAGTATGGCTGGTAGTACCCAACAACAGCGGCAAATGATGACCAACGATGGTGGTTGGTATAAGCCATCTTTGATCACAAACAAAACCACTCAGCGAACTGGCTCCACCACTTGCAAGTACATGGCATGCCAACAAGTGACACCAACAGCCATGACTCACTTTGTAGTGATCAGAATTGAGGATGGCTGTGGGTACCATGTGCACACCTGATTTACTGGATACTCCCTGCTTTCTGTCCGTTTTTTGAACTGTGAACACGTGAGGCGATGGCAGTAACCAACTGATGCTTCAACACCCCCTGCCGTTGATTCGTTAACTGTGGCACAGATCCGTGATAAGACCCACAACCCGACGGTTTCTTTGATGGCATTGATGAAACCAATATTGGGGGGTGAGTTCATCGATATTAGAAGTTGCACTTAGAAATATGCGGAGCCTGGTTGATAAAGGTTGGCTAAGAGGTAGTTGGCTACACAATATCCACGTGTCAATCAACAATATTCTCAATAACTAGCTACTTTATTAATATAGTTATAGTTGGGCTTATAGTTTGTTGCCTTCAGCTAATAGTTGGTAGCCAATATCCAGTTGGCTAATGGAGAATCCTTGGCTCTCAGTTGGTCATCTATGGCGGCAGCAAATCAGCAGCCTCCCCGTGAAACCCTGGAATCGTCAACGGAATCGTTGAGCGGTGAGCCCGTTGTGCGAGCCATTGTGTGTTCTGCTGGTTAGTCAATCAACCAACCATATGATTATCAATTCTGTTGATAATCGATCCAATGGCTGCTAATCCGTATTATGATACAAGAACCATGTGATATTTCAATCAATTTTCTAGTTGGTTCAACCATTCTACGGATTACCTGTTGAATTACGATAGTCAATGGGTATTCCTATATCGATGGATACAATAGTTCCCATTGAACCCACCATTGTAGAACCCCGACAAAGAACAATCAACCATTGTTGTTGTTGTCCCCTGTCGCCTGTCGGTACAAACCACTAGTTGACCACTCACAACCACCAATCATCGACCTGCAACCGGCAATCAAACATTCTCAAGCGCAAAGCATTCATTCATATTCATTCACTCGAAACCATTCACCAACCTGTTATGAACTATTCATCAGCCGACGCTTGCAACCAGCTAACAAAGGGCCACCAGGACTAATCAAATCACCCATCAAATGCTGGCCAATCAAAGGCCACGGATCACCGCACCGAGAGCTTCGCTGCACTCGGCTCCCCTGCTGTGGTCACAGTGTAGTAGCGCTGCACAAAGCCTTGGAAGGCGCGCTTTCCGATGGGACCAGCCTGGCCAGAACGCGGGTTCGTGGGGATTGAAGCTGTGGTTGGCGATGAATTTGCAACTACTAGGGGTATACATGGGGGTTTCTCAAAATAGGGGACCCTAAAAATGGTTGGTTTATCACTAATAATGATTACTATTGGATGATTTGGGGGTCCCCTAGTTTTGAGAAACACCCACATGGGTATACTATGGGTCAATATTAACCAACCAACAATGGGGGAAAATGACCAGTAATAATAGGGAAATCTATGGTTAGTGATGGGGAACCAGGGGTACGGGGTTTTGACCCACAGCCACATGGGTATACTATGCGTAGGTATACTATGCGTAGCTGTCCATGAGTGGTTGTCATGATTGGTGATTGGTTGATGAATGAGTGGCAGAACTACTGGTTGATGAATGGCGAGCGAGTGGTAAATTGCTGGTCAATTAGTGTTGGATCCGTGGTTGAGAATGGTCAACAATGAGATGGCAGAACAAGCAACACTAGTGGCTGATTCTTGACCACTACTTAGCTACATTCAACGCTGATCATGGGACGAATTCTCCACAATGGATCAAACAATGATTCATAGCAACAACTAATCTCCTAGTTGTTTGTCAACTAATCTCCTAGTCAAACAACTAATCTCCTAGTTGTCACTTCACTTCTCATCCATTTTTTGTTTGACATGGAAGAAGTGGATCGAAATGGCAGCAATTGTCACGAGGGCCACAGCAGTGACTCGCACTTGAGCACCTGAGGTAGCTTCTTGAGGCACATCGTAGTTTTGGATGTATAGATATGTTGTGTAAACATATCATGTCATGTACATCACGCATCATGTAACTATATGTCTTGATTGATATGTGACTGAGTTAAACTAGCACCTAGATAAACTCACACGATCTATGCCATGTAAAGGCGGTATACCACACGTCCTATTGCATGCTACTGCATCTACCTGGACATCATTGGACAACTTCAGGCCATGTGGCGGCCGGCCACACAACTTGTCACACCTCCACTTTGCGGCAGACCAGCTTGGCGTGCTCCTCCGACAAGCCCAAGTCCAAGCTGACCAAACCTGTAGCTCAGCGCTGTGCATCGATAGCCGATGATTGAGAATGGGTAAGTCATGCCTTAATGATCATTAGTAAGGTTAACTCATTCACAGATATTCATGGTCGATTTCTGGCAAATCAATTGTTGATTCATGGTAAATTTGTGGTTGATCAAAGGGGATGAGAACCAAAGATGAAGAGGAACACAACACTTGGTGGATGGCGCTTGGGACATTCGGGATAACAATCCGCCAGATTGTGGCTGAGTTGTTTGTTAGTTCATTGGCAACAACAAAATGGTGATCAAGGACCCTGTAGACGCTAAGTTTTGAGCTGGTGATCGAACTATCAATTTAAGTGTAGGTATGACTGGCCTGCTTGTTGAGTAACAAATCTCGCTGGGGCCCCTACCACTCTGAGGCAAAGTGGTTCTCTCCAAAGTTACCATCATCGTGGATCATGGTGGTCAACAACCAATAGATAGTAAGTTAATCATGATAACAGAGATCACGAATGGTTCCTATGTAGATAAACCAATGGCAGATCATGGTGGTAAACCCAAGGTTGCCAATGTTGCCATCATGGGTCTGTAACCATGATACTTCACCGTCGCATACCGGTCACTTGCGCTTGGTTTGTGGTGCTTCCGCTGGCACTTGGGGGTGATCTTTGTCTTGGTCGCATCCTTGTTGGTCGGGGACGGTGGTGAATAACCCTAGGAACCACCCGAAAAGGAAAACCCCGCTACGTCCGGTGCCAAAAGCTACGGTTTACTGTCAGAACAGACAATCAAAAACCAAGCTCGGCTACACTGACATCAGCGGTTGATACACTTTCATAGAGCATTGCAATGGTTGCAATGGTTGGAATGGTTCAAACTGGGTGGTCCACCAGCAAACCAGTGCATCGCTCTCCAAGGGACGTTTGCACAGGGCCTCATGCTTGATGGACCCACCTGGTACGAGCGAAGCAGCGGCAAATCTTCACTCATCAGGACTGAAACTCAACATGTATCATATACACGTGCTGTGCCTATGTATAGATACATGCATGTGTATGTACAAATATATATATATATATATATAGTATTATGCATAATTCTGCACACAAAAATGTGTGTGTCACTACAGTAGATGGACGAATTAATCAAACCCTGGACATCATGTCACGTCCCATTCAGCCCCATAATTTCAATGTTAGCAAATGGGGTTTGATTTCGGTCTATGGGGTTTGATGCATTTTGTCTACTCGCGCCAACCTCAGAATCACCAAATCTAACATTGAAATTGGGGAGCTGGGCGTTGATTGGTGTAAGGGTTCGAATGATTTGTCTACCTACGCTATGTATGTGTGACCATGCCAATTCATACGTGGTCCGAACACGCATTACAAAATACATCCGATGAAACAACACGTACCTACATATATAAAAAAAAATATATACTTATATAGATACAATGTCTATAATAAAGTGTATAGATATAGTACATATATGGTACATACACACGTTCCAAATAAATCTCAATGAGTATCTATGTCATCCTGGTGGTGAGGGCTCAGCGGATGATGTGAATCATCAACAACAATGAGATAGAGGACCCTTCTGCAGGGTAGACCTTGTGGATCCATGGGCAAGCAGAAGCTCCAGCTTTTTCATGGTGGTCGCAGTCCCAATCGTTCGAGTCACCAGCGCCGGGTGAAACTCATGGTGTGGTGTAGGGCTCCCATGACTCGCTATGGTTAATCATAGATCAACCCTGATTGATCATATGAAACTCATCTAGTTAAGCATGATTGACAAGTTTTGAATATTGAATTATATATGGATTGCTAATCACATGGCACAAAATTAATCATAAGTGATGGGTATCAATTAATGGTTATAATCCCATGGTTTAGTATGGTTCACTTGGATGTTTCTTAAAATAAGGGTACCCCAAAATCATCCAATCTATCAACCATTTTTAGTAACAAACCATCCATAACTTTGGGGTCCCCAAACTGGCTTCAGCAACCGCCATTTGGCTGTGGGTCAAAACCCCGTACCCCTGGTTCCCCATCATTAACCATTAGTTTCCTTATAAAATGGTTGGTTATCATCCCCCATTGTTGGTTGCTTAATATTGACCCATAGCCATTTCGGTTCCAGACCATGCATTGCTCTCCCCCGAAATCCACCATCGTTGAACCAGCCGACGGGCGCTGGCAGCGCTGGGCCTTCGGCCAGTTCGTCGAAGAAGCGGTCAAAGCCCTTGCCATCCTTGTGAACCTAGCAGAATGGAGGATTCAAACAACAATGATGGGGAATGGTGGTGGTTAAAGATAGTCAAAAAATGGTTAAACAACTACTATAGGTCATGAACCACAAAATGTTTTTTGAATCATTGTGGTGTTTCATGTTTGTGAATGAGAGGTGAATAATGGTCAAAAATGGGGGGCAAATTGCCAACAATAGTGGTTAAACAACCACTATATGTTTTTTTTCAAAACAGGGAACCAAAAAAATGGTTGGTTTGTCGCTCTAAATGATTAATGACTGGATGATATGGAGGCACCCCTATTTTGAGAAACAACCGTGTGGCACCACATTGGAATCATGGCAAATTGAAGTGAACTGAAGTCCGGTATATTGAAGTCAATAGATAATCTAGATTCATCAAATTTCATCAATAGTAGGGAATAGATATGGGCATAATGCGACTCCAACCACAACTAGGTTCATACTATCAATGTTACAGGGGCTGCGACCCATCTGGTCAACATCCCCCGCTTGAAACGGGAGATCAGGTCGTGCTGAGCTCATCCAGGGGCAGCCCAGCAGGACAAGCTGCCTTCTCAACCAACGTGTCAACCACCTTCTCAAGCAAAAGTCTGAATATTGAGATATACCATCATCACTCCCCGCTGTAAACCCATATTCACCAGCTCGGTCATCACCCCCTGAGCCACAAACCATCAATTAAGGGAACCGCAAATCAAACATCACCAGCCTTCGCCACCATCAATCTATGCTTCAGCAGCATGAACCACCAATAAGCATCATTGGGCACGCTATTCACAATCACTGACGATCATTAACCATCATCATTCACCGTCTTTGACCAGCATCCTTACGCTTTTTCAGCCATCATCAACCATCATAAAACAATCATTAACCATCATTCGTCATGTCAATCTGAAAAATTCGCCATTCACCAGCAACCATCACTAAGCATCCTTTAGCACCAAGGCAACCACCATAAGTTCACCACCATCCTTAAGCTTTGTTAACCCATCCTTACCTTCACCACGGGCGCGGCTCACCGGCGCCTGCGCCCGCAGGGCCGCCGCGGCTTTGGCCGCGCATTGGTCGCTGATGCTTTTGCAGGCCGCCTTCACCGCCTGCAACCGGATCCGGATCCGTGACCTGGGTGGTGGTGCTCACCACCTATGGTGAACGATTCGTGGTTAATGATGGTTCATCATGATTAAATGACTATCATGACCATAGTGATGTACTAGTGATCCATAATTACTACTAGTAAATTGAATGTAATCCATTGATTACTACTAGTAAATTTAATCAATGACCATAAATTCATAATGGCAAATGTATGACCATATGATTAGTAATCTAATGTATAATGGCTATTAATGATTATACATGGTGTTCATCATGATTAATGGTTAATAATGGTTGCCACATTGCGGTCGTCTGCCCCCAGCACGCAGAGGCAGACAGTCTGCGGGTCTAACATCGGGATTGGAAATAGCGATTGTGTTCTTGATTGATAATGATTAATGATTGTTCATCATGATTAATACTGGCAAATTTAACGATTGTAATGGCGAATAGGGATCATCAGTGGTTGATGGCGCTCACCACCCCGTCATGAAAAATATGCGCAAGTCAACCAACCATGTGATCATAATTACTCGGGAAAATAAAAAATATTTCAAAATATTTCAAAGCACCAACCAGTCAATGGTTGACGATGCTTAGTGATGGTCTATGGATGAGTAAGGTGGTGAATCACAGTGGTCAATACTGCCGATGCTTGACAGTGGTCGATGCTTAATGATGGTAGTTAATATGCCGGTTTGCAGTTCATCTGTGGGGTGGTTGATATAGATAAATGCTTTAACCACCAGCGAGTGGTTGATTGGTGACCAGCACAGCAACTGTTTCCGGTTGATGGTTTTCCTGGTCATCAACCATTGACTTGGTTTGTATAGTGGGTGAATATGGTGATTCTGGTCAATCATGAGAGTAAAAGTTAAAATTTATTGTATATGTGTATTCGATAATGATCAATAAGCCAGTGAACAAGTTTTTGATTGTCATGGTTGATAATGGCTCATAGAATGTGACCATGAATCAATCCCTCTCAACCAGCATTGACCATTCCTGGCCAGTGTTGAACTTCTTGGCTCGGCCACATCAAAAGTTCACTTCAATGATGGACAAACTGCAATAGTTCCATCCTTATTTGATGAATTGATAGTCGGTCATCTCTGCAATTGAGCATCATCCACTCTCAAGAGGTCCCTTATCCACCTGAAGCGTGGTGCTATTCTTCTTCAGGAAAGTCTCGACCTGAGCGGTGGCAGCTGTTGCGTCATACAGCTCTTAGCGTACCTCTGTCATGACAATCTCAGGTAGTCATGACAAGCGAACCAAGCAAAAGGTGATTGGTTTTATGGGTCAACTAACTAACATGTTCATCAATCAGCTTGGTTGTATTGGACTTGTTTTTAATCGATTCAAATTGCGAACATATTACCAGCATCAATTTACAATCAAATAAGATAAGATTACCAACTTGTATTTCCAAACAAGCTCACCAGTTCTGCCCCATCACGCGTGTTGATGGTGTCCCCAGTAGTTGGCAGTTGGCTATCGCTCAAAGCAGCGGTCTTTTTTGAGGCTCCGCGAAAATCAGCAAAGGGTAATTCTGGCATGCCTTGCCATCCATCCATCCATTCGTCCATCCTTGAAAACAGTAAACGAAAAACCTGACGACTATGATCGAACCTGAGAGAGAGAGAGGCAAATGACGAAAGAATATTTCATGTTCGAGCAAGAGGGTTTCACGCTGATTTGTTTCTTTGTCATTAAGTACTGCAGGCAAGGTTGAGGTAGGGTCAGTCAGGGATCGAGGCCAAGCTCTCCTCCAAATAATAATACTAATAGGGTGTTTTCTCGAAATAGGGGTACCCCCAAATCATCCAAGTTATTAACCATTGATAGTATCTTATAGTAAGAAACCAACCATTTTTGGGGTACCCCTATTTCGAGAAACACCCATATGGCTGTGGGTCAAAACCCCGTACCCCTGGTTCCCCTATCATTAGCCATTGTTTTCCTTATCATTAGTGGTTATTATCCCCCAGGATTAGTTGGTTAATATTGACCCATAATTTATTGTTGTTGCTTATTATCCCCCAATAGTTGGTTGGTTAATATTGACCCATAGCCATATGTGTACACGGAAATCCTTCGTCTCTCCCTGCCTGACGCCCACGAATCTCCCACAGCCCCTCGCTTCCCCTCACCTTCCCAGTAAGTTTCGTCAGCTCTTTTTTGGCCTGGGTGGCGGCTGAAAAGCCCCGTCGTAGCGTGGCATGAAACAAGGGACTCCATAGGTCCTGCAGTGACCGTTTAGTAAGCCCACAAAATGGTGGATTTTCCATTGCCATGTTAGTTCGCCAGAGGGTAATGGCTAGCACTGATTGGCACTTGTTAGCAGCGGTTCATAAATAGTTCGTTTGATGCTTCACCACTGATCATGATCATGGGTTCAAGCGATCATAAACACCACGAAAGTTGCGATACACTTATTCTGTAGGGTCACGTGGTACACCAAACTGTTCACGTCAATATGACTCAACAAGTCAAGCTGTTGAGATCTTTTCCATCATTTGCTGGTTTCGCAAGTCATAGGGGTACCCCCAAATCATCCCTTAGAAATTTGCCATTTATAGCAATAAACCAATCATCACTTTGGGGTCCCTCTTCCGAGAAACCACCATTTGGTGGTTTCTCCAAAAAGGGGACCCCCCAAATCATCCAATAGTAACCATTTATAGTAATAAACCAACCATTTTTGGGGGTACCCTCTTCCGAGAAACCACCATTTGGATGGTTGGTCATGACCCCTCCCCCAACGTTTCAGACACTTCGCCGCCACAGCTCCACCCGCCGCAGCGATCCGCACCTCTGCCAAAGGTCCCTTGGGAGCCTGGCAGGTTGCAAGTGGTGAGTGGTCAATGGTCAACACATGCTTTGTAGTGGTTAACAAATCATTGATCAACGATTCATGAATGTTAATGATGCTAAATAGTTCTAAATGTTGGTTGATGGTCAATCATCAATAGTGATTAACAAGCATTGCTTGTACAGTAGTTGCTAGTTGCTAGTTGCAGTTTAGATTAGATGTAGATTGCAACTTAGCAACTAGCTCCGAGCCGGCGGGCCCAAACGGCGCAAACGGCCCACCCGGAAGCCACGACTGAACTCGCGAACGAAGCTGTGAAGTTGATAGCACTGAACTGACCATTGCTGGTGGTCAATGGTGGTTAATGGTGGTAAGTAGTGGTTACTAGTGGTTAATGATGGTTAATAGATTGCAGTAGGAATAATGGTCAGTAATTCATTAGCAATGGTCAATGAGCCACTATTGGTGATATGGTTGAGAATAAGCCCTGGTGAATCAGTGTTTATTAATGACCAGTATTCACCAGGGCTAGTGGTTAATGAGAATGATAAGTGGTCAATGATGGTCTGGCTAGTGGTTTATTAATGTCTGCAAGTGTTTAGCAATGCTAAATGGATGCGAACAGTGATCAGTGATTCATAATGATTGCTTTGTGTGAATCTGGATTGCCAGGGGCAAATGAGAGCCGATAGTAGTTCGCAGCTTTTGAACCCATAGTTGGTTGACAACACGAGGATACAGCCGCTTGACAACAACTGACAATGCATACTAATGTTGGCACACGGTAGGTCACCATAGTTTCTACTTTAAACGAAACAGTGACGAACTCCTATAAGATGGATCAACGCGGCTGGCATACCAACGAGTACATTATCTTTTAGTACCACTACGTGCATGCTGTGTACACTATGCAACAAGTATTCCAGCACTACCATAGATCTTTTCGGTTGCAACTACTGTATATCCCTCAAGCCACGGCGGTTTTTCCAGTCTCTCTCTCCATTCTCACAGGATAAACCGAAACGAGAAACCGCATAGACCCGAAACTATCAAACTGTTTCTTGGTGGGTGGCTTAACCCCACTTACGCAGTACTATTGATCAACCCAATCCTCAAGCTGTTCATCATCAAATGATGATTAGTAAATGGTTGGTCGTAGTTCATCAACTAGTAACTAGTGTTGCAAAAATCGCTGGCGGCTGATTCATAGCAAATCCTCCAAGAATTCCTAGCTGGTCAGTACGTGATTCCCCCCTTCCCCAGCAAAATCACCAAGGCGGCATCCCCAGCTGTGGCAGTGCCTTGATCTTCTTCAGTTCTTCCAACACGTGGCTCTTGGCCTCGGCCGCGATCCGATCCCCAGGGCCCCACGGGGTGCCCCACGGGGCCGCTGATCCGTTGCTCGCTGCCCTCGCCTTACTGGCCGCGGTGGCTGCTTTGGGCACCAGCTTCTCCAAGTCCTCGAGCGCAGCGGTAACTGCGCACCCATCGAAGGGTGACATGGCGAGCTGGGTCAAGGCTTTAAGCGACCCCCAGCTTGTTCAATGACCAACAATAATATTGATAGGTAATTAACAACAAACAACAATTGGGGGTATACCAGCTGCATATGGCTATAGGTCAATATTAACCATCCAACAATGGTTCATAAAAGCTGGTTTAGCTGGTTAATAATAAGGGATGATAACCAACAATAATAGGGGATATACAAGCTATATATGGCTATGGGTGACCGTCGCTGGCGGTACGGTTGAGGCATCACTTGCACTTACTTTTTGAGATTGTTGTAAAAAAATGCAATTTCTAGGCAAAAAATCTGGATATTTTTGCACTGTCCGTGCGTTTTTCTCAAGGCATTGCACCTTACCTTGCTGTTCGTCAGGAGATGGTGCGAGAAAAATTGCCACCAGTGCATCAGGCGCTCACCCTCCACAGGTGCGGAGTTCGGCCATTTTGGGTGCAGACTACTCCCACGGTCACCCACGGCGACCCATGGGCACCCACTACCCCATGATCCTTGGACATGCCAGGTGTTTTTCCATGTTTGGGGAGGCTAAATGTCAGGTATGGGATGTTCATAGCCTGCCAGGTGATATCATTCAAAACACGGCATTGTTCATCATATGAACCA
This sequence comes from Symbiodinium kawagutii, assembly GCA_009767595.1. NCBI lineage: Eukaryota > Dinophyceae > Suessiales > Symbiodiniaceae > Symbiodinium > Symbiodinium kawagutii. The sequence goes on along the minus strand of VSDK01019212.1, from coordinate 311,497 downwards.
GTACCTATTGGGATTACGATGATGTAAGCATCAGTGCTGGTGTTCTAACCGGACAAAACTGGTACAGTCCACGATAGTGGCAATCGGCCTTGTGATGTGGATTAGGTACACTTGTTACTATGGCGTCAGTGTATGTAACGGTGACATACCTAATACGAGTACCTATTTGTATATATAATATATAGTTAAACACATTCTGATAGTTTTACTTTTTTGGTTGATGGGAAAATTTCAAAGAAATCTGTTTTGCACCAGTATCGTAAACTACAGGGCTTTCCGGCACATTCTACCCTCAACCAGTTCCAGATCTCTTGGGATGTACACCGATGAAATGAACCGATCAAAAATTGTTTCAGTGGAAGCTCCGACACTAGTTGTGGGTCGCTACCAAACATTGGTAGCCACTGAAAAACATTTTTGGCCACCATTCGTTGGCTATTAACCTCTAAAAATCCTTGACAATCGTTCAACATCAAGAACATTCACAAACCACCCTGACGAAACATCCTTTACTTTAACAATTACTAATTGACCATTACTATCCACTGCTAACCATAGATTAGCCGGAGGTTGACCAGTCGTTAACCACTATGCACCATTCTTAACAATCACCAGCCCTTCTTAACCGGCAGTATTGACCATCATTGCCTGCCCAGTTCGCCTCAAGTACACTGGAAGGAGTTGCGAACTTCAACACATCTTCACCCTGGCAGCAATTGGTTGCCCCCAGCGGAAACCGTTGGTGCTAGATGAACCTTGGCGAACCCTGGCAATCTCTGGAAAATCCACCATAGAAATAGATGCTGAAACCATATGAACACCGAGGCTTTCCATGGATTCCCTGAAAATCTGGTGACCGATTTCCAGATGGGGCTTGGATGCCCCGTTTTCCTGTTGGACCCTGATAGGTTCCCGGGTTCATGTCAGTTTCCAGAACAACTTCGATGGTCAACACACAGTGACAGGAAACTCTCACTGTCAGTCACTATCAACCATCATGAACCAATATGGCAGTGGGTCAAAACCCCGTACCACTGGTTCCCCCACTATTAGCCATTGTTTCCCCTATTATTGTTGGTGGAAATTCCCCATTGGTTGGTTGATTAATATTGACCCATAGCCATATAGTTGTTTCTCAAAATTGGGAACCCCCAAAAATGGTGTCGTCTCGTCTCTGATGATTCCACCAGGCTGGTGATCCATGCTGCGACGCACCCAGGATGAAGCTAAAGCCCAGGTCGATGAAAATTCGGGAGCTGGCTATGGGTCAAGCAGTTAACCAACCAACAAGCTGGTTGATAATAGCTGGTTTAGCTGGTTAATAATAAGGGATGATAACCAACAATAATAGGGGATATACAAGCTATATATGGCTATGGGTCAATATTAGCCAACCAATAATGGGGAATTTCCACCAACAAAACAAGGGAAAACAATGGTTAATGATGGGGAACCAGGGGTACAGGGTTTTCACCCACAGCCATAATGGGAAACCGGTTGGCGAACTTGGGAGATACCTCCTCTTGATCAACCAGGGGTTTAGCTTCATCCTGGGTAGACATTCGTTGATATGCCCAAGAGAACGGCTGATCGTTCCCATGTACGTTGATTCATGTCAACCCCGAAACTGTTTATATCAGCATATATCAGCTACAATTAATGCCGCAATTGTTTGCGCATCTATACCCGCACCAAACAGCCACTACGATTGTTGCCTATCAAGCAACCATTAACCTTTATCGACCGTTATCAATCGTCGATAAACCACTCACTAACCACTATCAACATGATAAACCATCCATCAAACGTCACTCAACCATCAATTAACCATGAATCGAGGATCACTTAACCATCAATTAGCCATCACTTGACCATGATTCAACCATCACCCAACCATCAACTAGCCACTAATCAGCCACTAATTAGCCACTATTCCATCAGTTAGCCATCACTTAGCCATCACTTACCCATCAATTAACCATCACTTAGCCATCACCCAACCATCACTTAACCATCACTTGACCATCACTTAACCATCACTTAACCATCACTTAACCATCACTTAACCGTCACTTAGCCATCACTTAACCATCACTTGACCATCACTTAACCATCACTTGACCATCACTTAGCCATCACCCAACCATCACTTAACCGTCACTTAGCCATCACTTAACCATCACTTGACCATCACTGAGCCATCACCCAACCATCACTTAACCGTCACTTAGCCATCACTTAACCATCACTTGACCATCACTGAGCCATCACCCAACCATCACTTAACCGTCACTTAGCCATCACTTGACCATCACTTAACCATCACTTCATCATACGCATCAGATCACCTCACCATGTTTCACCGCCGGCGGCTCCGGCCGGGACCCGGAGATCCGGGTGGTGCCTTGGCTGCCAGAAGCCCCTCGGCCGCGGAGGTGATCTGGTTGCTGGAGGCCTCACAGCGCTAAGGGTAGAAATATGACGAGCAGATTTATACATCGGTTATGATGGTTTATATTGGTTTGGACCTGGTTTATAATGGACATATAGTGGTTGATATTGATCTATGATGGTTTATAATGGTTTATAATGGTTTCATAAGTTATAGTGGTTGTTCAGACCAGGTTTATAATGGATTTATATTGGTTTATAATGGTTTCATAAATTATAGTGGTTAAGACCAGGTTTATAATGGATTTATATTGGTTTATAATGGTTTAGACCAGGTTGATAATGGTCATATATGGTTTGTAATGGGCCAAATATCTTATATGGTTTACAAGGGTTTTGATGATGGTTTGCATCATGTTTTGTAATAGGTTTTAGCATGATTTATATTGGTTTGTATCAGGTTTTTGTATAATGGCTAGTAGAGTGGATTGTTATACAATGGTTCACAACGGTTCACATGGGTTCACATGATGGTTGATATGACAATTCAGTCATATTATAGTGGCCCATATCAATTAATAACCACTATCATAGATTTGTCCATTGATCTACCAATAGATGCGTGTGAATACATACGTGTATATAGTATATGCAAAGAAGTATGCATACATGTATCTATTCATTAACCGAAACAATGTCAACCACCCAAAATTAGGTAGGGTAGCATCCCAATCATTGGGGGTACGGAGTCTTGATCCGCAGCCATGTTCATATAATTAAATACAAATGAGCAAAAATAGATGTACACTTGTGTGTACTTGTATCTGCCTCTATCTCTGTACATATCTATGTATATGGTTGATGTATCTATGTAAACGTATCTGTATCGTATATACAAGTATGCATATGATTGGCGCATGAAAATTAACAAAAGTTGTTTGTAAATGTGCGGGTGCTCTGGACTGAAATACCAGTGTTGCGTGTATTTCTTCTGTGTATGCATGGAACATATCAAGATTGCGGGGATTACAAACAAAATCATCAATACTTGTATACAACATGTACAGTGCATATATATATATATATTTATGATACACACATCTATATTATCATGTGCGGTTCGTGTCCCCCTCACAAGTGCACGATCGCCATGAGTGCGATGCTATGAACGAAATGGGAACGGCCAGGTTCCAGTCACAATAAGAATATAATTGCCCTGTGTGATCTGAACAGACATTGCATTTGACACTGCAAGGTCTCTATGCATGTATCTCCCTATCCGTGCACATGCTGCATATGACCGTTGTCTGTATTTGTGTTACGGTACCAGGTTCTTTGTGCATTCCAAATGTTCGGTCATAGATTCATAGATCCAAACACCACTCAAGATTATGAGTCATGTGTGCAGTCAGAAACATGCAGCACACATGCATACACGTGTATACACGTGTATTGATACATACATGATGCGTATCCATCCTGGAGTACACCGAATATCGCGCATCTACAAGGTATTCCAATGTTCGGATCATTCACCCATCGGGGATGGTCCAATGGTTGCGATTCTATGGACTCCACCATGCATGTATATAGTGGGCATATAGCCTAGTCTTGATGGTTGCTGTCACCTACTATCAACCATTCAGCATTAATCAGAACATATAGTCGTACTGCATGTTGCAAATGCCTCGGCCATCAGACAATCAGTTCATCGGGGCCTGGGCAAAATTGATCATCCAAAGTAACGAACAATGAAGATAAGGCCAGAACAGCTATGGTAAGATGACAGTAGGTACTTACTGAGGACATCTGATTCTTGATGATGACACTATGTGATTAATCTATATGATATATATGTATATTTTCTATGCAGGCATATCGCTGCTCACTCCAAGACTACCAATATGAACCCACTATGAGTGAATGGCTACTATAAACAATGACTGATGGTGTTTAAGAACGTCTATATAATTGTCTAATAACGGCAAGAAATGGTCAATGATCACTATTCGCCAATTTCCACTCCTACATATCATTAGCCATTGGTTCCCTTATTATTGTTTGTTAATATCCCCTTTTATTGGTTGGTTAATATCGACCCATAGCCATATGCCAAACACATCTGCATTTGCCACATCTCACGACGTGGCTGACATGGCCTGGCCTCCACTGCTTCGATGTGGCTGTTGGCATCCTTCAGAAGGGCCTCAGCCTCTTTTCTTTCCTTGGCCTAGCGCACACCCAACTCGATGGGACCAGGAACGGAAGATAGTTCACAATTATTGGTCAGTATTGTTCAAGGATATCCTGATTAACGGTATCAATTGGTTGGTAATCAGGGGATACTGATTGAGAAATGATGGTGATTCAGAACTATCGATCAGTATTATACTATGGTTGATCCTGATTAATGGTATCAATTGGTATCAAGAATCAATAGTTAGTCTTGTACAACTTTTGAGGAACCATTAATATCTATTCGTAAAAAAGCCCTCATTCCCAAATGGTACTATGATTCATGGTTCCTATGCAAGTATGATAGAAGTACAGATACAAGACTTTTTAAACCCCAACCCAAAACTCAGAGACCACCTCACCACGAAATGCTCGGTGAAACACATGCAGTTGTAGAACCCTGCGCTCCCGCAGATCAATTGATCCTACTACCCGCTCCAGCCATCAACGAAGCCCAACCATTCCTCTTGAAAATCACCCAACCATTGAAAGTCCTACTAGCCCTACTAATCCTACTACTAATCCTACTAGCCCTACCTTTTGGCCCTTAAACAATCACCCAAGCATTCCTCTTGAACATCGCCGCATCGCCGCAGCCGCAACGATCCCAGGGCGCCTCGATGTGGGCCGTCTTCTCGGCCGCCTCCACCTTGGCGAAGTCCTTCTTGGCTGAGACCACCTGACGCCCACACGTTGAGGGTTGGTGCTTGGTGGTTATAAGCTGTGGCGTAATTAGTTGGGTGAATTAGTTACTGAGTGGGGTTATGTTGTGGTATAAGCTAGGTTTAACTAAGGTGTGGTTAGTTGGTGGAAGCTGTGGTTTGTAACCGTGATCTAGTTTGTGAGTGGCTAGTAATAGGATATAATGGAAAATATAATTAGTGGTTGGCAGAGTAACCAACACCGCACGAGATGATGAAAAACCTTCGTGGTTGACAAGGCTTGATTCTCCTGAACGAAGCTTGTTGGTGCTTTTTTGGAAGTCCCCATGTTCATCACCGTATATCAATGACCAAGTTTCAATTTCATCCACCGATATTGAGTTTGTTGGATGTACTTTTTTGGAAAGTCGAACAATACTAACTATTGACTATTGATACTAATTAACACCATTTCTCATGATCAACCATTGTACAATACTTATCATGCAATAATTCTGAATCTATAGCTGGTTGATCACCATCATGCATATATTTTCATGACATCATTAATTAATAAACCATTGATAAATAATTTCTCGAATCACCATCATTTCTCGCATAGCTGGTCTTCGAGGTTCCTTCTCAATGCAGTACCTGGCAGGCTGCTGACCTTGGCCTTAAGCTTCTGAATCTCCGCGGCAAAGGACTGAGCCTCCAACACGGGGTGAAGACGAAGAGATGATAAGTGATGATGGTTTGCTATGGTTAGCTTCCCTCTGGGAGGTCAACCTGGCAATGTGATGTAGGTGGACTTTGACATCAGTTGAGCAGAGTTTTTGGGATCCCGTTTCGCCAACTGAAGCTGCACTAGTACTCCCAAGTGATGACCTTTCATCCTCAGCTTCCGTCAGGAAGCGAAAGAATAGGCAACTTAGGATCACCTGAATATCACAATTGATAATTGAGATCAATCAACCTATCCTTAGCTAACGCCTTGAAGGACGTCTCCCTTCGATCTCCATGTTAAAGCCATGGGCCTTCGGTGCAGAACAGCAACCTTTAGTGGTGCAAGCTCTGCCAAGCAAGATCAACCAGCGGAAACTTCAGCCGCGGCGACAGTCGTTGCCCTGGGTCAAACGAAAAGTTTGATGTGGAAAGCGCAGGAAAGCCATCCATCAAGTGTGAAAACCACATCCATCATCTACCTAAGCCAGGATCCAGTTGATTAAGGCTTGATCATAAGCAAAAACGAGCTGCTGACGCTGATGCTGATGCTGATGCTGATGCTGATGCTGATGCTGATGCTGATGATGATGATGATGATGATGATGATGATGATGATGATGATGGTGGTGTAATTATACGGTGGAGCATCTAGGATCATGAAATTGAATAGGGTTAGCAGCCGATAATCACATGATTGACACATGTTTCAAAGTTGATCACAATTACAGCTGATGAAAAACTGATCATGCTACTTGCAAACTAGATCATCAACTGTGAATATTGCCTGGCATTGACATGATCATGTTGTTATTTGATGGTTTCTTGTTAATAGCACGAAGACATGTTGTTATTTGATGGTCTCTTATTAATAGCACGAAGATAGCTGTTAACGACCATAATATCTTCAGTGATAACGTTTTTGGTAACAGTAGGTATCAATACGATTTAGACTATTGGCAAATGTCAAGAATCATTGTGAATTAATCAAATGCTGACCAACAATTGAGCATTTATTGTTCATGATTGCCATAGTCAGTTACCCACCAATGTTTGGTTAGTTAGTTTCGCTCAAATGGTACCATAGTTAGTTATCATTGTTACCCACATATGTATCATAGCTTACCACAGTGCTACTGTTTGCTTCATCACTTCGTCGCCTACGAAGCATCGTTGCCACGACTGGTGGCTGATCTTCAAGCCGCTCAAGCCGCTCCAGGAAGTCCGGGGCCCGTCGTTGCCACAGCCATGTATTGGGCGGTTTCGAAAAAGCCATGGGGGACCTCAAGTTATTAGGTTGGCCTTTCTTACCATCAATTGTTACTAAACCAATTTTAGTAACAACAATTGGGGGTGCCCTTAATTTGCTAAACCAGTTTGGTTACTAAACCAAATGATAATTTGGGGGTACCCCTGTGACTTGAGAACCACCCATGTCATCGATGTCAGTCGGTCATCTGCTTCGAAAAATCCCTTCCCCCCGAGCCATCACAAGCTGCTGCGGCGCCCACCTTGGGTCGGAGCTTGTTGATTTCGGCTTTGGCCTCGCGCCACGAGCTGAGGCTGCGAAGCTGGTCACTGGGAAACGGGGGTAGAACGCCTTGTTGGGAATGGTTTCAAGGGGGGTAGATGGTTTTAATGACCATCATCATGACATATCATGATCATTATAATTTATAATGACAATTGTAAAGACCAATCGGACCAATCTAATGACCAGGGCAATGACCATTGGGGTATGATGGTTGTAATGAACATTGCAATTAAACGCTCTATTGTTGGTGGAAAACAACACCAACACCTTTACCCCGAAGCAAAGGATGAAACCGACCGGTTCCTGTAGTTGTCTGGCCGGTATCCATATTCTCAGATGGTGATGTCACTGTAGAAATACTGGGAACGTGTGGGATACTTGAGGATGTCCATGTGCGTATTGTTGGAGCAACGTGCTTTAAGGGATCAAAGTCACCATCTTGGGGGCACCAAGGCCATAGCACCACTTCCTGTGGGATTGTTTCCAAATGGGTCAGCCTTAAGTTCTCATTCATGGTTTGCAAAGCCTCAACTTACGAATATCGACTGTAACAAAAGTCATCCATAGTGAGCCTACCTATAGATAAATCAATATGATATACAAGAAAACTTCTATATGCGTCCTGCTATGGCATGCCTATCAACTCACACGTGACTGGGGACCAGGTCACCACCTCCCAGGTGGAACGGCAAGTGCTGCAGTAGCCTCTGCCAGAGGTCCAACGGTGTGGGAATTCAGTTCGTTCCCCTTCTGCTGGATGAACCTTGGCGTACCAAAGTCTCATGTGGCAGTCTTCCAACATGGGACGGATTAATATCCAAGGACCATCATTCAGACCTTAACACCTGGTTGACATCACAAGGGAACAGACTAGCTACCTTCCCTCGACTGTTCATCGTGCCACATCCTTGGTATTGACATACCTCACCTTGGTGCAAACATGGGCGGACAGAGGTGCAGCCTGTTTCAAAGCAAGGACTCACAGTCCTGATCTGAGCAGCGGAAGAAATTACTTGTTTGGGTGACCATCATTTGGGGAGGACTTGCTTTTCAGTAGGACCTACTCGCTTTTGCGGGGTTTGTGTTTGAGCAAAATGGACTCGCTTTTCAATCGGACCTTCTCGCTTTCGGGGATTTTCACTGCTTCTCTCAACCAATGATTGCACAAATAAGAAAATAAGTAACGATAATTTTGTCAGGCGCTCATCTGAGGAATTTGCCCCAAAGAAAGTGTATCCGTGTAGCCACAGCCAAGAAAGGAATCCGAGGCAAACATTGGGAGAGCTTTTTGGAGACAATCCGCAAAATTCCTGCATTTAGAGTCTCGTAGACAAAGGACAATCTGAGATAGGTCTGGAAAACATAGAGTCAAGAAACAAACTACTGGAGACGTCTGCTTTGATTTGGATAAACCAAAAGATCCTGGAAAACACCAAACAGTAAGGGATGCCAGCAGGAGTACAAGTGGCACGACATCCATCAGCACAACTACATTGCATTCTTGACGATAAGACTGCATGATTGTCTGCCACATGCTCACAATACAACCTCGGTTTCATTTTTTGAACACTGGAGGATCAAGATGAACATGATGGACTTCTGATGTCCACATAATTGCGCTACACTGCGATGCGCCATGTATCCAACAACACAAACTGAAGTGCCAATCAATTGGCAAGAAGAAATTGAATGCTGTTAAGAACTGGGGATGTCTAAAAGAGAACTTGCCTCAAGCTCAAACGGCTCAGTTTTGCGAACGGACTGTTTGGAGTCCCATGTTTGACACAACCAAAATTAAGATGTACAAAAAAATGCTTCCCAGAGTTTTCCTTGACTTCACCTCAGGTATGAAACCATAACTTCGGTGCGCCAATGTCAAAAGCAAACCCACAGACCGTAACCAAGTTGGATGACCATCCTCAAATCGTAGCAGTGAATGACCATCAATGAGTCATCATTGAGCAGATTTGATCACTTGGCGCCATAGGGGACTCCCAAGTTCAGTTGGTTCATTACTTTAAGCCACTAGCAGTGGATGATTTGGGGGAACCCCCCATTTCAAGAAACCACAACAGTTGGTTCTGGGGCCTTGTTGATGAAAGTTTCCACAAATCAACAAGATTCAACAAGTATATGTAACGAACAGCTTCAAGCCATACGAGAAAAAATGGTGTGTCCAAATAATCAGTTTGCTGTAGTTACACATGGCAACAGAACCAACAACCGTTGACCGGTGTTGAGAACCCTGTCATGAACTTAAAATAAGCGCAGGTTTCGTTGGTTGCTTCGTGCTACTTTAGCCACTGTTCTAGCTTTCGCAGTCCATTTTTATATTTACTTTTGCGTACTTGTGGGGGCCTTTGAGACAGTCATTTGCAAGACACTCTCTGAGCTTTTGCGGTTTGGTTTCTGGAGACGAAGCTTTCGCGCAGCTTCTGGGTATGAAGTGTTGTTGCTTTCGCCGAGGTAATCAGTTTCATGTCTATATCAACTCATTGCATGGAGATTTCGATGCTGCCAGTACTAGAACGGGATGCTGAAATCACCACATCTAGATTTTTGACTCATGGAGCTGTTCATGGAGACCCTCTGTCAACCAGCCCATAGTCCCAGGAAGCCACCTACTAGTGGCAAATTCACCAACCTAAGGATTGTGGCTTCATGTTCTCCACTCATTCTCGCGGTCTTACCCATCATCAAAAAAAATGGTCGTTCGCATCACGATGATTTGGCCAAGGTATAAAAATAGGGAGCCCTTCAGATCATCCAATATTACCCGGTTTCCAATATCAACATATATTAATCATGTACGGTAAGAAACCAACCTTTTTTGGGGGTATCCCAACTTCAAGAAACCCCCATAACCGTCGGCCCCCCAGCCATCACCGCGACCAAGAGGCGTGATCACCTTCCTGACAGCCGCGGTACGTTCCTCGGCGGTTGCACCGAGTGCTGCCATGGCTACTCCCAGTGGTTGATGGGTAATGCTTAGCCAACGGTTAAGCAAGAGTTAATAATGATTCATCATGGTTAATAATGGTTCAGAATGTTTAATGAAAGTTCATAGTGCTTCATCATGCTTAGGAATGGTTGGCAATGGGGGATAATAACCAACAACATGGTGGGTTTTCATCGGGATTATAGCCACTACTAATGGTTAATAAAGGGAAAAATCACCAACAATAGTGGTCATCATCTTGGCAATAGCCCACCAAAAGCGACCAAAAATAAAAACTGCAACAAGACCCTACCTTAGAAAATTTCATGGCGATTCCACTACAAACGTGTTTCGAAAAGGCCAAAGGCCACGAAGTTCCGACCGGTACCTCACGGTCAGCGGATTCGGTTGTGGGTCAAAACCCTGTACCCCTGGTTCCCTGTCATTAACCATGATTTTCCCTATAATTGGTTGGTTGTTATTCACCATGAAATTGGTTCATTAATATTGACCCATAGCCATTTAAACAAAACCAGCTCCCAGCTGTTTGGTCAGGCGGCCAAGCGCTGCTGCGATGGATATGGGTCGTTTTCTTCTTTGTTGTTCCACGTTGGTCAAGCGTACCCGGCATATCCTCCCACCATGGGAAGGTCTCAAGCCAATATCTACATAGTAGCATATACAAGATCGAACATGACAACAATATAGATATATAGTAGTATACACAAGAGGAAAGATAATAGTATGTACAATTCTTGCCACGCATTAATATATGATGATATATACAATATAGCCAAAGCATGCCAAAGCAATGTGTACAATACCCTATAAACATGTAATAATCTATCTATACATTTTCCTCGGCCCCTTGTGCAACCGCCATTGCGCCATCAATGGCCTCCAACGTCTTGTCCAGCGAGGTGGAAAAGTCGCTGAAGGGCGAAGACTCCTCAGCCATTGACGATTGCGGCATGGCCAAAGATTGGGATCCTTCCATGGCACTCTATAGGATTCATTCATGGACAAGGATGTTTATAGGATCCAGTTTAAGGATTCCATTCCAATTGCCATAGGATCCAGTTAGACAACGGAAAAATGATAGATATGTATCATGCAGACATTGCTTAAGTGGATGTCAGTTGGATGAATTGGATGTTCATGGCAATTGGATGTCATTCATGGAACAATTGACTCGTGGTATCTCATATATATATATATATATCTATTTAAAAAAAATACATATATATATATATATAAATACATATATATATATAAAGATACATATATATATATATATTATATAGTCGTCCAGCTTGACAATCGGTTAAGGACTGGTATTGTTTCATCAACGAAATGGAATCCACCATTGCCAAGGCTATGACCACTGTTTACATGCGGCAAAGCCGTGAATCACTTGGCCGTAGTTGTGACATCGCAAGACCCATTCAGGCACTCAGCCTTTGTCGTCACGTGTTTTTGGCAATTTCGAGTTGCAACCAATTTATTGGTTGATTGATGAGGACCTTTCATGGTTGATGCTAGGGTACCTCGCATACACCAACAACATAACCAACTAATGGCGATTGTTGTATTCTGATAGGAGACGACAACCTCCAAGGAATCCAGTACTGCTAGTAACGGTAGCAGCAGCAGTACCAATGATATCAATAACAGTAGTACTACTACTGCTGCTACTACTACTACTATTATTATTAAGACTAGTAGTATACTGTATACTAGTAGTGGTACTAGTAGTACAGCAGTACCAGTAGCAGTAGTAATAGCCGCCCCTATTGCTGCCTACTACAAACCATTGGGACATCAACCATCTGCAACCACAACTATGAACAATTACAGTCATCATTAATTAAAAACATCTAACAAGTATTAACCACTTCATAACATCGTCTTCAACCATGAACCATTCAACCATCAGCTATCAACCATCAAGCATTAATCATCAACCATCGTTAATACATCACAAAACCCATCATCTCATAGCCACTACTTTGCGCCATCATCGCTCCCCCAGTTCCTGCAGAAAGGTCGTGCCCTGGTTGCCCTTTAGCGTGACAAAGCCTGCGCGCCAGTCAATGGTCAATGACTGCCGAGACTGATGTGACCCTGATGATGATGATGATGATGATGATGATGGTGATGATGATGATGATGATGATGGTGATGATGATGATGATGATGATGGTGATGGTGATGGTGATGATGATGATGGTGACGATGATGAGGATGATGACGATGATGACGATGATGACAATGATAACGATGATGATGGTGATGATGATGATGGTGGTGATGATGATGATGACGATGATGACGATGATGACGATGATGACGATGATGACGATGATGACGATGATGATGGTGATGATGATGATGAGGAGGAGGATGAGGATGAGGATGAGGATGAGGATGAGGATGAGGATGGTGATAATGATGATGGTGATGGTGATAATGATGATGGTGATGGTGATGGTGATGGTGATGATGGTGATGGTGATGGTGATGGTGATGGTGATGATGATGCTGATGGTGATGATGGTGATGCTATTGGTTGTTAATGCTAGCTGGTAAGGCTCGATAGTGATGGTTTAAAAATGGTTAAAACAGGTTCGCCATGCATGACGGGCTGACACATTGATGGCTATGATGCGGCTTGGTCAACAAGCTGGTGAGCAGCTCACCCATAGCACCAAGTCATTCCTGACAGCGAATGTTTGTTTGGGGATGATCTAAGGGAGCACCGCCATTGATGTGCTCACATGGCCGGTTGATCATATTCAAAGTTGATGAGGACTAGGAAAGTGTTATGTGTATTTATTGGTCGTGAAGCAGTTCTACTGAGGAATGACAAAAATAATCCTTGATTCCTTGAACATTCTTTCAGAAATGGTTCATCATGCTTTCCAACGGTTGATCTTGATCGATCCTGAGGCCTTAAAAGTATGGTCTGCATGTGACAATTCATGTTGCTTGACTGAGAACGGTTGATCATGTTGCATAGGTGTTCATACTTGAAATGTTTGTAAATGATTGATACTGCTTGACCATGATTGCTTGTGCTGAATCATGATGATAACCAACAACAACATGGTATTCGGCTTCATCACTAGCCCCACGGATGGTTGCTTCCTCAGCCATTGGTCGTTTAACTCAAGGATCTCAACTGAGATCTGGCGCTGCGACCTGAGATTATCATATCCATACTAAATCAATATCTAACATAATATCAATGTTTATATCAAAGTTTACATCAATATTATCTATAAGAATCTATGTTTTTTGTAAGAATCCAATTCAGAATCCATTTTCACCCATGATGTTCGATACTGTCGTCACAGCTGCCGCTACCACCGAGTTCGACATGTGGCCCCATGGTGGCCATGCCTTGCTTTCCAGAGCTGACCACCTTCACCTGCCCCCGTGAGCTTGAAATGATGATCGTTGCTCCACTTGAATTGCAGTAATCACGGGGGCAATGCTAATGATCATTATATGATACATTACTTCACTTGATGAGTATTAAATGATCATCACCAAAATGATTTATAATGATGAGATTTATAATGATGAGATTTATAATGATGAACAATTCATAATGATTTATAATGATGAAAAGTGTGATGAACGATTTATAATGATCATTCATTCTAAATGATGAGTAAGGTGGTGAAATGATCACTTGAGAAAGTATCGTAATCATTGATAATGATTGAATGATCGTAAATCATTCATTGTTATTGATTTATGATGATCTGGTGGTTTGCATTATGATGCGATAGTAACATGGTGCTTTATTTATAACTTTTTCTCAGGTCGATTTGTAGCAATAAATTGGATCATGATGACAGTTTCTGAAGTCCATTTATAGTAATAAACCAACCATTTTGGAGGGGGTTATTCGCTTGAATGAATCAAAACATTGCCAGTTATTCATTTATAATGATGCATGTAAACTATATGATGTAGAATGATGATCAAATAATGATGTATATATAATGATGTATCTAAAACATATGTACAGATATGTATACACATGTGTCAGAATGACTGTTCTCATTCCTATCATTTGACTGTTCTCATTGTAGCACTATCATTCTCACAAAGTGATGGCTAAATAATGAATAATGATGAATCATGATGGATCTCCACCGCTCAATAATGGTCGAGAATGGTTAATCAATGCATACTTGATGCTCAATAGTCAGTACTGGTTGACAATGGATGATAGCAATTGGTGACTAATGAAAAGAATGGGCTTCTGGTTGGTGTTGGTGACTAAAAGATTGATATATCTAAAATATTGACAAATCGTTGATCCTATGAAACGGCAATTGTTTCAGCGTTGAAGGGTATTAAGGACTCACCTCATCCCCTTAGATCGCAGATCCCCATTTGAAGCTTTGAAACCTGGAAACTAGCAGCGCAAGATCCTTCTTGCTAGGGGTTGGATGACAGCACACAAGGGATTCCCTTCTGGTAGCGTCCGGCTGTTCGTTTCCAGGATGCTTTTGGTAGCTGAACTTCCAGTTCATCAAATGAATCGACCCAGCTCTTGGCTTTGAGCAGGCTGAACTTCCCTACCAGGTGCAAAACAAAATGCTACATGGTGGCTTCTCAAAAAAGGGGACTACAGTAATCAACCATTCATAACTACCCCAGTGGCTTGACAAACTACCATCCTTCATGGGGCTGTGGGTCAGTTCACCCCGTACCTCTGGTTCCCCATCATTAACCATTGTTTTCCCTTATTATTGTTGGCAAATCCTCCATAAACGTTGGTTGGTTAACTGCTTGACCCAGCTCGCCACATGGTTTCTGCACCTGAAAAAAATCCCACCCTCCGTCAGCAGATCGCCGCTGGCGCGGCTGACCTCCACTCGCTCCATTCCAGTGGCTTCATCCTTGGCAATTGGTCCTAAGGCTTCCATCACCTGGCAGCACGACCGGACACCGGATCTGGGATCGATCGATGTGTGGAGATGTGACGACAGTTTCTGGTGCGAACAGCCACCCGGTCATGAAACATGTGCGCAAGTCAACCAAGCATTTGTTAATAGTCACTAGGGAAAATACAACGTGTTCTTCTTCAACCATCAACAAGCTTGACCTCAAATCGCACAGAATTTGCAAGCTGAGATCAAGATCAAGAGGGTACATTTCTCCGCCAAATCAAAAGTTCCGCTCTAGAAGGCCAGTGTCCAGACATGGACACTCCTGATTACAACGCAACCAGCAGAAAATGGGTGTTTCTCAAAATAGGGGTACCCCCCAATCATCCATTAGTAGTCATTTATAGTAATAAACCCAGCATTTTTTGGGTATTCCCATTTTGAGAAACCACCAAATGATGATCACCATCGGAAAACCCGCCATTTGGAGAGGGCCACACCCAGCAACACATCTGTTGGATGACCATTCAGCTGATAATGGACCCCATGAAGCCTATCTTGCTGACATGGTGGTTTCCCAAAATGGAGGACCCCCAAAAATGGTTGGTTTATTACTATAAATGACTATTAATGGACGACTTATGAGTACCCCTATTTTGAGAAACAGCCACATGTCCTCAATTTGTGCTAGTGATTATCATGTCATTCCCACCAATTCACCATCAGTCAATAATAAGAACGGTAGTCCAGCTCCAATCTCGTGAATCGCCAACCATCCAACCAACCCAGCCGTTCAACCAAGCCAGCTCCAGGTTAACGGAAAAATAAAAATGAAACCGGGAAGCCATCTGGTAGTAAGAATCACACAATAACATGGAGAGATAACCAAAAGGCCTCCCCTTGTTGTGTTTAAACATCGTGAACTCCGCCATCAACCCGTTGGAGAACCATGTGACCGAGCCCATGGTGAGAGCTCTCACCGAAACCGGGCGCGATGCGCGCCTCTCCGGGTTCCACTTTGCCGGTGGTCTTGCTCACAGAGACCTGGCTAGGGAAACTGAAAAATTACTAGGGAAAATAAAAACAATGTTTGAAACCACCAAGCAGTTGAGTATGAATGGTGACTTATATCAAGCAAGAGTCTTGGATGGTAGCATGTCATACCTAGCTTGGGCACAGGTGTCTGGTACCATTTATAGTTGGATGGTAGCATATCATACCTAGCTTGATACCAAACAAAATGATGGTATCAAACATGTTCCAATAGTATTTTAGACCCTGTTCAAGTGCAAATCGGAGTTTTGCTGCCATTGATAGTGCATTTGAACATGGCTTAGAAATCCGATTTCCATCAGTAGCTCAAAAGATAACACGCCGATTTGCTGGGCAAAATGTGAAGGCTTTGAGAACGTCAGCATTCCTGAAACGTCCCATGATTATGTGAACCTATAGAGTATTAATCGGTATTGAACGTGGCTAACCCTTGTTGACCACATTTCACTATGATACGTTCTCTCTTGTTGATCATTCTTAACCATCATTCTTTACCATCATTTTTAACCATCATAAGCCATTAGGTTAACCAGTGTCAACCGTCATATTGACCATTGTCGACCAGCAATATCAACCATGATTGCCAACGGCCTCTTAAAGCAACCATCAAGAACCATCATGGAATCAACAATCATTGTCAAAGATCATTGTCGACCATCATTGTCAACCATCTTTGTAAACCCCATGATTAGCATTTACCATCATAAACCAAATAAAATAATCAAACCATGTCTACAGCCACTATCAACCGGAAAAAAAAGTAACCACCATCAACCACCACCATCAACCACTACCATCAACCACTAGCCATGACTAGTCATCACTAACCACATATGTAACCACTATCCACACTGTCATCTCATTATTCCCATGACAGGAACCATGACTGGTCGTCCCATGCGAATCGCGAAACGATCACGTGATCATCACCGTCGAGTTCAACCGGCGCCTGTAGGACGTCGGTCATCGAAATGCCAGTGATGCAAACGAACTTCAGCTGGAAGATCGCCTCGCAACCAAAAAAACATGACTGGTGAATCAGCCGGGGTTGATGGTGATTCACCAGCAACTGGTTCAAGATGATGAAGATTGTTCAAGATGCTTAAGATGGTTGATGGTCATGATTATCATGGAGTTCCAAGAAGGTGAATGGTCATGATTATCATGGGGAGAAAGATGGTTGATGGTCACTACAGTATCATGGGGTTAAAGATGGTGAATGGTCATTATTATCGTGGGGTTAAAGATGGTTGACAGTCATGATTAAACATGATTGATTCATGGTTAATGAGGTGGAGCTGGAAACTGATGGTTCATCATGGTAGCTGGTAGCGGTTGATGATTGATCGAATGATCAATGAATAACATGGTAACAGTGACCATGATTGTTGGGGTTGATCATGGTGACGATTGATAGCGATTGGTAGTGATCGATGGTCGTTGCTTACGGTATGTACCAACAATCATGGTCAACAATCATCAGGACGTATCAACTATGTCAGTTTAATGGGCAGTACGAATAATGGAGCAAATACTGATCAATCTGGTTGATGGTGGTTGACAATCATGGTCAATCATGCTTAATATTCCGGCGAATGGTGGTCAATAGTGGTAGTAGTTTCCAAGAAGCTGATGGTCAACAATTAATCGTCATTGATGGCCAATATTGATGATTAACAACTGTCGATGATAGGTGTAATAGACAAACTACAGTATATGTGACTGAATGATTTCAAGGATCAACAAATCGGGAATGTAACGATGAATTAAGAATGGTTTATCACGGTCTATAATGGCTAATCGGCCAGCTGACAATTGTTAATGATGGTTCATGATAGCTTGAAGTGGTTCTTAGTCCCTTCGATGTCGCCCTCTCCTGACTTCAAGAGATATCGTGAAATTCCCAATCCTGAACCACGCTTTGTGGGGAGAACCTTTATGGCAATTCGTGGACTTCAACCAGCGGATTTGGTTGCAGGAGGCCTACGAAGAAAATGAGATAGGTCGTCGTTTGCCGTGATGTCCTGATCTGTTTTCCCTGTACACCCATAAATTGAACAAACGAAACCATCGCTACTCCCAGTATGAACAAGTGCAAAGCTTCGGTAAGCAGCACATGCAATACGTACGAGTTACAGTGGAGATCCTCGCAATAGCTACAGTATCATCATGAACTATCAGGAAGATGCCCTGATAGTAAAATTGTAAGATCTCCTGAGTACACATAAGTACGCAAGGGCGTTCTTCCATTTTAGGGACTTCGTCAAGTTCATATTGCATGTATTTGACTTATCCTAGTTTTATAGATATATAATCATTCAGAATCACAACATTGAATAATCTGTCATCAGGGCAACCAGGAAAAAGTAACTGTTATCATCAGGACGACCCCTATGAGAGCCCACTACATATGCAAAGATACCCAGCAAACTGGGGGTGACATATCGTGGTTCCCAGGTCCAGCGTTGTTGATCAACCAAATTCGACTACGCTTGGAGAGTGGTGCCAACGGCCTTCAAGTCAGTCTTACAAGCCAGCCAAAAAGTGTAGTTGGTCATAAGTTGATGAAGTTCGATCAAAGGAGGTTGCATCCAACAACCAGTTAAACTATAGAACAAGCAGAAATTGGTGGTTAATGCCTACCCTGGATGAAGCTAAACCCCTGGTTGATTTAACTATAAGTCGGTTCCGAAGCCCGGCCCCGAAAACGATGGACCCGGTGGCAACGATAAACACCAACCCCCGCCTTGAACTCTGCCAAGGAGATCTGTCCATCACTGTTTGCATCCACCAACCTTACCAGGATGATGATGATGATGATGATGATGATGATGATGATGATGATGATGATGATGATGATGATGATGATGATGATGGAAAGTGGTGATGAATGTGATGGCTGGTTAGTGATGGTGAAGTGTGGTTAACAACTAATAATAATGGCCAACAATACAAAAGAATGTAGTGGCTGTTGGTGATGATGGTTCATGATGATTTGGTGGCTTCTTGAGTTGATGACAACGTAATGACAATGAATTGATGCTCCCGATGTGATGATGACAACAGGGTTTTTTTGGTGTTGTTTGATGCTAATGATGACAAATGAAACAGGTAGTGTTAATGATGACAAACGACCACGATGACAAAAAATGATTGATATACCTAATGTTATGTGGTAACGTTGGCTTGATGGCAATAATGTTGATTTGATGGAGATTGCCATAACTGCGCTGACCGTGACAATTGCACATCACCATGACCATGAACAATATCATTATGGTTAAAAACATGACCACCTACAGGTGAACATGATAGTGAACATGATTAGCATCATAATGACCATTGATGGCCTCTGTAAATGGTGGCCATCCGTCATACGCATCATGATTAACTAAGCCGAAAAGAACCGTCGTGTTGCAATAATGTAAGTCATGGAAACCAACATATTGACCACTAGAAGCCATATTCAACAATCATATGG
Organism: Symbiodinium kawagutii; assembly: GCA_009767595.1. NCBI lineage: Eukaryota > Dinophyceae > Suessiales > Symbiodiniaceae > Symbiodinium > Symbiodinium kawagutii. The sequence continues at coordinate 291,594 of VSDK01019212.1, read as the reverse complement.
CAATTTTGTTATGTTAAACAGCCAGATTCAACAATCATATATGGATTAACCGTAAACCAGCCCTTTTTTACCAGCAACAGTTCATGTTGTTGCGCCAAATCCGAGAGGTCGGAGAACGTGGCGATATCATGACTGTTGTGAGCACAGGCGCACTCTGCGCCTGTTGTGCCTCAAAAATGATGTGTAGCAAAAGAAACTGGGGAATATGTCTCATGCCTCAGAGTGTTGAGAAGGCTGACCAAACTTGTTACGACCACTCTCATGTTGGTTTCTATCAGGCCAAATGGTAGGAAAACTACAGTTTGAAAGAACATCAAAGCGGTCTAAACCTTGTCTCCAAGCTACATATGAACTGGTTGTCGAAGCATTTGTTCATATTGATTTGTAGAATCAACAATAAAGCAAACAGTTTGACCGCACATGATGGCACTCTCAAAAACACAAAGCCCACTAAGTCACTGGTAATCGTGCGCATTGGCTGTTCACCACCAAGCCTTGTTGAGTGATTCTAAGTACCAATAGTTCCAACGAAGTAAAACCACTAAGCCTCACTATGATTTGCTATGATTTGCTTGCCTGAAAAGATTTGCTATGATTTGCTATGATTCGCTAATTGTGGCAAATAAAAAAGTCTTGCTATGATTTGCTTGCCTGTGCTTGTAACATAGAACCTGCAGGGGTCGCAAAGGCCACAAAAGACGACCCCTGGTCGAAGCAGACCGTGTTTAGTGTCCCCGCTTGGCCAACGCTGTGCGTCTCTCCTGATGGGTCCAGAAATTCTTCAGATCATGTAATAACGGTTAATAGCGGCAAATAAGAGTGGATAATATAGTGATTACTATACATAGTGGCTCATAGTGCTTAATAATCAATAATGCTCAATAATAACGGTCAATAATAATCGTTGACTGACAGAGTTAATAATAGGAGGTAATATTTGACAACAATGCTTAAACAACTATGGTTTGTCCATAAATGGTGCTACCTACTAACCATCCAAGTTCATAACCATTGTTGATGGGTAAACCACCACCATTTATGGACAAACCCGCATCATTCCAATTACCCTGGCCAGAAGCGGCCATGGTTTTGGTGGCTACATATACAAGCCGTTGAAACCTGATAGACATCAGTGTACCATGCTAGTATCCACAAGAAACTGGGTGGACTGTCTCCAACTTTATACTGAAATTGAAAATAAGCCATTGCAAACTGCTACCCGCGATTTGCCATGATTTGCCTACCTTTACGTATCATTTACCAGCATTGATCGTCTGTAGAGAGAAAACATGTTTAGTCCGGTGATTTACCATCCTTAACCATCACCAGTAAGTATCATAAGCGCAAACTGCGGCTCTGGTCATTGACCCTTCAGCAGCTCTCAGGGGGCTGGGGCAATCACGATCTGTCTCGCAACTTGGCAGATATCAATGTTGGGTACATCTCACACAAGATCTGTCTGGCAATCATAGCACTACCAAAAAATGGCAATGAAGATTGATGGTGGTGCTATGATACATGCTGGTCAATCACGATTCATAGACTTCATACTTCTTGATGTCTAATAGATTGAGCGTGACAAGCCATCAACATGTCCACCATTCGAAGTGGCCTTGCAGCACCAGGTGGAACTACCAGAAGCTGTGGATGACTATGGATGGTTTTCAACTGCACTGAAACAAAACTCTTGTTCCCACTGTGATGGAAGCAGCTTCAAGTCTTGATGTGGAACGACAGCTCACCCTTTTTTCAACGAACCGCACAGTGCGCAGTCGGCATCTGTGGAGGCCCTCTGCCAGTCTTGACCCAACTTTGACAGCGTAGCATGTTTCGCTCTGAAGTGAATTTCCACTCATCAGCTGGCAGAAAGCTGGTGAGCCCAATTCAGCTTCAGAAAGGCTTGGGGAGGCTTGTTCTCACCAACCCTCCTTCAATACTGTCCACGCTGGACGCGTCTCTTTTAGGTTTAGTGTTATGAAAAGTCCGAGTCTAAGGCAATATGTATATTGAAATTGCCTGCAAATGTGAATGTTCATACAGCATCATACAACAATACACTATCTATAACGCATATCTATTTGAATATCAAAACATATATTCATTTATATACAATACACATTCGTCTTGATGGTACAAATACCTGCTTTGCTTTTCCAAGTCTTTTTTCCGACAGTCCCATGTCTCAGCTTTGAGGAACTTAATGCCGCCATTTCTGGCCCTGGCAGTCCTCATGTGCAGCCGGAAAATCCTTCTGCGGCTCCCAGTGCTTTTGCCCGGGTCCCTTGGAAAGACTAAGTTCGACCCTTTGAAGAGTGGCGGTAGTGAGTCTTGTGTAACGAATACTTGCAGTACATCCAGTGAATGCTGGCAGTAATGGGAGATCCATGGGGGTTCTCAAAATAGGGGACCACGAAAATGGATGGCTTAGTTAATAGGCATGCCCCAAAAATGGTTGGGATATTTCTACAAAATATATCAAAATATATACTATACATATACTATAAATGGTGAGTATTGGATGATTTGGGGGCACCCCTATTTTGAGAAAACACCATGTCAATAAACCTTTTCATTCTCGATGGTAAATCCCCAGCTGGTAAAAACTCTTGAGGTTGATTTACAGCTGGATCGACTACAACAAACATCAACCCATTGTTAAGATTTTTCTGGTCATAATCCTCCAGTACTAACCACTAAATAGTCGTTAATAACATTGACAAGCACTATTGACATCTGCTCAAATAACCATGATACCGAATGATACCAACACAAATAACTGATAACCGTTGCTAACCATTATATATATTAAACACTATTGAAAATGAATCATCCAAGAAACTGATGAGACTTTCTCCACTGATTCGGTGGATCACTTCCGCCATCTTCTCAACAGGGTCTGCGGCCGACAAAGGTCGCGTAACCAGCTCAACCAGCAGCCTTGGGCTTGTTGGAGACCAGGTAAACCTGCAGTGCATGGCCCTTCCCGCCATGGTCAGGGGCCCCTTCATGACCAGCGACTCATCGCGGCTGGTGGCTGCTGACATGGACATCCCCAATCAGGTGTTATCAACCATTACTGGCCAATGATTAACCATAGATCAACCAGCATCAACCAACTAGTAATTAACAATTGTAGTCCCTCTCAACCAGCTGAAGTTGCATGTCCCTCCTTGATGATCAGACCATCAATACCATCGTGTCATACCACGGTGCAAATGTGCTGTTCGAATGCACAAGGCAGTCTGGCTCCCAATCAACCAACCAACAAACCCACCAAGCAACCAGCGAGGGTGCCACGTGCCTGTCCTGAATTTGCCCCGCCCAAGCGTTTTCAGCAGATAGGTCAACGGAAGCAGGGATATCAGAAGGCAAGCCAGAATAAGCCGGGTCGGTTCACATTCCCCTACAATCAACCAGCCATAGTTGGAGCAGCTCTTGATTTGATAACTCTCATGTCTTATGCATTTCTACACTGTGTATGTATGCATGTATGAATATACATGTAGGGCTATGGGTCAAAACCAACCATCCAACAAATGGGTAGATGAACATCCTAACAAAGACTGTTCCAGTCATGCATTGGATGCCATATGATGCATGTACCCGTTTTTTGTCATTTTCTCACAGGTGTTTTTGCATCTGATGTTGCTAGGTCACCCCCCCTACCCGTGCCTTGCTGAAGGCATCTCCTGCGTAGTTGTTGATGGCCTTTCAGGAATGAGCCAACAAGAAATGACACCAGCTAGTTTGAAATAAAAATCAATGCTGAGATCACACCAGATTTTTTGTTGCTGGAACATGTAGATGCGTCCAGAATTGCTGGTAGCGACAAAAATGTACTGATCATCGGGAAGTGGTTGATTCTGTGAAACCCATGACTATGAGACGCCGTGCAACTGCACAAGCCTTCGCCGGTTCTTAAAGAAAGTATGTGTTGACTGATGAAGCTCGATGTTCCTGTCTCTCCATCACAATTGCAGCAATGCTCAACTTGAGATTCAAAGACCGCAGAGTTTAAAGTCTTGAGAAAAATCAGAAATATCATTACCGCTTCAGCAACAATTTCCGGTTCCCATCCATGCCTTGCAGTAGTTCTGGATCTGCTTGCTGAGGACCATGGTATCCAAAGGCTGAGGTTGAGGTTGTCGGTAGCCCTTTCCTTTTCCCTGAGGGAGGTGTCGTCAAGGAATCGGTGCGACCTATCCTGTCACCCTAGCAATGATTTGGGGGACTTCCTTCACTCTCCCTCTCTCTCACACCCTTCTATCGCTTGCCCCCCTTTGAACAGCCCCAGTGCAAAACCCAGAGCGAACAATCACCTGATCATACCTGTAAGCATGTTATCATACCTACAAAATCTTACAAACCCTGTGATGAACTAAGCACTACCGGCTGTTCCACCTTTTTCACGGGCAGCAGCTCCGTTGGGGGGGTCCTGGTGTCATCTACAACCCTCAGATGTTCCGAGCCACTGAGATCTGATTCCACTGCGCTTCCGCATGGCATAGCACCAAATGATGCGCCCAACAAGTGCAACGGGTGCCAATGATCAAGCGGGGCTGCAGGTGGTTCAACTCTACAAGGTGGGCCCCTGGCAGTTATAAGTTGGCTTATAACCCCTATAACTGGTAGTTAACCCCAGTTAAGTCACTTATATTACTAGCTTATAAGTGGTTGGGGGCCCACCTTGTAGGAGTGCACATCTCCCGCCTTGTCATCTCCCTTGCGCCCGGCGTTTCGCTCGTACGCGGCCTCAGTTCTGTCAGAGGCCACCACCAGCCATTAGCCAACCAACTAGCTATTAACCAGCTATTAACCAGCTATTCACCAGCTATTCACCAGCTATTAACCAGCTATTAACCAATAGCAACCAGCTTGGTTGCTTAGTGGCTATTAACCAACTCCCTACAATTGGCATACCGATGATTTTCGAGGGAGCAAAGTGTTCGGCGGCCGGTGATTTTCCACCACTTTTGCCCAAGCCCCTGGCCATCTTTTGCTGCTCCTGCGCAAGTGCTGAAACAAAAGGGTGACAGGCTTTGGCGCAAATGGAGAAAATTCTCCTGAATTGCAACCAAATTGTCTGGATGTGACAGAGTGAACGATGACTATACAGACCGGTTTCACTTTCTGCAAACATTTCAGCCATTTCAAGCAAAGTTCAGCCTGTTTGAGAATGGAAACATGTGCGATTCCGAGACCATTTTCGAGATTCTTTGTTGCGTTGGTTTGCACTACAGGCATATTCAAACAAAGCTTGGGTGATCAAACCGCCTGGTTGACAACAGCGGCTTGCCCACACATCATTGTGTTCAATCCCTGTGCATCTTTTGCCCGCTTCGAAACAACCCCCCCAGATCAATGCACATTCTGATAGTCGTTTGCCCCTTGTCATTTCCAGGATTCGAACCAGCCCTTAACTAACGTGTCAGAGTCATGTCAACCGCTGATACAGCGGTTTTTATCATTTGCCTCCCCCCATCACTTTGGTAGTCCCAGGATTTCGTGGCTCCAATGGTTGGTGCTCGCCTTTTTGACCCCCAACGACTCAAAGTTAGGATCTAGGCCTTCACTATAGCCCCCAGTAAACTCACATGGCGATGGGTCGATATTGACCAACCAAATGGAGGATACAAACCAACGAGATACCGAAAACAGCCTGGCTAACGATGGGGGAACCAGGGGCACAGGGTACCCATAGCCACATCCCAACAAGAGATGGCCAAGGCCACTCACCAATGGGATCAGGCACATCACCCAAGGGACTGGCACGGTGTTTATGTGGTCAACCAATGGTGGAAATCCCAAGATCAAACAATTGGTAAAAGCACCTCTGATGCCCAATGACCGATGAGGATAATTTCACCCATGCTTCTGACAATGACCATGACGATGGTGATGATGGTGATGATGATGATGATGATGATGATGATGATGATGATGATGATGATGGCGATGATGGCGATGATGGCGATGATGATGATGATGATGATGATGATGATGATGATGGTGATGATGACGATGACGATGGTGATGATGATGATGATGATGATGATGATGATGATGATGATGATGATGATGATGATGATGATGATGGCGAT
>VSDK01019212.1:277093-285076 GCA_009767595.1 Symbiodinium kawagutii | reverse complement strand
AAGATGAGTCATTCCTGTCATTTTCTCACTTGGATCTGCTGGGACTTGGTGTCACCCCGCACCTCTGCCAGGTTGGCCAGGGCGGAGCTGAGGAGCTGCACGTTCTTTTCGAAGAAGGCCTAGCCGGTGCCCCGTGTGGTGCCCCGCGTGGTGCCCCGTGTGGTGCCCCGTGTGGTGCCCCGTGTGGTGCCCCGTGGTGCCCCGTAGGTCCCCGAAGTCGGTCAGTTGCTACAGAACTCGGGGGCCGGCCGCAGTCAGCATCGAGAGTTGGATCTACCATTGGAGGTGGGTTTTGTTCATCGATTTTTATTGGATTTATCAATCAATAACCAGGTGATAGCCATTGAAAGATGGGTAATAGCCAATATAGAAGTTGTTGCGTTTTTGTCTGATTTGTTTTAATCTTTTTTTATGGATGTGTTTTTATCAATCAACCAGGTAATAGCCAATGAGAACCAGATAATTCGTTGGGCGATCAATTGATATCAAACCGGTTGAGATGTACCACTAATTTGCTAACAGCCAGGTAATATCCATTGACATCAATGAAAATAGTCGTGAAAAATCCTGGGGCAAAAACGATGAATCATAGTTCATTGGATGGATATGTATAATCATGAATTACTTTTTAAAAACCTATCGAGTCATGGGTTGGTTGGGTTGCTAGGATGATTCTGTCACACATGTTTATATCGAATATTGATAGTGAAACCATTAATCTTGTCTACAACTCCTCCTGGTGTCCCCCAATCATCCCAAGTAGTCCTTTCCGAGAGGGAAGACCTCTGCTGGGGTCATGGACAACGAGGTGCAACGCCATTGCTGTATCCAGTTTCACCGCTTGGAGCGAAAGGAAATGGCCATCCCCCTAACAAACATGCATGTGTGCGTACAATGCATATCACACGTGTATACACATATGATATGTGTATAAATATAGGTGTGCTGTATATAAAGTTATACATCATAACTGTTGCGATCCACAATGGTTCTACTGTGGTGGTTACATAAATGGTCAACCTAAAGAATGCCCTGTTGTCTGTCACTATGACTCTACGGACCCGCAAGTTCCCAGGTTCATCTTCCCCACCTGGTTTTCCACGTCCAGGGTGTCTACTTGCGAAGTGGCCAACGGACTCATGATGGACCAGTCCAACAAAAAGCACTCGGCCAAGGGTGAAGCTGTCACGACCTCGGAGGGCAGGGGGCTGGATGTGCGAGCCCCATTGGCCATCCGAAATCATCAGCTTTACCGCGCTGAAACATCAATACTTTGGTGGCACGCCCGTGTATGGGCACGCCGTCAAGAAGAATCTCAGAACGCTGCTATGGCATCATTGGCACTAAGCTGCTCTTGTATGATTCAACATGATTTGCATCAGTAATCAAATATCATTTGATACAGCATCATTCTTGTTTATTGATGCCAATCATTGATATTGTCCTAATTGGTTTCCGATTGTATGCACTGGTTTTCCATAGCAGAACCCTTGTGACCACACCTGCCGCGTGTCACGCTCGCGCTGAGGCATCGGGCAATAGGGATCTCCACAAACATCTCATTGACCGACATGTCAAAGAGCTCTGCCTCACAGCTGCTCAACCGTTGGCACCCAAGGAACTTCTCCCAGGAATTCGTGGAGGTTTCAACGCATCGATCCACTTCAAGGCTTGAGGGAAAAAAGAACTCCTACCATTGAGAGTGACCCAAATTTCAGTGACTGCGTTTTTCAAAGGAATCGGAATTGGGCAGCCAAAAACATCCCGCACCGACTGACCGACCCAACCCAGCCACCAGGAAACCAACCGCCCACCAGCCGGGCCCCAGGGTGTCCCTCCGCCTTTGGCGCCGCGTAGCTGCTGCTGTACCTCAGCCCAAGCTCCAAGATTCACCGATCAGCGGCTGATTTGGGGAGTGATTTGGGATCTGGTGATCGGCGGCAAATATGGTCAACGATGTTGTTTCAACAGTGGTTGATTGATGTTGATTGCTATCTATGCCAAAATAAATCAGGATACACATGGATACACCAACACGACTCTGCAAATGTTGTACCTGCATCACAGGATGGCACACCGAGGTACTGCATCCATTTGAGCTACACCTGAGGACTCACCAGGTGAGAGTTGACCGAGTCACAGCTGCCCAGGACTTTTTCGTGGGAAACCGCCGCAGTGTCGGTGACGCAGCCCTGACACGCCCATGACATCGAATAGCGCAGGTGAGTTACCCTGCGAACATGGCTGGCCAACATGAACGGCTGGGCCGCTCATCAATCTGAACCAGCGGAGGTGCCAGTTGTGTCTGCGCAACCTGACTACCGCGTCCGAAGCGTTGAGGGAAACATCACCACCCAGCAGTGGAGCCCAAAAGGTCGCACATGACTTGTTGCTAAACATCAGTGACATTAGCATGAAACAGTTGAACTATGAACTGAACTTGTAGTTGAATAGCAGGTGAACTTGTGATGAACTTGTGGTCATGAACTCATATATGAAGTCCAAATCTTGCCGGATCGGTGATTCAAGAACTACGAATTTACAACATTGAGACGGTGCCTCCGATGAGACAGAGCCTGGTCGCCCTGAACATCTTCCAAGAAAAGGTCAAGGGACAGAAGTGGCAGGGTCAATCCTCGCCACGGCTTCCACGGAATCTACGGTTGCTGTTGATACCGTGCCGTATCGGCCCGTACTCCGAAAAGTACAGGGAGAGGAATCAATGAGGATAGAATGCAGACCGCTGTAGCGGTGGTGGGGAGGGTCCACCCCTCGAATTCATTTATAAATGATTTTTAGACTAACTGGTCCTTGGAATCATTAGCTTAAGGTGGTGTACATAGGATAGACCCGGCGATTGCACTTTGGCACCTGCCTGAAATCCACGTCCCAGACCGCTGGCAGAATTGAAATCGCACCACCCCAATCTCCAAACACTTGAGTCTCCGAAATCGAACCTCCTAATTCCAGGAACTTTAAGTTCAACTATCCTCTCAAAGGGTCTTGCAACATGTAGTGACGAACTCTTTCGTGAAACATTTCAGTTTCCACAGCAAGAAATTGCAAGGTTAGGTTTGTACTGCAGGAATTCATAAAGACCACAGTGACTAGTGACTTAGTGACTAGGTCCTTTTTCCTTGGTGCTGCAAAAGCGAGCTGTAAAACGATTGGCATGATGATATCTGCAGGCTGAATTCTCACGGGGCATTGGGCATTGCAAAAGTTTCATGAGAAGGGCCCCAAGTTTGCATCTGACGAGTCAAATGCGAGCAGGATTTGGTATCATTTGCTCGGGGAAAAATGCTCCGATGCAATGAACCTTCCTGCCGCTGCGGTGACAAAGTGCCAGTTTGCTGTCCTGGAGACAACCTTGCCCGGACGCCAGCAGAAGAAGTCCAGCACATTGACCAAGATAGCGATCTATGTCAGCGACTGGGTGCAACAGGCAGTCGACTGGCTTTCCAATCGAGCCATCGCAATCTGGCTCTCCATCACCGGTTATAAATTGGAGAAACTTCTCAATCGCTGTCAGCCACTGTGCCGCCAGCTCTCCGTACAGCCGACCGAAGCTATGTGTTTGTGCATCAAAACCCTGTGCCTCGGGTGACATCCCAAGAATGAACAGTTGCTTTTGGTCGGGCGTTCCAGTCCGATGTGTTTTTGAGTAGCCATGATACGGGGGCATCCATAGATGCTGAACCAATTTGTTTTGATGTTGCTTTGAAGAATTGGTGAAAACGATCATCTTCGAGAAGCTGATATGAGCCACGAGTCTTTGAAGAAAGGCCCCATTTATGTTTTACATCTTTGAGAAAATGTGGGTGTGCAAAAACATGAATGGCTGCCATCTCTGGAGATTGGTCATGATTGATGTTCGCAGCCTATGGATGAAAATGGATGAGGAAAGCTATGCTGTCCTCTGATGGTTCTCCAGTTGACAGGTACAGGATTGTACAGGTACCATAGACACGTCACCTCCAGACTTTCGGCCCAACCCCAGTTGATAGGCATCCCGCCCAATGGATTGTTGAGCATGCCATGCAGTCGAGGTCAGCGGAACATGCACAGGAGCGGCGCTGCGGTTCACAGGAACTTGCTTGGCGAGGTGGTCCAACACTTGAAGTTGGTGATTTTGGTGGCATCACCAGGAGCTCAACTTGGCTGAATCAATATCTTGCTGGAAGATGCAGTCTGGCGGTCTCACAGTTTCGCTGCTTGAGAATGCTGGTGGGAGCGGATCAACAATCTCAAAAGCCTCTTGTGACATGTCCAACTTTACTTTCGATAGGACGCTCCGGAATGAAGTACAAACATTGCAAACGGCTAGCCACGGGCAATCCCTTGCTACAACAAACCAAACCGATGAACCCAGCCAACCCAACAAACCCAACCAACTCTGCATGACTAACTTAGGCTCTTGGCGTTGAGCTTCTAATTGCCGCCTCAGGTTCAGCCTGCAACTACCAAGTGGGAAGATGTTTCTGTACAAAAGCTGGAAACAAGTCGTGCTGAATTCATGTGATCGCTGCGTTTGGGACACCATGAATTTTTGACTCACGCTCACTGCAGAGCTGGTTGATGAGAGAATCAAAGATTCAAATTTGCGGGTTGAAGGAATCCGTACAAACAAGCCATCTTTCGAGGGAAACAAGCAGCCTTCACATGATTCAGCCGCACCTCTCTGTCGAGGGACAAAGTTATTCGTGTGGCAAGGTGGTGAATCGCAGGTTCAACAGAGACTGGACTCACTGCCACAAATTGAACGAATATCAAATGCATCACAAGCATCTGTGCCATGATCAAGTTTTGTGCGCGTCATCTTTCCCTCTCAAGCATCCATTTTGCCCATGTGGCGCTTTTCCGATAGACCATGATATCAGGGTCCGCCAGCAAGCTTTGCAACACTATTCATGACGACGTGTGGGTGTGGGAAACAAAAAAGTTGCACAGGGTAGCCACAAACCATTATAAAGTTTCAAGAAGTAATATGAATAGCAGTCATAGTAATTGAGAAGTATGGAACCTGATGGTCAATGAATTGGTATGATAATAAACAACAATCATCCAAGCCAGTCACCAACTCTTCAATGGTTGGTCAACGCTGGAATGCCCACGCTCATATATTGGGGTCGGCTTTCCAAGGACCCATGGTTGTAGTGTTATCCCTTGTCCAGAATCTTGATTTCCACTTGTTTTGGAGCACAACAAAAGAAATGTGAATTTTGCTCGATAGAAAAAAAAAGAAACTGGAATTCCATGGAATTCCCATGATCGCTTCCCTTGACCCCGGTGTTAACCCATAGTAACCATTGCGCATCGTCTGATCATGGCACAGCCGCTCATGCCGCGGTCGGTGGGACCAGCGGCGGGCTGGCCTCCTTCTCTTGTGAAGATGCCATGACACCTGGCACATGGCCATGTGAAAGGAAAGGGGACATGCGAAAAGCTCACCATTAGCAATATGGTGAACAGTATGATACAGTGCCTGGTTGGTGAACCATTTGTTAATGATTACTATAGAAAACTAAAAATGTTTGAAACCACCAACCAGATATGGCATCGTTGATCCGTGAAAGGCTCAACATCTTTTCCCTGATTGGCAACATGGTTGACAGGTGGACTCAAGCAGCGGCCACTGATGAATCGGTAGCTACGTATCATCAGCAATCAGCATAGGCCGCACCGCACATGGATGTTTGGTTTTTTTCATCTGCGAATCATCACAGAACGTCGCTGCTGATAGTAGTTCGTACAGGATCTACAGCAGCCAATAATGGCTAAGGGGGTGAATACGATGCTTGATCGCAGTGAGTAGTGGCGCTGATAATGCTTCGTTGCGACTGGGTTTGCTGACAGTGACCAGTGACTAGTTGTGTCTAAGAATGGCGAGTACCGGTTTAGAACCTTTAAAAGTGATTCATACTGGTTGGTAATGGTTCATAGGTCGATAACGCTCAATTTTTGGTTGATAATTGTTGAGAATGATTCAACTTGCTTGATAATGATTGATACTGTCAAAGGACGATTCTGGGTGGCTTATAACTGTTCCAAGTCGTGAATGATGATTGATGCTGGTTGATGATGATTCATAGTGCTTCAGTGATTCTGATTGACAATGATTCGAACTGGTTGAGACTGCTCCTGAGGCCTGGGTAAAGTTGGCGGTCAATAGTCGGGTATAGTGGCCACTTGCGGTCACTTCTTGACCCTTATAGCCAACCAACTTACAATAGTGATCAATGATGATCACTTAACTTTATCGTTGGCTAGCATAAATTTGGTCAATATTAACAGGTGATGATGATTCATCGCGGCAAAGGATAGTGGTTTATGTTCGCCAACGATTGTGAGTGATTCACGATGCCTAACATCTTATAGTCATATGAATGCTCATGTTTTTGCTGGTTGGCAATGATTGGTAGTGGCCAACATTGAGCTTGGTGGTGGCCAAGGATCATCAATTCAGATGAATAATGGCTAGCTTCTCACGATGGCTTCACTATGAGCAACGATGCTTAACTATGCTACTGGGCTGCTGGGTGTAGTGGTGCCAAAGGGCTACCATCATGATGTTGATAGTTGCGAAGCCCTAAGACTTCGTCGGCCTTATCAACCACTTATCTCTCGTGCTGGTGGTGGTGATGATGGTGATGATGATGGTGGTGATGATGATGATGATGGTGATCATGATGATGATGATGATGATGATGATGATGATGATGATGATGATGATGATGATGATGATGATGGGTGTCTCTGAGCAGTCATTCCCACCTGCCATCGATGCCAAGAAAAGCAGCCCTGCGCCACACATCGCACAAGGACCATCCAACGTTTCACCTGCCGTCCGAACGAAAGTGTGGTGCACGGTCAGACATCCAGCAACAGTCCAACTCTTTAACCTGTTTACCCCTGGCTGTGACTTGGTACTTGGGGGTCTCACCAGCAGTGTCTGCCTGACCTGCACCTCTTTAACCATCAATTATGAAAACAACTAGATTCACACTATACTGATTATGTTGATATCATGATGACAATTTTCTATGAAAATGATCGAGTTGTAGCACAACATGTAGCCCGACCATTCACCATTTGGATGGGGCATCCCAGATATGGTGGCAATGACCACAGACTGTGGATTTCAACCTCGCCATGGGGCTGGCTGCCAAAGCCGTGTTGGATATTTTGGGGCTTAGTTTTCCAGCATCCTGTGCTGCTGGGATTGCTGTCCTGTTTACCTGCAAATGCTTCTCTGGTTGGTGGTTTCGCACCTATGAAAACATTGGTCAACCAACCATTTGCTTATAATCACTAGGGAAAATGAAAGATGTTTAAAACCACCAACCAGCTAACTAATCATCATAACTGCTAGGGAAAATGACAGGTGTTTGAAACTCAAAACCACCAACCAGTTCTGTGTGTCCGTATGATAGGTGTGACGGGTCACCCCGATGCTGACGACGCATCGTCAACACGGATTCACTGACACTTTGCCACAAGGCAAGGTGCAGGAAGTCAGCGCCGTCCCTACAGCCACCATTGTTTCAAAAGTCAGCGCGCCGAGCAACATGAGGTTTTTGAACATCCTTCGGGTTATCACCCCCTAGAATTGAACATATTGTTAATTGTTAATAGAGAAAAGCGCTCATTGTTCACCAGTGATGAATTGGCCAGTGCTTAAATAAAGAAAATATTGTTACTAGATTAAAAATGCCTGGTCGACTTTTTCTTGACCCGGATCAACCATTCTCGAGCATGAGAATCATCATCCTCAACTGGCTCTCACTGGCTCCTGCCTCGCCAGAGGTACGCAAAAATGGCGCCCCAAATTGGCTCGCAGGCATAGATGAGTGCTGCCTGGGAGTTAAGCGCCGCCGATTTCGGTGCATCCCCCCCGTTTGAATAAACCATCGATTTCTGAAGCAAACTACCGCATGAGGTTTCGTCAACCGCCATCCATCATCTGTAGAATCCGATAAAGGT
>VSDK01019212.1:262093-272093 GCA_009767595.1 Symbiodinium kawagutii | reverse complement strand
ACTAACCATTTCATTAACCATTTCACTAACCATTTCATTAACCATTTCACTAACCATTTCATTAACCATTTCACTAACCATTTCATTAACCATTTCACTAACCATTTCATTAACCATTTCACTAACCATTTCATTAACCATTTCACTAACCATTTCATTAACCATTTCACTAACCATTTCATTAACCATTTCACTAACCATTTCATTAACCATTTCACTAACCATTTCATTAACCATTTCACTAACCATTTCATTAACCATTTCACTAACCATTTCATTAACCATTTCACTAACCATTTCATTAACCATTTCACTAACCATTTCATTAACCATTTCACTAACCATTTCATTAACCATTTCACTAACCATTTCATTAACCATTTCACTAACCATTTCATTAACCATTTCACTAACCATTTCATTAACCATTTCACTAACCATTTCATTAACCATTTCACTAACCATTTCATTAACCATTTCACTAACCATTTCATTAACCATTTCACTAACCATTTCATTAACCATTTCACTAACCATTTCATTAACCATTTCACTAACCATTTCATTAACCATTTCACTAACCATTTCATTAACCATTTCACTAACCATTTCATTAACCATTTCACTAACCATTTCATTAACCATTTCACTAACCATTTCATTAACCATTTCACTAACCATTTCATTAACCATTTCACTAACCATTTCATTAACCATTTCACTAACCATTTCATTAACCATTTCACTAACCATTTCATTAACCATTTCACTAACCATTTCATTAACCATTTCACTAACCATTTCATTAACCATTTCACTAACCATTTCATTAACCATTTCACTAACCATTTCATTAACCATTTCACTAACCATTTCATTAACCATTTCACTAACCATTTCATTAACCATTTCACTAACCATTTCATTAACCATTTCACTAACCATTTCATTAACCATTTGATTAACCATTTCATTAACCATGTCATTAACCATTTCATTAACCAGTTCATTAACCATTTCATTAACCATTTCATTAACCATTTCATTAAGCATTTCATTAACCATCTTATTAGCCATCTTATTAGCCAATATCAACCACTAGTGGTTCCTTACTGATGCTGACGCTTGACGGCCTGACGTCTGGCTCCTCGCCTGGCTCTCGGGCACGGTGCGGATGAGCTTCTCGCAGCGCCACATCTGAACGGCGAACAACGCGGCGCTGCCCAGCTCCAGGAGGTCGCCTCGCTGCGGCGCAGGGCGCATGCCATGGCGCAGCCATGGCGACCACTGCAACGGTGGTCAGCTGGCCATGACGGTCCCAGGCCATGGGACACACAGCGGTTCATGGTTCCCACGAAAAATCGCTGGGTGAAATTTTCAATCTTTAAGAACGAAGCTACCTGTGTTTGTAACTATTCTTCATTCTTATAGTTGTTTTGTAGATTAACAATGGCTAAGGATGGTGGATGATGGTTTCTCTATGTTGATCATTTGGTAATTAATAATGGTTGATAGTGGTTAATGATGATCTGATGGTTGGTAATTGTTGGCAACCTCTGACCCATCTTCTAGGCTTGTGAATGCTTGTCATCTCACCGATGCATTTGTCAGTCATTGACCAATAATCACCCATCAAATGACCATCTATCAATCACCCAATGACCATTAACCACTACCACAAAGAGCCCATCAATGACACATCAATGAAGCACTCCCACCAAGCACCACTACTAAGCCCAGTAACAACTATCAATGATTGTAACCAGTACTAGTTGGTACTAGTGGTACTACCAACAACTATCTACATACTGGTTGGTGTCACTGTTCAATGAACCACTATCAATCAAGTCGGAAGTACCAACTACAACCAACTTTCAACTACTACCAACTACTAACCACCACCAATGCAGCACTCCCACCACCACCAACCACCACAATGCGCCCAGGTGCCGAAGCTTGAAAAGGCGCCAGAGAATGCGTTGGGACCCACGAACAAGGCCGTGCCCAGGGTGGCCAGCCCTACCTCCAGGTGCCGCAGGGGTGGTCTATTGGTGGTTGGTTGGTGGTGAATTAGTGGTCGATTAGTGGTTGATTGGTGGTTGATGGGGGGTTATTAGTGGTTAATTAGTGGCTAACTAGTGGTTGATTGATGGTTGATTGATGGTTGATTAGTGGTTGATTGATGGTTAATTAGTGGTTGATTGATGGTTGATGGTGGTCAAGTTGATTGATGGTCTATTGATGGATGATTGGTGGTTTATCAGTGGTTGAGTACTGGTTAATTCATGGTTGATAGTGGCTAATTGATGGTTTATTGGTGGTTTATTGGGGGCTATTGGGGGTTTATTGATGGCTAATAAACCCCCAATAACCCCCCAATAACCAGTACTAGTTAACCATAGGGTTTATTGGTGGTTTACTAGCCAATACTGGTGACTGTATGGCTAATGAAGGGTTTTGTAATCGCGGTTCAGTTGTGGCTTGCTGATGCTCAATCAATCCGGAGCAAGTTAGGGGCCATGAGTCATTAACGAATGGTTTGTCGCGGTCGGACTAGTTGATGATACTTGGTGGATATCTACCTCTGTGAGCCACAGGAAATCGCCAGTGCGAATCAGGTATATCGTCCTCCCATTGGTATTTGCCAGATCGCTGTGGGTCACTTCACCCTACAAACCTGTTGTATTTATATAACCATTGTATCCCCCATGATTGTTGCTTATTATCTGCCATGAAATTGATGGTTAGTTTGTATATTCGCTACTATTGTTGGTTATCATTCCCTACTATTTACCATTGACCAGCTTGTCAACCATTGATTATTGATGTGGGCCCCTAGCCAAATTCAACCTACCAAAAGGTACATTGGGGGCAATCGAGGCATCCGGTTGCAGACTGGTGTGTTGCAGCTGGGCCACTGAGCCCCAGGTGAGCTGGTTGATGCGGCGTCCGTCCAAAAGGCTCAAGAGAGGTACAAGCCTCGTAGCAAATGCGGCAGTAGTTGGTGAATTTGTGTCAATGTACGTCAATTCATGTTACCCTCTGGTAAACTAACCTAGCAATGGAAAATCCACCATTCATTGGTGTTTTCCCGGGGTTTCACTATAAAACATGGTCAAAAACGATTGCCAGGTTAGTTTACCGGAGAATGTTATTTCATGATGCACTGTTTTTGTGAATGTGTCACCGGACTTTGGGGATAGAACTTCCTATCACAAGCAGCAACAACATACTACAGCAAGATACAAACGGCTGCGGATTGGGGTAATCCGATCGGAATCCCCAAGATAGTCCATAGCTTCTAGCTATGCAAAATGGTGTCCACCTATGACTGAAGAATGGTACAACAAATAGTTGGATGTGTCTTTTATTTGTATAGATATCAATACGTATACATGTATATATATATATATCTACCTATCTATCTATCTACCTATTTCTATCTATATATATATATATTTATTTACTTATTTATCAAAAATTTAGGTATTCCTTTGGCAAGTCCTTCCGTATGCTCAGCTGTATTCCCTTCATGGCTTGGACTACAGCAGGGCTGATGTCTGTCATATCGCTGGGTGGCCGCCCAGGTCTTCCGAAACCCATGGCTTGACCACGGGTTTAGGTGGGGCTCCCTACGTAGCTAAGTTGGTTAATAACTAGGATGACTACCACTTGCACAAAAACTGTTGGAGTTTTTAATTAATCAATTGTTTGTTGAATCAATTCATTATTTAACTTTTTAAGTATAGTTCTTAAATGGTGAGTAAATCAATTTAAAACTGTGGGGTTCCACTCCGCAGGGAAACCACTTTCTAAAAAGTAGTACTCGACAAATCCAGGGACTTAAGCATGGCGAGCCCGGTGAATGTCCGGGACTCCAAGGGGATCGCTGTGACCAAGCGACACGATGGTCAGACTGCCCAAGAGAGCACCACTAGAGGCAGTGGTGTACTGCAGCCCCACGGCTTGCAGCATAAATGCCAGAAATAGCCATACCTTAGGCAGCAAAGCAGTGACATGTGACATTGGCATTGCTGTGTGCACAATCTGTGTGTTGAATGTGTATTGTTCATATGCATGTGTACACGTATGTGTGCTTTGACAGATCCATACATTCATATACACATATTGTAAATATATCTTTATATATGTATATAGAATTATATATCAATATGTATCATTACTATCGATTTAAATGTTGGCATATGTTATTTCTAATATGTAACGAATGGGATACATGTTCCGGTGCCATCTTTACACAATGGCATCTACTTCTTCAACTGCTTCAACGAAGGATGTTCTACAGCCGGTCTTTGGAGATAGAACTTCCGGCGGCAAACTAAGAGCGGTCGACACCCATTCAAACTGGTCGATCAAAAACATTGTCCAGTGGTGAAGATGTCCGGTGATGGCTGATGATGCTTAATAATTTTCCATTGCCAATTTCAATGACCATGTTTCGTAAGGGTTCATGAGGGTTCATGTTTTACATTCACTAGTTGATGGACCCCTCTTGGGCGATCACATTGATCCATCTCCAGTTCTTTGACAGCTGGGATGAAACTGATGTCACCGACGCATCAAAGCTTGGCATTGTGTGGAATCATTCACACTGTCAGGTTGTGCATACTCCCATAGAAAAACACAGAACCACATCGCAAGCAGTAAAAAAAATGTGATTCAGGTTTTTTACATGTCTAAAAAAACCTGGATTTCTCTTGTCATGAGTTGAAGCAAAGCAAGGACTGCTTCCACAAAACCTTTTGCTTAACTTCCGCGATCACGAGAGAATCTTCCGCGCTTCACTTCTTGAAGCAACCACTTCTGCGGGTACCGCGGGCTAAGGCCTTGTGATTTTGCTTCCTGGTCCACAACGCCAGCTTGCGTAATTGAGCAATAATTCTAATACCTTGTAAACCTTCTGCGTCCTTCCACAAGTGCGGTCGCATGCCTTTTGTCCAGGCATCTTATGTTCCATGATTTGAATTGAAAAGAAAAAACTCTCATGGCAGAACACGCCCTATACTCTGTGTTTCATGGCATCAGTGACAATGACCAGTGATTCTTCCCTGCGGTTCACAGCGGATACGAAACGTTGACACCGCAGAAGCCCCAGCCAAGTCGCAGCGAGTTCTGCACCGCATGCCAAGATGCAGCCTGGGCTCCAATGGCTTATCCCGAAACATAGCTCCGTGGGTTGCATGCTATGTTTGTTAGGAAAAATCGGATGATTCCAACTGGTTGTTAGGAAATTGGATTTATATGCTGTAGGTTGAAGAACCCTGTATCTAAGGCCATGCTCGACCAAATAGGATCAGGAACTGCAAGCGTTGTGATGATTCTTCATAGAAAGATGTAGGCACATATTGTAACCCCATGTCATGTGTATGTATCTATCTATATCTAAAGATCCATCTAGTGCAATCTAGTCTAATCTATCCCATCTATCTAATCCGTCTAATCCATCTAATCTATCAGATCTATCTACCAATCTTTCTATCTATCTATCTATCTATCTATCTATCTGTCTGTCTGCCTGCCTGACTCTCTATCTATCTATCCATCTATCCATCTATCCATCTATCAATCTATAATCCATCTATCCATCTATCCATCTATCCATCTACAGTATCCATCCATCCATCCATCTATCCATCTATCCATCTATCCATCTATCCATCTATCCATCTATCCATCCATCTATCCATCTATCCATCTATCCATCTATCTATCTATTTATCTATCTCTCTATCTCTCTATCGATCTATCCATCCATCCATCCATCCATCCATCCATCCATCCATCCATCCATCCATCTCTGTGTATGTGTCTGTCCGCCTGCCTCTGTCTGTCTGTCTGCCTGTTTGTCTGTATTTTGCCGGAACTGCCACAAATGACTCCACCCGGTAATGTGCATCGTGCAATCCGAGCTTTGTCTGGAGCTCCAAAGGTGACAATGGCAAGTGGGACATCCAGCTGTTAATGAACTCCATATGGGGGGTTCTCAAAACAGGGGACCCCCCAGTATCATCCAATATTAACCATTTCTAGTAATAAACCAGCCATTTTTGAGGTTCCCTGTTTTGAGAAACCACCACATTGGATGGTACTTCGCAAGCCATTTTGTCGATAAGCTGATGGTGGCTGATTAATATTATCAATATGGATCTACCATGGTACCTATTGTCCTTCTTCATTACATCATGACCATTGTAAACATAATTGACTTACTGTCATGATCTTCCGTATTGCCATCACCCTTGTCATCGTTGTCACTATCATTGTAAACCCTGTCATTGCCATCGCGTGCCATCGTTATCATTATCACTATCATTCTCGTCATTGCTATCCTCACCGTTTTCACTTTGCAGGTCAAGATGTATATACACAAAACAGAGAGCAGAGTGGACTAAATTAGGTGGTGTTCAATGCTCATTTTCCATTTTGTTGAGTGCCTTTGTGGCAATTAACATCTACTAACCATGAGCTTTCCATTTCTGTTGTTGCTGTTTCGAGTCCCTGAGCCCCATCCATCCACCACTTCTCGCCTTGCGTGGTCGCGGTTTCATCCTTGGGCCGTTGGGTAAAAGCCACGAAGGACATGGCAATTGCAGCAATGCCAAAGCGCAAGGACATGCACCTTCGCAGCGAAAGAAAGTGCAAGCTCTGCGAGTTTTGAACCATGAACCAATAGCAACCATTGATGGGGTTACGAATGGTTTATTCTGGTTGGTACTAGCCAGTGCTTCTGTGATTTGTGTTTAAAGGGCTTTGAAAAACGCTTACTAACCTTTGAAATACTTTATGATGATTCGCAATACTGGTTTGTACTGGTTTTTACTGGCTACGTATTGCAGATTCTTTTGTCATTCAATTGTTGATCAGCATTCTGCCTTGACCAAAAAAAGGTTTATCATAATTAATAGCTATGAGCCATTGATTGACCATCATGGTAGCTATCATCATTATCAACCATTGACCATTAACTACCCACCAACCATTACTCTCAACCGATTTCAACAGTTACATGATCAAAAGTAACCAACACCAAGTATCCGCTCATTAAGTTTCAACTGGCCATCACGATCCATGAACTGTTCAATTGAATAGTTGAACTGACTGACCGCACATGTACAACTGTTGGATACGTTGCGGAAAAGAAGCGTTAGAGCCACTACGTTGCACAGCAATTAAATGTCTATGCATGAAATGTCTGCATACATATGCATATGTTTGTTGTTTACCATCTCTGGACATCTTTACTGACCATAACTATCCGTTGGCTACGAGTACCATCATTGACCATGACTCAACTGCGCATTGCTATTGCAGAAGCGCTTTAATGCACGAGCACTAACGCATAATTGACTGCTGCTAGCCATTGTGGAGTCTAAAGCATTAAATTTGCCAAGGTCATTGGTTGGCTGCTAATTCTGACATTTGTCTGGTTATCATTCCCTGTTCTTGGCCATAAAGTTGATGCTTAATTAGTATATTTCTTATCATGCTTGGTTGTTATTTGATGATGATGATGACGATGATGGTGATGCTGATGATGATGATGGTGATGATGATGGTGGTGATGATGATGATGATGGTGATGATGATGGTGGTGATGATGATGATGGTGATGGTAATGATGATGATGATGGTGATGATGATGATGATGATGATGGTGATGGTAACGGTGATGGTGATGATGATGATGATGGTGATGATGATGGTGATGATGATGATGATGGTGATGGTAATGATGATGATGATGATGCTGATGGTGATGATGATGATGATGATGGTGGTGGTGGTGGTGATGATGATGATGATGATGATGATGGTGGTGATGATGATGGTGGTGGTGATGATGATGATGATGACAATGATATGATCCCCCCAGCAAGTACTACTATGAACCATCCTGATGATCCGCGCACAGCGTCCGTCGTGGTTGGTGCCTGGGGGTGCCATTGACTACTCAATGCCTCAAGCTGCGCTGCCAAGATACAGAAAGCTGTCCATGGCCCCACTGGTGGCGTCTTCAGTCTCCAAGGTCTTGATCAGAACTTGATTGCCTTGGTGGATGGTTCACAAGCTGGCTAAGTAGCAACGGTTGAAAAGCGGGGTCTATAGATGGTTGATTGTGGCTGATTGTGGTTGATGATGGTTATGCAGACGGTTGATGATGGTTGATGATAGCTGACGATGATTGCATCATCTAGTCACTGGTTGTTAAAGGCTTATAGTGGTGAATGATGGAAAATGATGATAAAGTGTCTCGATGGCAAATGATGGCTATCAAAACTTTGGAATCATGAGTGATGGCTAACATTCGCAAATCATGGCTAATAATGATGCCTACAAACGGCCATACCAATGAAGAATCGACACTCTTCGTACGGATCGTTTTGAAGTTCGTTTTGAAGTCATTTGGATTGACTCAATTCGACGGAGAATCCAAAGGCACTCAGATAACCGCTAGAGATCCTCGACCAAGAGAATTTCAAAGCTACCGAACTGACAAGATATTTGTGTAACAACAATCAGAACCCTACCTAACTGATAGGTTCAGTTGCTACTCGTTTTTCAGAACCTCCCCACAACTCCCTGTTACCCATGCTGCTTCGCCAAGAGACTTCCAAAAAGCATGGTGACCAAGTTCAACAAGGCCACGCCACCCGTTTCGGACCTGCACCAACTGTTGTACAACAGCCGAGTGACAGCGACGTCAACCAGCTATAGTCCCCGCGACGTGCATCAGTTTGCACCTCCATGGACTGCCTTGATAGGCAATCCCCACATGTCTTTGGCCAATTAGCAGTGCTTGTGACGTTTATCGATTGGCAAATGATCCCTGTATGTCTTAGGCCAACCCAAAGCATTGACAAATTCTTTGCTCGATTTCCCTACAACAACACACAGCTGGTGCGCATTTACAAGCACGCCACAGCTGTCAGCTGGTGCCTTGCCTTTTCACCGCTTGTGGATATCACAGCTATGAAGCACCAAGATCCACCATCAGAATATCAGTAGCTCTTGATCAGTGAATCTTGGTGTAGAGCTATGTACCACCAGATCTTGGTGACCATCAGCTATGAACCACCAGATCAGTCATCAAAGTCGTAGCCTTTGTTCCAATCTTTGCGTTCCCACTATTGCTTTTCAGCTTCTGTGAAAAATTGACCCGGTGTCACCAGTGTCCATGGCTATGTTGCAAGACAAGGGTGCCCCGGGATCCTTGGAGACGTCGCCTGAACCACTGAGGATCAGCAGCAGTGGCTCGAGAGGAAACGCCAGCATTTCTGGGCCGCGCTGTCGCTACAGCATGACCAGCCTTGAAGAGCAATGGCTCAAGCATTGCAAACCATTCTAAAGCAAACACAGACCGAACAAACGAACGAGCGGGCCAAACAACCAAACAACCAAGCAAACAAACAACCAACCAGCCAGCCAACCAACCAACCAACTAACCAGCCAGCTAGCCAACCAACTAACAAAACAAACAACCAACCAAGAACGGTACAACCACAAAAGAATTGTATAAGCCAAACAACCATCTGACGGTGAATGTCACAATCATAAGAGGCGGGCATTCTATGATCGGTTCAAGGGTGGATGGTCCATCATGCGTAGTTCAAATGGCTATGGGTCAAAACCCTGTACCCCTGGTTCCCCTATCATTAACGATTGTTTTCCCTATTTTTGTTGGTTATATAATATACCCCATTACTGGTTGGTTAATATTGACCCATAGCCAAATGGATTGGCTGAAAATAACGCCGAATCAGACGCTTCCACTGCTCGTTTGATCAATGACGTGACCTGTGTGCCGGCGCCGCGGCTGGAGCTCCAAGAGTTCCTACCTTTTCATAGTCATGGCTTAAGAAATCTTGGATCTCTTGGATCATGATCTAGGATTTAGGATGCCATGACATGCCATGACTATGATCTTGGATCTCTTGGATGCTCAGTTTAACAAAGCTTGGATTATAGTCATGGCATTCCT
>VSDK01019212.1:237701-262021 GCA_009767595.1 Symbiodinium kawagutii | reverse complement strand
CCCCCCCAGCAAGGCCCGCCGGTGGCGGCGGACGCTGCGAGTAGCCGTGCCATGGAAACGAGCGAACGCCATGGCAGCGAAATCGATGAAGCGTCAACGGCCAAAGCCAAATTGGTCGATCTTGGTTGATGGCTGCATTGCGCAAGATATGAACATTCAAACTATGAAGCATTGTCAGCTATTCCCAATAATATCAGGGCAACCATGTCGGTTTACAACCATCTGGGTTTACATTTCCCCCGCTTTACACAAGAAAAACATGGATAGCAGCCACTATGATGTCCATGTACTTGTTTTTCCATTTGCAAGGCGCAGCTCAGGTGGATGTTGTTCCTGTGCCACTACTGACCATGGATGAACCATGATTTAAGCTGATTGATTAAGCATGGATGACCATGGATGACCATGGAGGAACCATGGATGAACCATGGAGGAACCATGGATTGCCATGATGAACCATGTTTGACCAATCATACTGCAGCTACGTAAGCATTTTGTTCGATCCAAAGGCACGGATGGCACAGTCAGAAATGGAGCGCTACATGGTCATTCACAAGACCCGTCGGTCACGCATAAGAGTTCCAAATCAGGGTGAGCTGTCGCTCGTTTTACCAGAAATAGCCTGCGATGTGCGTTCAAAGATGTTCAAAGGTAGGTTGTGTCCTGAATATGAATCTAGCATTACTGGTTGGTGGTGTCAACCCCTATGACCAATATCCGTCAACCAACCATTTGTTCATATTCATCTACCAAATTCTCTACCAGTTCAACATGACTTTGTAATCTGCAACTTGGGACTCCCAGGGATGCAGTCCTGTCTTCAACCATCCACTCTTGGCGCTGTCTGCCAGGCCATCAGCACTGCTCGATGTTCACTCACTTTGGTCAACCATCACAATGTCACTTAAATGATTTCCATCCAGGAAACCACTATGAAATCGCGCGGAGTTTTTCTCCAGCCATGCGAGGCCAAGGTCCTACCAGCACCCCCCACATGGCTGAGGCCTCCCCACCACGGGGCCCCACCCCAAGCGTTGCGTTGCCCCACGGTCCCCCCGGTGGACCGCCCACGGATATCGGATACGCCCAGCGACATGTCCATGAACTCTTTGGTGAGCTGAAGAGCCTGGCAACGATGAAAAACGGAGCGGCCTGGTACCTACTGATGGTGATGAATCCTGGGATTCAGAGTGGTTTATAATGGTTATAATAATGGTTATCCTAATAGTGGTTTATAATGGTTTTTTTAATAGCTATAGGGTGACTATAACCACTAATAATAATGGTGATAATGGTTATAACAAATGGCTAATAACTGATAGTTATTATTGACTGATAGTTAGTAATAGTGGTTATAATAATGGTTTATCCTAATAGCTAATAATAATGGTTATCCTAATAGTGGTCAACTAATAGCTAATAATGGTTATAGTGGTTTACTATTGCTGATGGCTAATAACAACTGATAGTTAATATTGACTGATAATTAATGGTAGTGGTTAATAATAGTTAATTGGGTGGTTAATAATAGTGGTTAATAGTTTGGAATCACCACTATAAACCACTGTTAGCTATTAATCATTATAAATCAATTGTGGTTAAGTTAATAGTTAATAACCATACTAATGATAATAATAATAATACTAATGGTTTATAATGGCTAATAATGGGTAATAATTATAGGTAATGATGCTTCAGAATGGTACCTACTAACCGTCCAATAACAATCGGGGAATTCAATAATTAACAATGATTTATCAATAAAAAACAACAACTAATATGGAAACCAACGAAAGACAGGGGTACATTATTCATGGACAAAGCCGTATGGCGTTCAGTTCGCAGGTTCATCAAAAAGGTTCATGCTCATCTAAGAGGATCTGCAAACAAAAGTTGATGTTCATGGGCTCCATCATGCTGTTGAGCAAGGAGCACAGATTTCTGACGCACGATGATGGTATCCCCCAAGGTTATCGATGGGGCTCGCTGGATCGATGCAATTGATGGGCCTGTTGTCATCCTCTGATTGGTTGAGGTGATTTGAGACAGAGAAGCCTGGAACAGGGGTTACTATGTTTTAGGCTTTTTGGGCAAATAATAATGCGAATACCATAACAACATAACAAGTTAGAGATCTTTGATCATAAATCCACCAACTCTTTGGGGTCATCCATTGGAACCCCTAAAAAGTAATCCCAACTTGGTTTCCCAGCACCCAAGCTCACGGCCTTGAAGGAAGGCTTTCCAATGGCCGCCTGGCGCAGCTTGTTCCAAGCGATGAGATATGATAAATACCGAAGCATCTCCCAGCGACGAAGCATCGGTTGTGGGTCAATATCAACCATGAATCTAAAGGGGGATAACACCTAACAATAGTTGGGAAAACAATGGTCCAGGGTTTTGACTCACAACCAATTGAGAAGCACTGTTGATCACTGGTTTAGCGCTCCTTTTCGCGTGTGGGCACTGCTGGCCATGCTGCTCCACAGTCCGAAAACCGGGTCTGTTCCGATCCTGAAGGGAGTCATAGACCACCAGGACCGATCGAGGAATCTCGGTCTGAAAACCGTGCCTCGGCGAGACTCAAAAGGCCATGGCTGGCGCCATGGGTCACACCATGTCACAGGCCTGTACTCCTGGTAAACCATGCCAAACATGAGAATTGTCAAGCAGCTGAGATGCGAACTAAACTCAAGTCACTACCCGTTTTTGTCAATTTTGGTTTGCTCAGGGTAGACGGACAGCCACAATGTAAATAGGTCATTGCCGTTGCCCCGCTCTAACTTGTTTGCTCAAATACCCCGGGTATCCAGAAGTGATGTTCTCTCAAGACTTAGTAGTACTCTCAACACTTTGAGTTTCCCAAGAAAAAAGTTCCGGGCAACCAGGTACGTCTTGATGGGGAAAAACCAGAAAAGCCTCCTGAGCTCTGCACTGAGAATGAATCACATCCTTGTTGATGAACCTTGGAGGTGCTCAGCTGCCCCAGAAGGGTCGACCAACGGATGCAACAGCTGAATGATGTCAGCCACTGGAGCAAGGCCCAGGATTCTCCGCTTGAGGAGCCCTCCAGAAGCTTCTGCGCCCTTGGCAACCCGTCCCGAATCCTTGGGATGGTGCACAAATGGTAGCCCCAATTTCTGCAGTTTGAAGGGAATGGTAGGATCAAATTTGATCAGTGGTTTGCATGGGACTTCCATTGTCCATACATGGTGATATGCTGGGATAGACTGAATCTATCCGAATGTACTGTATCATTTTTGGATGCTTGGGACAAATTTTGGCCCTATAGCAGCCCCTCGTGGCATCCTTCAACAACTCACAAGGTGACTGGAGAAAGATGTCCCACTGCAAGAGCTGCTTACTGCACTATTAGCTCATCATGACTTTCAACAACCTCCCCTAGACAGGCTTTCTGATGAAATGGTTCCATGGTGTCGCCCAAGCCATCAAAATCTGAGGGAAAACGTGGGAAACACTCCTTCATCTACCGCCCTAGCACTGGGTTTCCCTGCTGGCCCAAGTGGGTGGTCTGGTACCAACCCACGGTGTTGGAATCCACGTTCACCTCAAAAGGTTGTTGGAACGACTAGTCGACATCCTACTGGATTGGTTCATGATGAAGGTTGATGATGCCTGAGTAATGGCGGTTAGTCATGCTTAAGAATGGTTTGTGGCTTATGGTGTTTGATGATGTTTGATGATTGTATTTCTCTAAAGTGGAAGCGTTGATGGGGGGTACTGCTGATTCATGGCAGTCAATTGTGTTTTATAATGGTTGATAACTATGGTACACGATGGTTAACAACTATGTTCATGATGCTTCTGATGGTTGATGGGATGGATCGACAACATAAATCAAATCACTTTATGGCTATGGGTCCAAGTTCAGCACACCGGCTCTGTGAACTCCCAAAGACATGATCCCAAATTTGAATGAGTTGTCATCCGCCATTGCGATATTCACTTATGCCCCGGCGCCCCCTTTTTGCGAGGGAGTCTCGATCCATCCCCAGTTTGTCCCTGTATATCCCCACTGTCTTGCTCATCATTCCTATGATTTGATTTACGTTGATTAACCTGATTTCATTCTATTTCATGTTCCACACCTTTGGATGGCTTGGACGTTTGATGCACTGGTAGTGACCCTTGTGCTACGATGAATCTCTGCCTGTTTGCAGATCCTTGCCCATGGAATAACATCAAATGGTTGTCTACTGGGACGCGCAGCTGGGGGTACTACTGGGATATAAGCAAGGTAATAGCCACCCTATGAGTGAACTAAAGCCTATAACATCCTACAACCATGGTGAAGCTCAAAGCAGCAGTGCACATCCAAGTGCGGGGTTCTCAAGTCATAACCCCCAAATCATCCTTTATGTTGAACCATTGGGTGGTCCCCTAATTATTTGGCTACGGGTCAAAACCCTTAGTCCCCCTGGTTCCCCCATCACTAAGCATTGTTTCCCCATTGTTGGTGAACTTGGTATACCCCTTATTATTCATGGTTGTTATCCCCTATTATCAACCATTAACCAGCTATTTTTGACGAATGATCCACCAAGTAGTGACCCTCTCCCCGCGTCTCCTACAACGACCGACCGCATCCCGGTCAACCTCGCGGAGCTTTCGCAAGGTGTCCATCTGGAACTGCACGCCCTGACAGGTCAACGAAACGATCCAACGAAAGCCACATGGGCTGCGGAGCAAACCTGCGTACGCCCCGAAAAAGACATGAAAACCACCATGTCCTGGAGAAAAAAATATATGTTTCTATGAAATACCATCGGGAATACCATGGGAAATACCATGGAATATCATGGGAAATACCATCGAAACACCACAAGAATAGCCATCCAAGAACGTTCGCACAAATCTGAGACGTGAAAGTCCGCCAGTCTCGAAGCCGCTGTGCCTCATCGATCTGGCCCTGAGTCTCTGTTTCAGCACCTGGTTCCGCAGGTCATCGCCGGCTACGAAACAGTGGCGGTGGTTGAGCCCTGGTGGTTTCCAGCCCTGGGGGTTCAAAGATGATCTCATCCTTCACATGGTTATGGGTCAATATTGACCAACCAATAATGAGGGACAATGACCAACAAAACTATAGGGAAAGCAATGGTTAATGATAGGGGAACCAGGGGTACGGGGTTTTGACCCACAGCCACATCTCCCAAGCATCATATACTGCTGGATGTCCAAAGTTCATCCTCATTCCCCATCATTTCCAGATGGCCGCCACTGGCTGCTTATCCCCTGGCCTTTTTGCACGTAGCCGAAGGAGTGGGTGAGTTGCAGGACATTGCCCACGTCCATTCCCAGCAACTGTCCTGTCGTGACTGCTGTGCCCGAAGAAAGACTCCGAAAGTGAACACGTGATCAAACCATTGATCAACCGTTGATAAAATTGATAAAACACAAACTGGTTGGTGGTTTCAACCACTATGAAAATATTAGTCAACCAACCAATTGTTAATCATTACTAGGGAAAATGAAAAATGTTTAAAACATTTTGAAACCACCAACCAGCTACCTAATCATCAATCTGGTGCAACCAAATGCAACATCTAAGTTGGTGGTCGGTGGAAATGAGCCAGGGTCAAACCTCTCAAAAATGGCCATCCAGCAACCAGACTTGGATTCATCAAGGATAAGAATGACTAACCTTACGTGGCTGGCCAATGGCTCACTAAAACTTCATTTGATGGTCACTAAATGATTCGATTTGTTCTATAAATCCTTATCCATTCTCTTTGACGGGTCTCAATGGTACCAGCAAATATGACCAACGAGCACTGTTGTTTGTTGCTGCTTCTTCTCGCGCTGTGTGTGGCCGTCATTGACAAGCATCAATACGTCACTCGCCATGGATCATTCTATTACCCGTAGTATAAGTTGGCATTAACTCTTATTAATCTGACTGAACCATCATTTGGCGCTAGCAAGCATAGTATGTGCATATAATCTATACATATACACATACATATGTGGGTGTGTTCTCTTTCGTTATCGATCAAGTTTTGTTGAACATGATCGATCGCGCCGAACCATTATCAACTGACCGGGGACTGTCCATCATCAACCATTCTTAAGATTTGTCAACCAGCATTCCGATTCCTGAGTCCTGAATTAGCCACTGACTGACCATCATATACAGTAACCAATCCACCCCGCCCCATGGGTTGAGCATACGCATCAAGCTGCATCAAGTGCTCAGCCGTCCTGTCACTGGCTGCGGTGCATGTTGCCTGCTGCTGGGCCAGGGTACGGTCATTAAAGTTTGGATGTATATGAAAAGATGTATATCTATATATATATATATGTATATTGATATTTATATATGTATATATACATATACAATACATCTGTAAAGATAGATAGGTAGATAAATAGATACATAGATACATAGATACATAGATGCATTGATAGAAAGATACATAGATACATAGATACATAGATACATAGATACATAGATAGATAGATACAAAGATACATAGATACATAAATATATACACAGATACATAGATACATAGATACAAAGACATATAGATATTTCTACGTACATATGGGTTAATGATATATGACCACGGAAAATTATCCGCTTGGCGATCTATGATACTGAATGGCGCTTGATGGTGACGAAGGCTCGGTGATGGTTCACAGCGGTTAATAGCAGCTGGTGGTGTTCAATAACATTCAATAACAATTACTAGGAGCTAAGGGGGCTAGCAATGGCTCAGCATGCTTAGTGGCTATCAAGTATGAACAATTCTGCATAATGATGTCCATGATCAAACAGGATTGGGTCTTATTGGACAAATGGCTCGGAGATATAGAACAGAGTAACTGTGACAACGGTTTACCCAGCAGATATTGCGGAGTAAGCCACCAAGCAATAGTCATAAATAATTGTGGTTGAGCGGTTGTGACCAACGACTAATTGGAGCTTAGTGCCGCTGCATCTTGGTCCATGGTGTCTAGTGATGCTTAATGATTATTCGGGAGGGCTAATAATTGTCCGGATATGTCAAAAGTCAACATGAGTCCAAACCCTGCACTTCTTGCCTTGGAATTCTGACAATTGGTACATGTCTTGGGATGTGAACCCATTTATCATGCTGGGGTGGTCATGGCTGAGGGAACTGCACCAGAGCCATGGAGACCCACACAGCGGTCAGCCAAGGATGGGCGGTTGTTTGGGGAAACCAAGTGGCTTACAGGAAACCACTATGAATGATGGCAAATAGTCATTTCTTTTCCGGAAATTTTCCTGCAACCCATCCCTGTGTCTAGC
Organism: Symbiodinium kawagutii; assembly: GCA_009767595.1. NCBI lineage: Eukaryota > Dinophyceae > Suessiales > Symbiodiniaceae > Symbiodinium > Symbiodinium kawagutii. The sequence continues at coordinate 254,730 of VSDK01019212.1, read as the reverse complement.
TGGGGTGACCGGTGCAGCGATCCGGGATAGCTCCCGTTGTTCACCAACCTGCAATGCTTCATGATCTGCAGGAAAACCAAAGCATCCATCTCTACCTTGGGCGGCCAGCAGTTGGCGGCTATTGTATCATTCCTGCGACAAATCATAGTAGAAAGATAGGGGGTAGTCATATGATGTTTTCTCAAAAGAGGAGGAGACCCCAAAAATAATGCTTTATTACTCATTGTTAGCAATAAACCCAACATTTTGGGGGTTCCCTATTCTGAGAAACCGCCATGTATTCGCACAAGAAATTCTGAAAGTCGTCGCCCATGGTCCACCAGTGGCACCCACAATTGTTCAACACCACTGGCATTCGACGCTCATCCCAGTGCGAGTGCCATTCATCGCCCATGACTTATTCCCCGCGGCCCAACTGAAAGGTTGACACGGGAAACCGGCCAGAAGCCCAAAGCGGACGGTTGGATGGGCAAGATGAAATCGAGCCAAATCCAAAGGGTTCTGAAGGTCACCTTCCACAACAACAGGAACTTCATTGAGGCGAAGAAGAGAGCAACTTAAGGCACTAAACTCCAAGCCACTCAGGAAAGGTAGGCAGGAGACCACATCACAACTTGCCTGCGGCAAAGAGGGCAACGTGAGTACTCCTCTTTCTTTGTCTGTTCTTGAATTCTTTCCCAACATGGCCTGCACCTGCAAACGCGTTGGCATGGTTGAAGGTGAATCGATGGCTTGCCCGTTCGGCATACCACGCAAAAGCTCTGAGCTTCGTGGAGCTCGAGGTCATGCCGTCTTTGCATTTCTCTTCCCTTTTCCTGTTGTTCCATCAATTCCTTTTGCATTTGTTCATTTGCCATTTGCAACCAATCGCGTTTGGCCTTCTTCGACTTTGCTTCTGCCTCTAGCGCGAACTTCTCTTCCTCTAGCGCGAACTTCTCTTCCTCTAGCGCGAACTTCTCTTCCTCTAGCCCCTTCTTCTCTTCTTCAACTTTCGCTGCCTGTGCCTCCAGCTTTTCCTTCTGGCGTTTCAGTCGGAGAGCTTCTTCGGGACTGATTGCAGGTACAGCCTCGAAGTGCTGCTGCAGCTCTTCCATGCAAATGTCGACAGAGTCATGGCGCCGATCAAACTGGCAAACGGATGGGCATCCGCAAGTGATGCTGAATGGGTTTCCATTGAACTTTTCCGCGCAAATCTGTAGGAACAGATTCTTTGCCTGCGCGAACGCTTTTCCTTGCGCTCTTTGTATGTTCTTTCTCGCCTTTGGCGCAGTTTGTTTGCCATTGCACTTGTCAGTGTGCTGCGTGAAGGCAGACCGGGTAAACACCAATTGCATTTCCGGCACTGGCGGTACTCCTCCCCTTTGTTCACCATCAGCTGCAGGAGTGGTGTCTCGCCTTGATTGGATTTGTTCGCCAGGAAATGAACGCAAGTGAAATGTATTGTGAAAAATGCTTCATCCATGAAAAATTGCTGTTTAATTTCGCTGCTGCAACAAAAAAAACGGTGTATTTTCGAACGAAAAGTTGAATCAATTGACACTGCAGTGCAAATTCGTTGCAAAGAGCCAAACTGCGGCAGCGTGGCAACTTCTCAGTCGGATACATGGACCATGTTTGGATTTAGCCAGTACTAGCCGGTTATCGTTCTGAACCTCATGATATCACATGATCATTAGATCCTTAGGATCACCAGTCATTATTCCTGTTTCTTACGTTGCTTGTACTGGTGAGTGGTGTTAGATCCTCAATGGATGCATGGCGGTCAAGGTACCCGTACATGCCCCTGGCTGTTCATATCACAGTTGGCTATGACACTAGGAATTGAACTCCCTGTCGGGATGGCTTCACATGATCAAAAGCCCCTGGCTGTTGGATGGATAGCCACAGATGTTGGTACCCACCATGGCCCCCTTCCAACTGCCACAAATTATTGTTCAGAAAGGGATGCACCAACCATAGATGGCTCAAGAACAGGCTGTGGTGGTTAACAGGTAAGTAATGGTATATGAAACATTCATGCTGGTGATCGTCAGTTCTACCCAACAACCATCTTTTCGTGGTATGGATCAATCCCAAATCTCACCAAAAGCCAAGATCCCAGCAGCTACAGCCCAGCCAAATTTTCAACCCTAACCCTGAAGCCCAAAACCCAACGACTATTGGATGGTGGCTAACCCTCAATCCCAAACCCTACCCCTAACAACCTGACACCCAAAAGGATGGATGTCGCTACCCCATGGCTGTTGGATGGCCAACCCTGGACCGCGGTTTCGCTCGGCCCCTGGCACTCACGAGATCGCCCTCGCTCTGCTCAGCATCTCGGCGCTGGGGAGCTGCAAATGGGAGCCCTTGAGTAGCACGGGCATGCATCGTCTATGACCATGCTTGACCATGATCATAGTTGTTGCTGGTGGCAAACCATAATGAAGCAACACGCATCATACACACTGATTCGCCACCATGATTAACTAGCTGCAACTGGCTTCTCAACCAGCTTGTCAACCAGCTTATCGCTTAGCGATAGATCCTAATCGTTGCTAGAAACCTAAACAACTTGATAATTGATATTACACAGCTGAAGCCACCAAATTCTTGGTGACATAATCGGCTCATATAGGTCCGAACCCTCCCACCCTTGGGGAGAAGCTCCCATCCAGTGGGGGCCATTGCTGAGGCACGCCAGTGGCATCTTCATAGGGGAGATCTTGGTATCTGCCCATGTCAGTTGCTAAAATGTTGACCCAGCTGTTGCCGAATGGTGGTTTTCAATAGCTGGGGGTACCCCCCAAAATGGTTGGTTTATTGCTAAAAGGGTTCCCAAAGGATGATTTGGGGGGTCCCCCTATTTTGAGAAACACCCATATGGTGCTTTCTTAAACTGGGGGTACCCTCAAATCATCCAATTTTTGAGTAGCAAACCGTAGTAAACCAACCATTTTGCAGGTCCCCAATTTTACGAAACCCCCATATGCGAAGACACCAGCTTTCGGGGGCGCTGAGCTCATTGGCAAACCGTGATTCGGCTGTACAAGAGCCCGACCACTGTGTGGTCAAGCACGGCAGACCCGAACAGCTTGGTCGTTAAATACCAACAACAACAACAACAACAACAACAACAACAACAACAACAACAACAACAACAACAACAACAACAACAACAACAACAACAACAACAACAACAACAACAACAACCAACCCCGGTTTTCCTTACAGAACTGGTGAGGTATCCCAAATGTGGATGGTTTATGGATCTGAACAAATAAGCAACAATAAGCATGGTCAACCGTCGCTGCGGTTGATGATGCCAGTGCATGGATAATTGATAACAACAACCAGCAATAAGATCGTTGAACCATCAAAAATGACCAACCGTAGCCATGGTCAAGGTGAACTCACTCGACTTGATGGCTGTTGATGGCTGATGTTTGGCCATCGCTTGGTGCCACTCCCAGGTCGCCGGACTGTAACCACTCTCCAGCGAGTGTCTGTATTGATGGATCTTCTCTTCGCTCCCTGGCGCGCGGCTCCGTCATCGGTTCCCTGCCCCGACACCCCTCGAGCCCTGAGTGATTTTGGGTGCCGAGAACTCGCAGCTCGCAACGCCGCTCCCCCAGCTGCTCGCAGCTCGCCATGTCATGTTTCCTTTGAGGGACACGGTCGCTGTCCACCCCGATCCGCACCTGCTTGATCATCTCTTCGCTTGCCCCATCCTTTGCCTTTCCCCTCCCCGGACATGAACCAAAAATGGGGAGCTCCCGACCGAATGTCGGAACGCGGACTCGACTTCGACGAAGCTTTTCTTCTCTTTGAGCCGCAAGCTGCGAACGGACACAGTGATGCTTCACTATCAACACTAAAAGGAGGACATGGGTTACCTACTAAATCCATCCGTGGGAACAACCATACACCTGCAACACTGGCCCTTGCAATCGGGCAGAAATACTCAACGGAACTAGAACAATTGTGGCTACCTTGAAGTCACCAACAACACTTGAGCTGCTGTGGACATGTTTACGGCAAATAGACATCACTGACCCAACGTGCTGGTTGCGTCCCTTAAGTCGGGTATAGCCAGATAGCACCTATTTCCATGAACTTGTTGACTGGGGACGTTCGTACCCCAGGGGCTGAGCCATGCGATTTGTGGTGTCCATACCCTCTGCTAGTCATGGCTCGCTGGAGAGGGGATCCACCTTCACAGCTTCGGCCGTCCTCGGTGAATTCCACCTCCGGATGTCCAGTCACCTGACACGACACACGACGTGCACCATGATCAGGCTGCAACGGCGCCATGCGAGGCCTCCGGCAACTTCTCCAAGTAAGTGATGAAATCCTTGGCACGGCACAGCACCGCAAGGATCCGGTGGTTCCTGCTGTTCCCGCTGTCGCTCACCACGGATAGTGATGGCCCATCCCATACGGTGAAGATTGGTATGAAGTCTGTGACCTCATGCAGGTGTTTCCCTGGTGGCCTTTTGGAAGAAAACATGGCAGGGTTTGATTTCTGATTGGTGCTAATGCTGGTTTCTGATTAGTGTAACCCCCCGGTTAAGTAATGAAAATAGGCATGAAACCAACAGGTAGATACGATCATCAGAAACCAACATTAATGATTGTTGCTGTTCATGACAGAGTTGGTTCCAACAACAGTCAATCAACATAACATGATATTGTTGGTTGCAATGATCGTTACTGTTCACTACAAATCATGCCATGTTGATTTGGCAGTGGGTCAAAACCCTGTACCCCTGGTTCCCCTATCATTAACCATTGCTTTCCCTATTATTGTTGGTTAATATACCCCATTATTGGTTGGTTAGTATTGACCCATAGCCATTTGTTGGAGTTGATTACCATTCTCCGCAGAACATGGCGCAGCAACTCGGCAGCTTCAAGCAATCCCAAAGTGACACAATTCCAAGGTCGCTTGTCCCACGGCCACCCATGGAATGCCAACTTAAAGGGAGTTTTCAAGCCACTGAATCGTTTGTAGTTGATAGAATTCATGGCCATCCTCAATTTCACTAGATTTTTTGCATGATGAACCATGCCAGAAATCAGAAAAGTCTATGTCATACCGGTTCGCCCATGTTCCTCACCCCTGCCCTTCTCCAGTCTTGACAAACCTCCCATGGTTCTCATAGCTGATGGTAAATCACCAGCTACGGCAATGCTGGAGATGGCTCAAAGATAGTTTGTTGGTCACTAATCATCGCTAGTCATCATTCACCATCATTAGTCATCATCAACCATCTGTAACCATCAGCAACCATCAGTAAGCATCATCAATTAGTCATCATAAACCAACATAAGCCTCCATTGGCCACCATTGACCAATGTCAATCAGATTAGTCACTAGTAACAGTCATTACTGCCCGTGCTAAACAACCATGAACATTCAAATGGGTAGATAGGTACCATCCGAATTTGTGTGCATGAACCTGAATATGTAGTATATAGATATATATCCCGTCATAGTTAGTTATTTACCTATACTGATATAGCTGACACATGATTGTTGTCCATCATATTGATATGTCAACCTTTCATCATGATATCTCGTTCAAAAAGGGTTGATGAAATCCACTGACCCTTTTCAAAATGATGAACGGCCAATATTTCATTTCAATCCAGAATGGTTGATCAACCATGGTTATACCATACATTCTGGGATTTCTGAAATAACCACTGCATCTAGAAAAACAACATCTACTATTAATAACCATCGAGTTTAACAATTCAAGTATCTACCATTTCCCACCATGCAAATGCATTTGTATTTGTGTTTATTCGAACATATATATGTATATATATATTATATACATCCATGAAAATATTGATCTACTTATCTACTTATTTGAACATTTACATGTATACCAAAAAACGTTAAACATATACAAAAAAACGGTAAACATATACATTTATATAACCGACCTTTGAATCTGATCTCCCCTTCTCTCGCACCATCTCGACACCAGGCAGCTGAGGCCGGCACCGCTTCGCTGAGGGCACCGCCGCCCGAAGCTTCTTTGAAGAGCCCGTCCAAGTCCAGGCCTCGCCAGGCCATGGAAAAAAAATTGGAACAAAGATATGTGGAAATAGATGTCTGTGTATATGCACATGTACATATACATGTACATACATTGTTATTTATTCATTTATTCGTTTATTTGTTTGTTTGTTTTTGCCTTAATTAGTTAGTTAGTTATTTCTACATATCTAAATCCCACAAAAAATACACCCATGCGTTTTCTTTACCAATTGTAACATTTATCCTTCAATATATGTTTATGTTTATAGTTATAATTTCTTTTGATGTATATATGTGGATGCTTGTTTTTTTGTACATGTAAATGTATATATACGCACACCCCGGCGTAGATTCCCAAACGGGCTTGTGTTCGCTCTTGAAAAAAGGGATCACTCAATGCTGGATAATGTTCTATATCTATATATACGTGTTTAATTTTTTTACATGATACCTGTATGTAAAATATTGATATATATATATATATGTATATTGATATGTATTTTTAAATTCTTATTTTGTGATTTACATATTTGTTTACTTTTTAATTTTTTACATAAATATTCATTTCTTTGTCTATTTGCTTATCTAAATATATTTGCGTGTAAAAACATTTCCACCTATGCATAGATAACCTCAGCGCCCCGCCAAGGGCCCACCTCGCGAGGGCCTGTAACAACTATCATGCACACTCACACAGCCACACATGTTTTTTTTCGTGGGAAGCGAACATGGCACGCAAATCTTAGGGAGCTGCTCTAATGGTCTTTAATGGATACAACTGATGTAACCGTGCCATCAACCTGGGCGCAGATCGATCGAATTCAAAGAATTCAAAGGTCCAAACAGAGATTGCAAAAATATTCTGACGTTTTACAAAGATGCAGTTGTTCATTCAAAAAATTTTCACATCATTGCACTGTGTTGATCCGCAAGCAGACACGTCAATTCGTTCATTGACTTTCTGGTGTTCCAGGTTGCGGGCCCAAAAGCTCAGGGGGGGTGGTTTCAAGCATAGCTAACTCAGTTGGCCCAATTATTTGCCTAACTAGGGTAACCTAGTTAGCCTAGTTAGCAGTTTGTAAAACGTAACTGAGTTAGACTAGTTACGTCACCTAGTTACGTAAGGTTACGTAACCAGGCCAGGCCTGGTTACTCTTAATCACCATTAACCAATTAACAACGATTAGTCATGGATGATAGGGGTGGTTAAGAAGGGTTGGTGTTCGTAACCGCGCTGAAGTTAATGGTGGTGGATCGCGGTTAACAACAATAAAATAGATTGACATGGTCAAAACTTTGTGGTCGATCAAGAGATGATGTATGATGCTAATGAAGGTTCATGAGATTGTAAGAACACCATGCCACGGCATGATGTCAGGTGGTTCCCTCGACCTCACATGGCGCAGCGCGGCACGGCTTGCGCTCGCTGTTGAGCGACACCCAATCTCCAGCCCTCTGGCATTTATGTAAACATCAAAATTTTGACAAAATCAAATTTCAAATATAACAAATTTTTTATTGTAAAATCATACAAACATCAACAAAACAATATGTATGTAAATGGATATATATATATATATCAATAGATATCAATACATGCTATATTTACATTTAATTTTAATTTATTTCAACTTTGTATTGTTTTTCCACAACTTTCTTCCAAATTTGTCCGCGATCGCCCCTCACTTTTTCTGGCGTACCTGGCAGGAAGAGGGCAAAAAAACGTAAGGGGCAGGGGGGTAGTGTGAGGGGAACGGGGGGCTCCAGCCCAACACCTACTTTCGCTCCTACGCGTGCTCCTACTCCTACTCACTTCCCCGTGGGCATCCAGGGGGCTTGGAGACCCCCCACCGTGGCCGGGCCATGCGCACCTGGCGGTCACCCCGCGGCGGTCACCCCGTGGCACTACCCTCACGCCGGCTCTCACCCCCGCCTAGCTGTCGCGGACCTGCAGGCGCTCCTCTTCCCGAAGTCGCTTCTTGCGTTCAACCTGTTGGGCTAGGGGGTCGCAACCTAGTTGAACTACTGCTATGTGGCCCATGGAAACCGTGTCAGAAACACAAAATCAAAATTTCAACCCCAACGATTGTACAGACACCGGGCTAGAGCAATTGTTTTCAATAATGAATGTCAACTTGCGCCAAGTGACTGACAGAACCGGGCCTCGTTCTCATAGTCAGACTCCGGCGCGCGAGTTCCGTCCGACACGGCTGCTGCTCTGAGCGGCACTGACTTGCTCAACGTGAGCAGAAACCGGCTGTACGACAGACAAGCGGGGCAATAAACATGGAGTCAGCGACACTGACTTGGTCAGTCAAAAAGGGAGCGCCCGCCATAGATTTGCACCCTGAAAATTCTTGTTTGGTTTTGTGTTCAGCAGTGATTTTTTTCCCCGCCTGTCAGTTGAGGGTTGTCAGGTTTTATCAGGCCTGTACTCCTTCTCCTTCTCCTCGTCCTCTTCCTTCCTCCTGCGCAACGGCCACTGTCCGATCTCAGTGAGACTGCTGGACCTCAACCGCGAATGTCCGATCTCAGTGAGCCACTGGACAACCGCGAATGTCCGATCTCAGTGAGCATTGCCGGACCTCAACCGCCAATGTCCGAGCTCAGTGAGCACCGCTGGACCTCAATTGCCAATGTCCGAGCTCAGTGAGCACCGCTGGACCTCAATTGCCAATGTCCGAGCTCAGTGAGCACGGCTGGACCTCAACCGCGAATGTCCGATCTCAGTGAGCACCGCTTCACCTCAACCGCGAACGCCCGATCTTAGTGAGCACCGCTGGACCTCAACCGCGAATGTCTGATCTCAGTGAGCACCGCTGGACCTCAACCGCGAATGTCTGATCTCAGTGAGCACCGCTGGACCTCAACCGCGAATGTCTGATCTCAGTGAGCATCGCCGGACCTCAACCGCCAATGGCCGAGCTCAGTGAGCACCGCTGGACCTCAATTGCCAATGTCCGAGCTCAGCGAGCACCGCCGCACCTCAACCGCGAATGTCCGAGCTCAGTGAGCACCGCTTCACCTCAGACGCCAACGCCCGATCTCAGTGAGCACCGCGGGACCTCAACCGCCACTGTCCAATCTCGGTGAGCACCGCTGATTTGCCACAAGATATGTCAGATAGAATGCATCTATGTGTATGTGTGTGTGTATGTGTATGTGTATGTCTATGTATTTGTGTATGTGTATGTGTATGTGCATGTGTATGCGCATGTGTATGTGCATGTGTGTGTGTATTTGTATATGTGTTTGGGTATGCGTATGTGTATGTGTTTGCTTTTGTGTGTGTGTGTGTGCGTGTTTGTATTGGTGTATGTGTATGCGCATGTGTATGTGCATGTATATGTGCTTGTGTATGTTTATCCGTCTGCGTTTGTGTACGTGTGTGTGTGTACGTCTATGTGTTTGCGTATGCCTGTGTTTTTGTATTTGTGTATGTGTCTGTTTTTGTGTTTGCGTATGCGTGTCTGTATGTGTACGTGTATATGTTTGTGCTTGTGTGTGTTTTTTGCATTGCGTATGTGTATGTGTATGTGCATGTGGATGCGCGTGTGTATATGTATTTGTATTTGCGTATGTGTTTGTGTAGGTGTATGTGTATGTGTATGCGTTTGTGTATGTGTATGTATGTGCGAATGTGCATGCGTATGTGCATGCAAGCGCATGTGCTCGTGTATGTAAATGTGTTTACCTATGAGTAATTACGCGTGTGTGTTTGTATTTGTGTATGTGCATGTGTATGTGCATGTGTATGCGTATGTATATGTGTTTGTGTATGCGCCTGTGACTGCTTATGCGCATGTGTATGTGTATGAGTATGTGTATGTATACGTCTACGCGTATGTGTTTGCGTATGCGCTTGTGTATGTATATGTGTATGCGTATGCCTGTGCGCATGTACATGGGTATGCGCGTGCGCATGTGCATGTGCATGTGCATGTGCGTGGGTATGTGTATGTGTGTGCGCGCGTATGTATGTATGTATGTATGTATGTATGTATGTATGTATGTATGTATGTATGTATGTATGTGTGTATGTATGCATGTATGTATGTATGTATGTATGCATGAATGTATGCATGTATGCATGTATGTCTGTATGTATCTCTGGCGACCTGCATTGCAACGGTGTATCTCTGTGATTTTCACTACGTTCTGTCATGGTGGGGATCACTCGAAACAACAATTTGGAAACTCTTTGGAATGCAATGCGTGAAAGTGCTTTGTCAATAACTTTGCAGGTGGAAAATCTCTGTTAATGTTTGACCAGTTTTCCTTCCCGCGTTTAAGTCTGAGAGCTTCTTCGGGCCTGGTTGCAGGTACAGCCTCGAAGTGCCGTTGCAGCTCTTCCACGCAAGCGTCTACAGAGTCATAGCGCCGAAAAAACTGGCAAACGGATGGGCACTCGCAAGTGATCGTGAATGGGTTTCCATTGAACTCTTTCGCACAATTCTGTAGGAACAGATTCTTTGCCTGTGCATACGCTTTGTTTTGCACTCTTTGTGTGGTCATTTTCGCATTTGGAGCAGCTTGTTTGCCATTGCACTTGTCAGTGTGCTGCGTGAAGGCAGACCGGGTAAACACGAGTTTGCACTTCCGGCACTGGCGGCACTCCTCCCCTTTGTTCACCATCAGCTGCAGGAATGGTGTCTCGCCTTGATTGTATACGGGTACCTTGACCGCCATGCATCCATTGAGGATCTAACACCACTCACTAGCACAAGCAACGTAACAAACAGGAATGATGACTGGTGATCCTAAGGATCTAATGATCATTAACTCGCCATTTCCTGATTTGATCAGAGCATACAAAGTCTTATACTTTGCTAACAGGCGAGTTCAGACTAGAAACAGTTAAAGAAAGCGAACGCATATACAAATCAATGTTTCGTGCCCCGATGCTAATATCAACGCCATCTAAGCCCCAGGCACAAAACACTCAGTCGGTCTATGCCCGGCTTGAAATCAGAATGCTACAGCGCAATGAAAAGGTCATCAATTCCAAGTGACCCGACCAGAATGCAAACCACCAAGATTGACGCATCGAGATCACTGCGAAAGTAGGACCCCATAAACAAAATTAACATTGACATGTTCATCGAAGTGCGAACAGGCTCATGGTACATCATTTACCCATTGTGCGAGGACGCAACCACATTTCTTTTTCGCCAAGCTGCTGGCGGGAGGACCCCAGTAGAGCCGGCGGGGTGTTGGAGCTACAGGTGGCTCCACGCCCGCGGCAGGTAGAATGTTTTTGTGCTCCACATGAGATTTATATTTCGGGTTTTTGTTTGGTTTTTTTGTTGTTCTTTTTGTTTTTTCAAGGTTTCTTGGTTTTTCAAGTCTCCCCATCCTCTGGGGGAAGGGAGGGGTTCAGCCAAGAGTCTCAGAATATTTGTTTGTTTGCAATGTTGTTTTCGGTTTTTCAAATCAAACGAAATTGAGGCCAAAATTTGGCCAAATTTCGGCCTTCATTCTTTACATATTGATTTCATTTCAGTCAGAATGCATGTGCTCATTAAATGTGAGACATGTATAGACATGTCATTTTTCATTGTATTTGGCATGGTTCTTTGCATGCCTTCATATTGAAATAGTATTAATTAAATGAAAGATGTTAATCAAGATATCAACAGGTGGGCCCTCGCGGGGGCGGTGACCATATGTGTATACATATATATATATATACATATATGTATGTATGGCTGTGGGTCAAAACCCTGTACCCCTGGTTCCCTATCATTAACCATTATTTTCCCTATAGTTTGTTGGTTATTATCCACCGTGAAATTGGTTGGTTAACTGCTTGACCCAGCTCGCCATATGTATGCAGTCTTGGATCTCCAAATGCTCATCCAAGCAGGTAGCCCCACCCCACAGCCATGGAGTCATTGTAGTAGTAATGGTGAATCTATAAGGAAAACTAATTTCTACCAAGTGTTTTAATTTCTACCAAGGGTGAATGGTAGCATTATTATGGTGAATGGATATCAAAACCTGATAATACTTGCAAGTGTGATTGTTCAGGGTGAATAATCATACTCGTTGTAATGTTCCACTTGCGGCGTAGCCCAAACAAAAGTATCTATCTTTGTTGTTTTCACCGGAGCCAAAAGCTTCAAATGTTCGCTGGTAATTTTCTTGAAAGCATCCATAGGGGTGTAATGAAAAAGCACTCGATCCCCTTCAAATAAACCTTGATGTCCTGTATCCTCTCTGACATCGATGGCACATGAGGACATTTCAATGCGGGTGGCTTCATGTTCGATGGATGATGCATCGGTGTAGCCCTGCATGTTCAGCCAGGCTCTTGGAAGTACTCGATCTTTGCTGCCACAGAAAGGTTCGGGTGCATTCCATGGCAAGCCACTGATCCAAGAAAAACAAAGACAATACCTGTGCCTTATTCTTGGTCTAAACCCTCTAAGTTAAGCCGTTTTGGGTTGGTAATAAAATCATGCACATGCGTCAATTTGTTGGTCTGTTGAGGGGTGAAGAGGTGTGGTCCCGGTGCCCAGTACTGAACACTTGAAAGCATCACTCTGTAGCAAGCCCTCGTTGAGTTGCAGCGAGACAGCTACAGGATCAGCCGTAACAGCCTTCAAGCTGCCTGACAACATAAATCCCATTAGTGGATTTTGAATATGTGGGTGTTTCTCACCATCCTTTGTCTTAACCATTTTGTACGAGTAAGCCATCCATTTTGGGGATCCCCTATGGCGTAAGAAACCCCCATATGGCTGAAACGTTCAACAGCACACGGCTTCAACATCAACAGGGCATCAATCGCTCCACAGTGGGAAGGAATACCTGGGCATGGACTTCGACTTTAAACACCCTGAACGGAGCCATGGCAGGTACATCATTCGGGGTGAACTTCACTTCGGTGTCTTATGAGTCCTAGGCCCCGCATGGCATGGCATGGCATGGCGTCGCCCCATGGGGTTCCAACTGTCAGGATGTTGCCCTTGGCCATGGGGCTCGGGCTCTTGTCCTTGCCATAGCTCTGCAGGGCCACTGCCAAGGTTCGTAGACTGGCAGCTACCTGGGGGAAGTCTTGGGCCTGGTGAGCGGTTACTGGTGAGCCTAACGGTTCAACCATGGTGATTCAAGGTTATCCACGGTTAAACCAGCCTCAAGGTTGAACCTGGCTAGTGCTTGACCATCCTGATGATGGATGATAATTACTGGTTCCTCGTGATTACAAGAGGTTGCTGGTTGATAATGACTAGTAATGGCCGTTAACCACATCTAATAGTAGTACTGACTGTCTGCTTCAGGGGTTCATCATGATTAACAGCAATTAGGTACGCAGGTGCGTGCTCTGTGCTGTGTGTGTAATGCGCAATGCGTATGTGCATGAATATGTGGAACTTACATCTGTGGACATGTGTGTGTATGCATGTATACACCAATATCATGTCATACAGTGAATGATAGTTGGCAGTATATCATCCATCATGGTTGATAAATCACAACTGCTGCCAATATTTGGCTGTGGGTCAGTTCACCCTTAGTCCCCCTGGTTCCCCTATCATTAGCCATTGTTTTCCCTCGTTATTGTTGGTCATTATCCCCCATGATTGGTTGGTTGTGGTCCCCCATGACATTGGTTGGTTAACTGCTTGACCCAGCTCGCCATTTGATGGCGGACAACAATGATTAGGAGCTTGATGAATCGTGGGAAATCACGCCGAACCACAACCCCCACGATATCACCCTCCGCCGGTGTACCTTACATGCTGCACCAGTCATCCCAGCTGGTTCCAGCTTTGCAAAGCTAGGATTGTTGATCATGATCCCCTGAATTTGACCAGCTCAATATTCATCGTCATTTACAATCATGGATCACTCTTAATCACTCTTCATCACTGCCAATCACTGCTAACGCTTATTGACCGCTACTAACCACGTAGTAAGCGCCAATATATCACGGTCATCACCTGCCATCATACTAATGTTAGACAATTGCCCTGAGTTCAGGTAGTATAAATGTAGAAACCCACCCCTCATCTTGGATGGTGTCCCTCTCAAAAAATGGTGGTTTGACCCTCTCACCACCATGAACCATCCAAAGAAGCAGCTTCTCAAACATTTGCATAACCAAACCATCATTTTACCATCATTTCATCATCATTTGACCATGATTTCACCTTCATCAACCATCATTTCACCACCAGCTATGCTCGCCGCACATGGCGCCCTAGCCATGCACCGCGCAACGCGGCGCGGCCCTGGGCTCCGCGGCCAAGAACTCTTCGCCGCCCTTCTCCAGCAGCGGTGCACTCGCTTCTTCGGCAGCCTTGACCTACGAAAGAGGAGGAACCGTGGTAACCAGCGGTCGGGAAATGGTGGGGTTGCCTATGGCTGATAGTTAATAATGGTTAATAATGGTGGTTGCTAAGTTCATAGTTGACCTATGGTTAATAGTTGATGGCTAATAGTTGGTGATTAATAATAACCTATGGCTGATAGTTGATAATGGTTAATCTTGACTATGGCTGATAGTTGATGGCTAATAGTTGATGGCTAATATTAGTGGTTAGTAGTGATTATTGGTTAATATTAGTTGAACTATGGTTAATGTTGGCAATGTGGACTAAGCTGATAGTTAATAATGGTTAAGAATGGTGGTTGCAATTAGTTAATATTCTCAGCTATGGTTGTTCATAATGGCAGCGGTGATTTTCACTGTTGACTATGGCTAATAGTGGTTAGTAGTCAACCATTAGCTAATGTTGATAGTGATTACTGCTTAATCACTACTAGTGGCTAATCACTATGGGTTAGTTGATAATAGTGATAGCTAATGGTTCATGTTGGCGATGTTGGCTAATATAATCGTGGTGAGATAATGACTTATAGTGTTAACCAACCAGCTAATCCTAGTTATTGGCTGATAATAGTGGTTAGTAGCGGATAGTGATGGTTGGGAAATGGTGATTGGTTAAGAAAATGGTGGTAAGAATTTTGGTAATAGTTAATGGCTAATGATAGGGGAATAATATTGGTGAATAGTTGCGCTAATGGTTGACTATGGTTAGTAGCGGTGATTTTCACTGTTGACTATGGTGGACTGTGGATAATAGTTGATGGCTAATAATAGTGGTTAGTAGCGGTAGTGGTTAATAAAATGGTGAATAAACTGGTTAGTGTGTTAATAATCGTGGTTTAAAAAATGGTTCATAAAATGGTGATGCTTATTGGTGGTTGATGGTCCATGGATGATTGATAGATGGTCGACAATAGTGGCTGATTGATGATTGACTATGGTTAATATTACTCAATGGCTGATAAAAGGTGATAAACACCAACAAGAATAGGGAATATACCAACTATGTATCGGTTACTAAGGTTGATACAAGGTACATAATCCGCTTAAGAATGGTTGATGATGGTTCATGAGAATGTCCAACAACAATGCTTAACAATGGTGAATATAATGAATTCTGGTGGTTCATGGCAAGTTCATTGTGCTGAGTATTGCTTAATTTCCTGGTTGACTATGGTTTCTGTTGGTCCATGACTGTCAATAAGCTTGATAAGCTGGTACTGTAGGGGAGCTGGTTGGCAGTTCTTAGAGAAGTTAATAAGCTGGTGAATACCGGTCACTACTGCTTCATAATGACACCCAGCTGATTGGCAAGAGCAACAGTCATAAGTTTCTTCGTGCAAGTGCCAAAATGAGTTCCCTTACAAGTTTTTGTCCAACACTTCGGGGGGCGGGGGGGCAGATTTGTTCTGCGGTGATGCGAGTGGAGCCTTGAATCACTAATCCTTCAACCTGACTTAGAGTACTCACCTCCGACATGCACAACAAAGAAACATCCCTTGTTGGCCACATGGAGGCCAATGTCCTCCATGTATCCGGCTTCCCCTTCTGGAGGATTTTGGACCCCTAAAACCAGCTCCTTACTTCTTTCCCGCCACCAGTCACTTGAACTCTCCATCTGGCACAAATTTGAGATGGGGCTTCAATAAATATAGATGCTGGTACGCCGGTCAAGCCTCTGATTGGAAGTAGTGTTGAACTACAGCATCCCTGACAAAAAATAGATTCCGGGCTATTCATTGTCGTTTTTCATTGACCATAATCGAACGAGCGAAACGATTGTTTTTGGTATCGGTACTGCATTTGACTGACATGCTGGTCAAGAATCAAACAAAACTCTAGTTCGTGGCCACATTCAGAGTGCAAAATGGAATCCGACTGTATCATGAATGATTTTTGCGACCATTGAGCATTCAGTTGGCATAACCAGGATTCATCTGAACTATAAAACCAGTATGTAGAAAATCACTGAGGCATTAGCCCAATTGACCAGTAGTGACCATGCACTCCCTGGCCAGGTCACCAGGTTGTCTCCAAACTCTGCTGGTACCACCCAGTTGCTGTGACGGTAAGTGAGCACAATGGCGGTTGTCACTGGTCGATATCGATAGCCCAGGGTAACCAGTGTCAACCATCCAGGAAAAAACCAGCTTACTAATCATCATAAGAATCAGCTTAATCATCATTGATCAGATTAGTAACCAGCTCACGAACCATCCACAGAACCACAATTGAACACTACCAGTAGTGCCCGGGCAAGCCGGGGGCGGAAGTTTCCCAAGGTCAAGCACTATAAGATCAAAGAAAACGGTGGCCTATAATTCAGAGGCAAAAGTGCCTATAGTTTGTTGGAATGGTTCTTTCAAAAATTGTGCTTCCTGTTGCGCGACAAAGCCACCACACAAAACCACCAGCACAAAACCAGCAAAACAAGACCACCACACAAAGCCACCAACACAAAACCACCAACGCAAAACCACCAGCGCAAAACCACCAACACAAAGCCACCACACAAAACCACCAACACAAAACCACCAACAGAAAACCACCAACACAAAACCACCACACAAAACTACCAACACAAAGCCACCACACAAAACCCCCAGCGCAAAACCAGCAACGCAAAACCAGCAAAACAAGACCACCACACAAAGCCACCAACA
>VSDK01019212.1:208371-233405 GCA_009767595.1 Symbiodinium kawagutii | reverse complement strand
TCTCTTACTCTAGACATCTCTTGCTTCAGACATCTCTTACTCTAGACATCTCTTACTCTAGACATCTCTTGCTTCAGACATCTTTTGCTTCAGACATCTCTTGCTCTAGACATCTCTTGCTTCAGGCATCTCTTGCTCTTGACATCTCTTGCTCTAGACATCTCTTGCTCTAGACTTCTCTGGCTCTAGACATCTGTTGCATTAGCCATCAGTTGCAGTAGTCATTGTGGTTGTTCGTAACACGGAAGTATGCTTCCAAACTTCCTTTGATCATTGGTCAACCATCATTACTTAACCATCACTAGTTTCCCATCATTAGTTCCCCATCAATAACCATCATCATCATCATCATTAACTATCATTTTAATGGGCTCTAAGGGTAAGAACACCCCCTTATTTTTGTAACCATCATCAGTAACATCATTGACTGATTACAGCTCTACATAACCATCATTATAACCACTTAACCATCATCAGGCAACCATCATTAATCACCTGTCAGTTGTCATTATCATTAGTCAACTGATATGGGTCAAGTATTGTTAGTTTGCAAACTACCATTATTAAACACTATTGTCGGTCAACTATCCTTAGTCAACCATCATGAGTTAACCATCATTAGTTACCCATCATTAGCCACTATCAGACAGTATCTAGTTAACCATCATTAGTTAAATCACAGTTAACTACTATTAACCACTATTAGCCACTATTAACCACTATTATATAACCACTATTTAACACCATCTGGCCATGGGTCAAAACCCTGTACCCCTGGTTCCCCTATGATTAACCACTGTTTTCCCTTTAGTTTTGTTGGTTACTATTGGTTACTATCTCCCATGAAATTGGTTGGTTGAAGCCTTGACCCATAGCCATACAATAAGTATCTATCCCCTATTATTGTTGCGTATTATCCCCAAAAATCAACCATTAACCAGCTAGTCTGAGTTGGTGAACCACTATTAGTGGTTAACACCATCTAGTTACCCATCTATTAGTGGTATATTAGTAGGGTTGACCACTATTAACCACTATTAACCACTATTGGCCACTATTTAACACCATCTCGTTACCTAGCGCAGGGCTGCTGCGCAGCAGCGCGCGAGGCGCGCGCGCCTCGCCCTCCAGAGATGACATCATCTCTTCGACCTGAGGAGCTGCCCAGCGTCCACCATGGCAGGACCACTGGAGTCGTTGACCATGGCAGGAGTTACCAATGGAGTAACCCTTGGAGTTGTTTGACCCTTGGAGTTGTTGACCCTTGGAGTTGTTTGACCGTTGGAGATTATAGGATTTGGTTGTGAAAAGAAAGGAATCATCATGTTTTCGATTGCAATTATGCGTTTGTTTGGAGATTCGAATGTGATTGACACGTGTGTCGTTGACCATTGGCTCTTTGCCTTAATCATTAATCACCAATAGGCATAGTTGACCAGTATGTATGATCATTCCCAGTGAAAATCGATGCCCTGGAAGTTCAAGCCATCACGGGTTACCATCGATTTTGATGGTGGAAAATCTCCATGCAAAGATTGGCCAGAGGCTAATCATGGTGAGGCAGTACATTGCTCCGTTCTTCCAAAGGGACTATGCCTATCGTGATTGTACCATTAATCTCTATGGTGATTGTACTAGAGGGCAAGCTTTTGCCGCCGAGGCCAGCTACTGGGTGGTGGCATCCAAATAAAAACCCTAAAGAATTTGCCAGTCACAACTGTTCTCGGTGTGCCCCGTCTTTGGTTATCGGGGCTCCAGGGATTGAGTGCTCCTCTTGGTAACACGGCGGCAAATCCGGGCAAAAGAACTGGAGCATGTAGAAATCTTTGATCACGCAGTGAGTGGCTTGCAATCCATCATCATAGCAGTCAACTATGAACATCTCCAGCGCAAACCCCTTGGTGCTGCTATCACCAACCCCTTGGTGCTGCTATCACCAACCCCTTGGTGCTGCTATCACCAACCCCTTGGTGCTGCTATCAGCAACCCTTCAATGTTGTTATTAAATGATATTCATTAACCCCTTGGTTATTGACCTTTGGTTCTGCCAGCGATCAGTTGTGGGACATCGGCTTGCTGGCCTCATGCAGGAGTTTCTTGGCCACGACATCGGCTTGCTGGCCCCATCCAGGAGTTTCTTGGCCACGAACTTGTGCTCTCTGTTGCTGACGGTCTGGGCACAGGAAATGCCGCGGAACTGGCAGATGCGAAGGAGTTACTTTTTGGCATCCCTACTATCAGTTGTAACTAATTATCATTAGTAACTAATTACATGATTAATGAACCTCGTAACTCACTAACCTATTGGCATTTCTACACCAGGTTGGTGGAGATGCTTCACTAGTCAAAACAACTGCATTTCACGAACGATAGACAGAGAGACGCCAAAAAAAGAGGCACCTTAGTGATGAACATTGTTAGTTCAGATTTTCTCTTTCTTTTGAAGATAACTAAATGGCAGTGGGTCAAAACCCCGTACCCCTGGTTCCCCTATCATTAACCATTGTTTTCCCACGATTATTGTTGGGTGCTATACCCCATTATTGGTTGGTTAACTGCTTGACCCATAGCCAAATGGTTCACCTTTAATAGTGATTAGTTAATTAATCATTTATAGTAATAAACCAACCATTTTTGGGGGCCTCCCCATTTTGAGAAACCACCAAATGGTTCACCCCTTGAATGTGCCCTGTTTCACTGCCCTGTCATCCCCAACTGGCACGGTACGCCTTTCTGGCTTTGGACAACGCGTTGCTGGCTGTGGCCAGGCGCGTCTGGCGGGACGCCATGGAAACAACCCTATGGGGGCAACCTACGGGGGTCCCCAGTGGCGCCATGGGATTCTACCACTGTGGGATTTCCAATCCGTTTTTGGATGAGTGGAAGTAATGAAAATAGCTTTTGTTCCAATGGTCGTCCAATTGGTTCTTCAGTATAATGAGTTTGATCGATGGAATTGGTTATTCAATGAGTGATGAGGGGCTGCAGTAGAACCTATATGGCAAGAATGTCTAACAATAGGTGTGTAGCACACATGCTTGTATACATTGTGTAATATTGTGTAATTATTACACCATCCACTGGGAATAATACCACTGGAAACTATCAAAAACGATCAGATACTGTTATTCTTGGTCTAAAGCAACTGATAATCCGTATAATTGGTATAATTAGTATAATCCAGAATCACAAATACCACTGGATCATTATTGCAAAACCAGTGGTCATCAGTGGTATGTCATGATTTTCCCGTGCATTTGATGCAGTCGGTATGATTACCAGTTAATACCATGAAAATCACCAATGACTGCAAATGATTCCCATCATGATGGTCAACAGAAAACCACCATTGATTAACGGTGATTACCAGTGAATACCAGTGATTACCAATGGATGGTGTTTGTTGGTAATGATTCCCACCAAAACAGTCCCAGCAATAGTATAAGCAGCTATGGTCACAATCGCCAAACATCACCAACTCTCAGAATCAGATGGGGCCCATGAGACCCCTTAAACTACCTCCAAGCAATTGATCTGCATCCTCATGGGAAACCAAGGGTTTGGGGGTCCCACACGGCGAAAACCCCCACCGTTCGCAGATCCTTTGCTCTTGATGCTAATTTTACAGCTGGGTCATTTGGTGGTTTGTCAAAATAGAGGTACCCCCACATCGTCCTCTACATAGCGTTTATGGCAATCAACCAACCATTCTTGGGTCCCCTATTTGCTGATTTCTCAAAATAGAGGTACCCCAAAAATGGCTGGTTCATTACTATAAACAATTCATAGTGGATGATTTGGGGGTACCCCTATGACTTGAGAAACACCCATTTTGAGAAACCACCATCTGGCTGGGTCTAACCCACTTGGCCAATCCATGGGACTGTAGGTCTCCCAGCAAGTTCGTTGGATTCCGTGATTTTTCGAGGTGGTTTATGGCTATGAGTGGTTAAGAACACTGGTGCACAATGGTATGCAATGGTGGTGAATACCTAAGGGGGATCATACATTGTAATAAGGCTTCATAGTGGTGAATGGTGGTTACTAGTCGGTACTGGCTCATAGTGACTGTGGTTTGAAACTGTGTTGATAGTGTTTGATACTGGTTGATGTTAGTTAAGCATGCTTAAGAATGGATAATGATTGTTGGTGACGGTTCATAAGCTGGCTAGTGATGGTCATTGTCGTCATCATCATCATCATCATCGTCGTCATCATCATCATCATCATCATCATCATCATCATCATCATCATCATCGACTACTGGCTCATTGATGTTTAACCAATGGGAATTACCAACAATACTAGGGACTATGAGGGTTCTTGATGATGATGCTAAAGCTGCTGGCACCTGCAAGCTCTTCACCGTCTCGGCATTGGCTGGGACAGCCTTGTTCTCTTGCTGCCTGCCACGGCACTCATAGCGTGAATTCACAGGTGGCTAATGGGCTTATCTCCAACTGACAATGAATTTTTGAGCACACGATTCCATGGTCTTGGAAGCAGCCCATGGATGAAAACATTTGTCACTCCCATGCTGGGATGATTTGGGTCACTAGCTTTGGTGTACACCTTTCGATGCCAAGATCCATGATCATTTCGAGTAGGAAACCACTTCTAGTGAATCCAACATTTGGGACCTACCATTTGGTTGGGGCACTCCTGGTAGCTCCTGGCACTGCTCCCCCTTTACAGGACTAGGGCAGGATACCCCAATCGCTCCGGATCCCTCCTAACCACCAGCCAGCCACCATTGATAGACAAGCTCCCAACTGAAGGATTGCCAGAACCTCATGGAATCCACTGATCCTGTCCAACAATGACCTCTGTGAATCTCCAACCAAATGTGAATTCTACACCATTATTGGCTCATGTTCATTGGCCATTACTAGCAATGCTAACCATTGTGCATGTGGAATTCAGTACCAACAGAGTTTTGAACCATGTTTCACTTAATTATCAACCAATATCAAGCATCACGAGCCCTATTTATCAACCATCATGAACCATTGTCAACCAGTAATTTACCCTATTAACTATTGTATAATGAACCATGACTGTTTGTTTCCTGCGAAACCATTATGAACTAGGCAATTGAAGTAAGTGGTTCAACATACCAGTTCAGTATTACTCAACCATGATTTGCGAAGTTGGCCATTCCTTTCCCTCAAAAAAAACGTGATTTTTCCTTCAGAAACCATTAATGTCCCTCAAAAAAACGTGCTGTTCAATGGAAAAATTCTGCACTTGAACACCATTGAACACCACTAATGAACACCATTGAACACCATTGAACACCAATTTTTCCTTCGGAAACCATCAAAGATGGCTGTCACCCCGGATGCCACAGGGTTGATTGCGCCGCCTTGCGGTCAGGAAGGCGCGGGCCGCGTCCACAGATTCCTGAGGCAGGTACCAACTAAGCAGTCCAGCAAAGGGGCGTCTTAACATAGGGAACCCTAATGGCCCATTTATGGTTAATAACCAAATGGTTTCTTAACCAAAAATGGTTTGTAACCAAATCATCCAATATTGCCCGTTCATGGTTATAAACCGACCATTTAGCTGGGGGTTCCCGATTTTTAGAAACCATTTATGAGCTTACCAAAGACTACATACACAGTAATATCCCTGCTCACCATGATCATATACACAAATTCACCTGTTGACCAGTATTGAGCAGCAGTAAACCATTACCATTAATAAATGTTAACCCTGGATAGACCTAAACCCTAGGTGGATTAATTTTGAGGTGTACCATTTTAATTTGCAACCAGGTGGCTTTGGGGGATACCCCCTATTAATCAACCGAGGTATTTTGGTCCAGAGTTGGCATTACTGATTAGGTTCCTAATGGTTAGGTTACTCTGCTGATCACTACTACTCATGACTGTACTGGGAACTCATCCCTCCAGACTGTCCAACCATTGAACAATCATCCCTTTGGACGGTCTCACCATCAGTAACCGCTAGTAAACCCCACTATCACCTGTGGTAAAGCCCATTAGTCAGGGATTACCAATGGTTACCAACACTTATTTTTCAGTATTTTCAAACATGGGTTCAACTGGCACTGCAAGCCATG
This sequence comes from Symbiodinium kawagutii, assembly GCA_009767595.1. Taxonomy (NCBI): domain Eukaryota; class Dinophyceae; order Suessiales; family Symbiodiniaceae; genus Symbiodinium; species Symbiodinium kawagutii. The sequence continues at coordinate 227,320 of VSDK01019212.1, read as the reverse complement.
CGCGTGCCAGCTGAACGTCAAGGCTGAGATAATCATCATGTTTGAAGGCAAACGTCTTCAAGCATCACCCACCTAGAACTCTATTTCGGTGTTCATGAACCTACCAGGTGCATCCGTGGTTATCATCCATGAATTGGCAGTGGGTCAAAACCCTGTACCTCTGGTTCCCCTATCATTAACCATTCTTTTCCCCATAAAATGGTTGGTTATTATCCCCCATCAGTTGGTTGGTTAACTGCTTGACCCAGCTCGCCAATTGGCTTCAAACTTCGGCATTTTTCGGGTCAATCCCCCGGCCTGGGCCAACTTGGCTTGTTTGCCAGCCTTCTCACAGATACTGGCAGCCTGAGAAGGAGACGGGCATAGGGTGCTAGTTGCTATGGAGATGTGGCTGTGGGTCAATATTAAGCAACCAACAGGAGGGATGGGAAAAACAATGGTTAATGATAGGGGAACCAGGGGTACGGGGTTTTGACCCACTGCCATGTGAGCTTTCTCTTGTCCGTGCAGTTTCCGGAAAACATCCACTAGCATTCTGTTACGCCACTCCTGATAGCTCCCAACCGCTCCAAACCTGGCTTCGATTCGAGTCCCAGCAATCAGTTCAGATGGGTCTGGTCTTGGTTGATCAATCGCTGGATTCCGAGCCACAGATTGTAACCCCGTTGCATCATCCAGAGCGATCAACCAAGGGGGGTCCGGCAATCAGCCACCAGGAATGAATGGTAGGACTCATGGTTCACCACCAGGGGGTCTTATGTTTGTAGGGCCTTATCAGCCACTCGTGGTTAATTCGTTGGAAACCTCGGATGCATGGACTGATAAGAATACCACCCGCCCAGAGCCTCTTCGTTGGACAGAGCTTCAGATGCCTGCGACAAGAAGGAAGCATAAATATAGAGAGAGAGAGTTCAAAAGTATAGAAACCTTTTTCAGAATGTGTATCGATATATATATATATGCAATATAGAACATACATGCATAGGGATCTATAAATGTGTTTTGAGACATTGCAAATGCAGTTTAAAATGTATATTTAAAAAAGAGGAAACTGTTGATTTCGGGCGATTTTGTGGCTGAACAAACAATACCGAAAATCTGCTACCCTGGGCTATCTCTGCTATCGTTAGCTGCCAAATGATTAGTTCAGAACTATAAAATCACCGGGATAATCATTGTTTCCTATGTCCACAAGGCAATGCGGATTATCGCCAAGTAACCAGCCAATGATTCTGAACTCAGCAACCAACCAAGGCAAATGCACCAAGCAATATGGCTGTGAGTCAATACCCTTAGTCCCCTTGGTTCCCCATCATTAACCATTGTTTTCCCTATTTTTGTTGGTTGTTAACCCTCATGAAATTGGTTGATTCAAGCCTTGACCCATGGCCATATCAACCAACGCTAAGTGATCCAACAGTGACCCAGCAGTACGCCACCCGGAACACATTGACACCTCGTCGTCCAGCGGCGCAGTGCTTTCGGTGACCTTCTCCACCTGAGCACATGGATGGGTCCTTCAACCAGCTGTGAGGGTCGATTGAAGATTCATTGATGATTCATGGGTGCTTGATTTCTGATGAATCATGATGGTTGATGATGATTGGTGGTATGAATGGTGATGTCTGGAGGTCCAAAAAGTGCCTCACTTGGGGCTATGCCAACAACGACCAAAATAGACCAAACAACACCAAACCATATCCAGGTGCGCCGGGAAGTATGATTACAGTGGTTGGTGAATAACCAACATTGGTTGATGCTCATGAGCAACCAAATGAGTTGGTGAATCTTCAGATCCAGGATTGAACCATATCCACTTGGTGAATAGACGACTGATTTGGCAGTGGATCAAAACCCTGTACCCCTGGTTCCCCCACTATTAACCATTGTTTTCTCCTATTATTAGTTTGTTAATATGAACCCATAGCCATTTGTTGATGCTTCAAATCACACACCGGTGCAGAAAACCCGTCCGGCACCTCAGCTTCCGCCTTGCCAATCTTCTCACCTGCCTCTTGAAGCTGGGCATTCTTCCTGGGAACCGGAAAGCCGTGGAAAATTCATAATCTTCATAATCTTCATGATGTTCATGATGTTCATGATTTTTCCATGATTATCATGGAAATGTTCATGATGTTCACTACCAAATTGATTGAGTATCTATTGAAAATAGGGGTTAAAACCCTCAAAACAACTGGTCGGTGGAAATCATTGGGGAAAAATGCTGAAGGCAGCAGCCAAAGAAGCTATTGACAAAGTTCAAATCTGTATTTTTGAATATGAAAGAACGTGTGGTCATATCAAACAAATCGAATCAGTGCCTGACCCGCGCGAAGGCCTGCGTCTTGTGTCTCATGGCACTTATGGAATTATCATCTTGCAAATTCCCCTGGCCACATCCCTGGGCATCCGAACTTTCTGGCATCGGTGTCCTTCTTGAACCTCGATGAGCGCCATGTGCAGCAGGATCTTTAGGGATGGACCGCTCAACCGAAATGGTATCGCGGGCCATGATTCGTTGGGATGGTCAACACTGATGTCGGAGTTATGATGGATGATCCTTGTCAAGGTAAGCATGAAGATTGACTAAGATTGACCATTTTGGCCAAGTACTGGTCCCCACCGGATGAACCGTTTCGTGTAGCTACCGACCAATAACGAAGCGTTTCGCGAACAGCTTGGGTTAGACTTGGTTCTGTTCATGAATAGATGGTTAATAGATGGTGAAGAGATGACTTGGCCCTTGGCGGTTCTGTGCTGTCTCAGCTCTGCACGCGGAATGCTTTTGTGCTGCGGAGTTGATACGGCCCGTGAGGTTCGTTAGCTCCTGGAGAGCTGGGATCCTGTCTCCAAAGCCCAAAGCGTAACCAGGGCGCCAAATTCTCTCAAGATGGTTGGCTAACGGTGCATCATGCTTGATTTTCATTGATCAATGATTACTCAATGTTTTGCAATGATCAATAACAATTCTTTGACAATGATCAATCATATTTCTTTACGATCAAAAATGGGAGATCCAAATGTTGACAAAACACCAACAGTGAGCTGGTGGTTGATCAAAATGGAGTAGACCTGTATTGTTCGGTACCCGCATTGAGCAATTTAAGTCATCTTAAAACCTGTCTGCTTCACTGTGATTGACTACTGCAATGACGCAACAAGTTGCTTTCGATGTCGATCACAATCAGAAGGGGATAGAGACATCCACTCAGTCAATTCTGCCCGTCCTCAATCAACGGCTTGGTCTTTTCCTGCCACAGCTCCAGGCAGTGGGAGTCTCAAAGATCTACGATTCAAGTTCAGCACCAAGGATGATCCACTCCGCAACTCAGTGAGTAAAGTTTCAAGGTCGCACTCCAGATTCTCCACACCTGGGATGGTGGAAACTACGGACTCAGTCGGACTTCGCCTTGTCTGAGAAGGCTCGAAGCTCGACACTCTTGGCCGCGATGAAGTTTCTGGCCTGGACATAGTAGGAGCTTTGGGGCATCGAAGGCAAGAGAAATCAAGAAAACATCATCATCATCATCATCATCATCATCATCATCGTCATCATCAACATCATCATCATCATCGTCGTCGTCGTCGTCGTCGTCGTCGTCGTCGTCGTCGTCGTCGTCGCCAAATAGTTGTTTTGGCCATGCCCTGCTTGGTGATTGTAGTTGCTTCGCTTTTTTTTCCGCAAAGACTACAGTTGTACCCTGCATCCATGAGTGGTTCATGTTGGGATCGGCGTAGGGCGTAGCCTACATCCCAAGTCCCAGCTGTGATACCGGTGCACAAACGGGCGTATCATGGCCGGGCAGACTGTGAACCCAAAAAAATGTTGTTTCCACAAGCTATTGATGATCAGTTCAATCCTAGTTATCCTAGTTGGCCGTGGGTCAAAACCCTTAGTCCCCCTGGTTCCCCTATTATTAACCATTGTTTTCCCTATTATTGTTGGTTGTTAACCCCCATGAAAGTGGTTGATTAATATTGACCCATAGCCAGTTGAGTATGAGGGTGATTAGCAATGCCCAACCAGCTGGCAATGCCCAACCAGCTGGTAGAAGCGCATCACCGAGGAGCAACTGCTGACGAAATGTCTCAAATACAGTCGCCAATCCATCATAAACCATCCATTTACCACTATTGAACATCAATAATCATCCTTCATCAAGTATATCAAAATCAATCCACCCATCAATTCACCCATCAATTCAATCAATTCATCATTCAATTCACCATTCAATTCACCTCAGGTTCATTTTCAATCAATTCACCCATCACTTCACCCACCAATTCACCCATCCATTCACCCCCATAACTCCTGAAACCATGGCATGGGCCGCCAGCAGGCGCGGGCCGCAGGCGGGCCGCAGCCGGGCCGCCTCGGTGATGGACTGCTGCAGCTCCTGCGCCGCCTTTTCGGAGTTTTCGATGGTGGACGTGGCCTCGGAAACGGCGGCCAACACGCGACGCCATTGATTTCTTATGTCAGATTTTTACGTTTTGGATTACATGTTTTCTATTTGTTCATTTATTTCATTTATCTGTAATTACGTATGTGTTTATTTTTTCATCTATGTATTTGTTGATGCTTCATTTAGTTTATCTATCTACATACTTGTATTTGTGTCTATCTGTATCTATCTATCTATCTATCTATCTATCTATCTATCTATCTATCTATCTATCTATCTATGCATATGCATATGCTCTTTGTTATCCGCTTCATCTCCAAATGGTTTGTGTCTTAATGAAGTTGCCGCAGCCTGAAGTCTTGGATGGGCAGTGGAGAGGTGCTCAAAAAAGAAGCGAGCGCTGGCCCACAGCTGTGATGACAAGGCCATCAAAATAAGGTTGATCTTGTTGGATCACCATGGATCACCTGGCAATTTGGGGCCAACCTTTACCACTGGTTGATGATGGTTGTGATTCATCATGGTGAATGATTCTGAATATGATGGTTACATATGGTTCAGAATGATGGTTCCTAGTGGCTATGGCCATCAATTCACCCTGGCGTTCAACAGGCGCACACCAGCTGGTAGCTCTGCCTACCATGCACGGTACCACCACCAACTCCTTGGGCAGGCCCCGCCTCCATCAGAGGGAGCACTTCGATTCCTTTCAAAAAGGGCAGCTCCGCTTCGTTCACCTGGCGGAACCGGTTCCACCTGCAGGTTCCACCGAAGCATCGCATTTTTGACATCGAAAAGCCCTGGCCTGGAATCGTCCATGAGATTCAATGGATCATCATCAATCATCTATCAGTAAATGGGTAGTTGATAGATCAACATCAATCAACTCATCAGAGTTGATGAAATGAACCAACCAATCGACTCCATCAGAGTTGATTGTTTGTTTCGGGCCTTCTCCACAAAACTGTCCACCATGGCTGTCTTCTTCTTGCCTTCTCTGACGTAAGCCTGGCGCCCAGGCCATGGGGCTCCGCAAATCACGCCATCTTTGCATGAATCATCGTTGGGTAGGAGACGGTAGGAGTATCCCTAGCCATGGATCCCTAGCCGTGCGTTCTCGCCAAGGCTCAACCTCCGTGAGGAAACGAAGTTGTAGCAATCCCCAACTGCCCTGCTAGGTCAATGCTTCCATAGCAGCTTACTGACCATTGGTGAATAACAGTGGTTCATAGTGCTTCACAATGGCTAGTAATGATTCACGGTCACGTACGATTAAATCTATGGCAGAGCCTAGCCCAACCTTGAGAATGTAGGAATCACACAAAGTCTTCAGCGAGAAAAGACCAGAAAAACATCAAAGTCAAACATAAGATTGTGTAAGTATGGCCCAAATAGCTTGCTTCTTCCAAGGTATCCATGTTTGGGCAATTTACTGTCAAGATTGGCCTTACCACATCATGCAAACTGTCACTTGTGGGTGGTTGAGCCACCCCTATGAAAAATATTTGTCAACCAACCATTTGTTGATAATCACTAGGGAAAGTAAAAATGTCTAAAACCACCAACCAGGCCAAATAATAAATGATTGTTTCGTCCACCCACCATGTTTCTACCCACCATGTTTCGTCTCTGCAATCGCAGTTCAATTCCGTCATCCCACTGACAGCAAATGGTCCGGTTCTTGACCGACTTGGATGTGCAGTGGGGCTGGGAGAACCATGGTCATACACCCTTTAAGGTGGCTTAATTAGAAAGGATACAAGGCGGCTCATAACTCCTATCATTCGCATGGTGAATGTTACGATCAGATGCGAGCAGTAGGGATACACATCGAAGTTATGAGGACCCAGCACTGCCAGAGTTCGCTGCACCTCCCCAAGGGATCGTTCTCGGAGTCCTTTCTTGCCAGCCTAGGTGCATTGCATAGTCGTGCAGGGTGATGTCTGGTGATGGTTCAGGGCGGTTGGAGTGCACCACTGGAACGGAACCGCAGTTCGAAGCAAAACACTGGTCTTCAAGGCTCAGACGCCCAGCACCTTGTCCAAGCGTTCTTGCGCCTTCTTATTTCTCTCCGCGACTTTGGTGAAGGCGGCCTGCACCGAACTGCCAACCGTGGCACCGGCGGATTCCAGGTTCAACCGGGGCACTGAAACCTCCTGGGCTCCAAAAATCGCAGCTGATCTCAAGCATCAGAAAGAATGGTGATGACACTAGCAATCATGATTGTACTCACACACACACAGATATATATATATATATATAACTTGTATAACACATATGTGGTAATTTATTTTCATGAACTACCATCATCAGTGCTGTGAGGAGCGGTGGTAATAGTGACAATTCCTACAGTATCATAGACATTGTGTAAACAAATTAATCCCTAGATATATTTGATGGTTTCTCAAGCCATAGGGAACCCCCAGAAAATGGTTCGTTTATCACTATCGATGATTAAACTCCTGGATGATGTGGGGGTACGCCCATGACTTGAGAAACCTCGCAGTCTACCTTTCACTGATCGCCCAACTCATTGGGGTGAAGAACAATTGCTACGGTTCATAGCGACCAATGGTATGGAATACCTTGATGTTGGTCGAAATGGGTTCGTGATGCTTAATGGTGGTTGATGGCGCTAGTAGTCAAGAATGGCCAATACAACTGTGGAAGACTACATCACCCAAAAAACTAAACGAACAAAAACCATCAGGCAAATGGGTCCCTGAACTGCCACAGGAAGGGTATGACCAGTTATGACCAACCAACTTTTGGCGACCATCGCCATGGAGACGCCTATGGCGAACCTTTACTCTAGCTAATAGCTGGACACTGGTCAAAGGATCGGCTTCCCAAGTTCCAGTTAGGAGGATCCGGTGCTTCAAATCCGTAAGGACCAATGAATTGCTGCCATCTTCGCACCGAAGAAGTGCCAACGAACTGATCTGAAGTACTGATGGCCCAGCTGTCGCAGTTAGAGGAAATCAATGCCAGAGGTGTCGGCTGATCAAAGCTATCAACCCTGAGTTGGTTACTGTTGACCATCATCCATCATCAATCATCAGCAGTAGCAGCATCAACTAATGTTAATCTGTGATGCTACCAAACATGGACAGTCATTGACCATCCTTTCGCACGATCTAATAAACAATCGGCATTCATCATGAAACGCTACTGAACAACGAACATTGATGAACAATGGTTAGGACGAAGTATCATCACCCGCGGATTATCATCATTCATCCCTTTGGATATCAACCAATCAGTATTCACGATCAGCAACCATCATTCAACATGTTTAACCCGCTCAACCACCAACCATTAAGCATCATGAAACCCATTGTCAATCACCACAACAGTTCCCTATCAAAAATGGGGTGAAACCACCAACACCAACCACTTCCCCTATGGTTGCTAGTAACCCAGCAAAAAAAAAAAAAACTCGCTGGGCTCTGTCCGGTGCTGCCTTCAAGGGAGGCACGCCTACCACCAAGTGGCCCTTTACGGACCTGGGCAACGCAAACGAAAAATGTGCAGGTCTGTGTGAAGTTCTGTGCATCAGGGTATGCGGATGAAGTTGACTATACATGTACATATAGATGTACATGCATATGTGTGTATATGTATATAACTGTACAGTATCTACATGTATATATATATGTATATATATAAATGTATATGTGTATATACATATATATATATATGTATATGTGTATATACATATATGTGTGTGTGTATGTGTGTGTGTGTATGTGTGTGTATGTGTATGTATATCCAGGTATAAATGCAAATGGGTACGTAAAAACATATGCATTACGCACAAATGTATTTATATGCATTTGTCCATGATAACAACTGCCTATACTGCCTATACCGATATGCATATCCACCAAACCAACAATGGAATCACCAGATCCAATGGTCCCTACGAAGCAGTTGACCGATCATCACCCTACTCGACTATGGTCTTAGTGCAACCATCTTACATATGCACATCATCGTCAATATCAACGCGTCAATATATCATCATCAACACCCATAGATACGTACATTGCTTGCTGCCAAACCAACAAATGGTTGGCTGCTGGTCCCACAGCACCCCCCACCTCAACAGCTGCTCTGTCACCCATGTTTGGTAAGTCTATGACCCATAGCCATGCGTGTATACAGTTTGGGCTAGATAGGTGCGTCTGTCTGTGTGTGTACATTATAGAATACTAAGGAGTACAGTATTCAATGGAATATCCATAATATCCGCAATCAGGAACTGTAAAAGCACTTGCTAGCAGCAATGTAGGCTCAATACTAGATAATCTGTCAAAATATTCATAACAAACAATAAGTATAGGGGTGCTGGCACCCTCCCAGAAAAGGCTCATGGCTCGAAACACGCAGGAAACATGCCGGTTCATGCTGATGTTCACCAACAAGTGTCTCTTGTACCATTTCATAGTGATGGGAGGCAAAGCAACACTCCATTCAAAATCATCAACAAAAGTGGCTGCTTGTTTTCTTGCATTCCCACTCAAAGAGGCACGCCTCCCGTCATGCAAACCAGCTTCAGGCATTCTCCCGAGGTTAAAAAGTCTTGCAAAAGCCGGAATTACCTCGCCACCAGCAACTAGTTGGAACCCGGATCAAGCAACTGAGGATCCTGCTCGGTAGTGGCTTTGATGCTGTTCTGAGCACTGACGATTGCATCACCCAGTTCTGCGCACTCCTGGGGACAGCCCCAACAAGAAATCTGCGCACTGCTGAATGCTGCTGATGAAACCCACAATTTGCGCCTAGGCATCAAAGCGGTTATTGAGACTAACGAGGGACTTTTGTACCTTGCGAGCTATAATCGGATAGAGTCTGATAGCTTGGAAACCAACAAGGGAACAAAAACGTTCTGGTCACATGACCAACAACTATGATGGCTGCTCCATTCTTCTAGGGAGTATAACCCGCCTGGCACATAGCTCATATCACCAAACCTACCATACATCTGAGGCAATGGATGCTCAGGACTGTTCACCTCCCAAAAAGGCCCCACTGCCAAGGCCGTACGCCGTCAAACGTTGTTCACCGTTGTATTGATCACTAGTCATGGGCAATCATTGAGGTGAATGTCATCAGTTAAACATCGTCAACCACTATTGTTGGTTATCATCCCTTACTATTAATCATACGGATCTACCATTAATAGATGGTTACTGAATCTATTGGTTATCATCACAATTAATCAACCAGATGTCACTACCGTTGTCATCATCAGCCACTATTATTGATGAATCATATGGATCCACAATCGTCCTGGATTAGAAAGAATATCCCCCGGTTTCAATATTGGAACCATTTACCTATTTGGGATGGTCCAATTTGATATTCTATCTATTACAGGATGGTTATACCATCATCAACCATTAATGGATCTACCATTAATAGATGGTTAATGGATCTATTGGCCATCATCACCCATTATTAATCTACCATGGTAAATCATATGGATCTACCATCATCAACCATTGATCTACCATTTTCGCACGAGCGATTCCCACCACGATTTCCATCACGGCCCCGCCACCGGCACCTCATCCGTGGGGTTTTCCACGGCGCTCACAGGCTCGGCCAACTTTTCGACCTTGGCGACCTGCGAACGTTCCGGCGCGCTTGCGCGCGCTGAGCTCGCTCGCGGCTCAGCTCGGGGGGACGCGAGCTGGGCGATCTGATGAATGAGTTTAATAATTGGTAATCATTGTTAATAAATTAGCATCATTAGTAATTGGTAATCATTGGTAATCATTAGTAGATGGTTCACTCATTAATGATTCGTAGATGGTTGGTAATCACTAGTTGGTAATTACTAGTGAATGCTAATCATTAATCATCATTCTATAATCATCATTAATCATCACTAGCCATCATTCGCATTCATTAGCCACCAGTGGTTACCTTGGTATCACGAACTTCCGAATATACAAGCTGGTTTTGTCGATTCACTCATAGTTCTTGGTTGGATTGAAACCGCAATGACTCGCGATTTGTTGGTTCACAAGTTGTTTAGACCATTTCTTTACGTGGACGTCGGAAGTTTTTCCATGAACCATTTCTAGAACTATTGCTAGTGCAAACGATGTCACCTAGTTGAAACTGGTGTTGAATCTAGAACTAGTTGAACACCCATTATCGGTGATTCTCATTTCTAGAATCTCACTAAAACACTTGTTTCCTAGAACTCCTAGAAACAACTTGTTTCAATATCATCTCGCTTCCATTGGTGCTGAAACACCCACCCAAATGCGCCTCTGCTTCAGCCTTGTCGACGTTGCCCATTTCTTCAGCCAAGGACTGGATTTCGCGAGCTGGGCTGTCCATCCAACGCCCCTCATGATGGTGGTTGATGGTGGTTGATGGTGGTTGATGGTGGCTGATGGTGATGATCATGATGATCATGATGCTTGCCACCGTACGCATGACTCAGGCACCAAAGGAACCCGCTGAAGGGTCCCCGCTTGCTGGCTTGACGCATCGTTTCCGTGAAAGTGATCCTACCATACCTTTTGTGAGGACAAAAACAACAGCCATTCCAATTCCGAGATAGAAGTATCCTATTTGTTGAGCAATGGGTCAATCCCAGCCAGGTCCAAAGTCCAAAGCGATATTAAAGACCACATAGAAGGGCAGCTGTCATTTGCAGGCTATTTTGATACACACCCTCTTCTTCACAGAGTACTCAAATGCCTTCCAGTCCATCTTGGTTCTGTCTTTGTGACTTAAGCTTGGTCATGCTGCAAATCACTGCAGAAGCCCCTGGTAACTTCCGCCCCCTTCCGCCTCCTTGCCCTTGATGAGCTTTTCACCATAGGTAGAGGCCTCTCAACAGGGCATTGCAAGGATGGTTAATGATACATTTGTATACATTTGTGGTTTTAGCAACATTAGTCCGAATCATCACATAGGGCAAGGAGAACACGTAACAACAGACGTGACGGACGAATGACATACGAAGGCCAGCAGCTACTCGTGACCACCTGACGCAGTCGATGGCTGTTGATCCAAAAGATATCAACGAGCAGTTTCCGTTATATGGGGGGTTCTCAAAATATGGGTACCCCCAAATCATCCAATAGTAATCATTTAGTAGCCATAAACCAACCATTTTTGGGTACCCCCATTTCAAGAAACTACCATTTGCCTATAGAGGTTTGGTTCTGCCAGTCGATCGAGAGCTCTCGTAGAAGGCTGGGATCATCACGAATGAGCCAGCACAACATCCAGCAACAACTACCGAGAACTATTCGTGCTTGTTGCGACTTCAACCGACAATCATCGGCCATGAGTCAGAATTGACCATCATTGGCCGCTAGAAACCATGATTAAGTAACCACCATTTGACCGCTAGGAGTCACTATCATGGCTGTTAACAGTATTGAGCATGATTGACCATAATTGAACACTATCAACCCTTGTAAACCATCATAATGAACCATTCATCGACCTTTCTTCCCCATGGTGGCCCCCCGCTTCGCACGCAGGGGTGCACACTTTCCAGGGGTCATCAATGATCAGCATCACAGCTTGTGGTCATCAGCAACCATAAGTGACCATCCGTGACCATCACCAACAATCATCGATCATCGATCATGCATCAGCACTAGCCTCAGCCACTAGCCTCGTCTCGTTGGTCCTTCGCATCCCTTCGCCCTCGCCTTCTTGTTCTTCATGAGCTCGTCGTTGGCTGCCTTCAACCGGCCTTGTAACTTCCCCATAGCACTGATGGCAGCTCCACCCTGGCGCCAGAAGCTGCAAGGCCCACCACGGCCGTGATCTCTGAGTCAGGGGCTTAATGTGGCTATGGGCCAAGCAGTTAACCAACCAATGTCATGGGGGATAATCACCAACCATAACCAGGGAAAACAATGGTTAATGATAGGGGAACCAGGGGGACTAAGGGTTTTGACCCACAGCCATGTTGTTGGTTATGATGGGCCGCAAGAGGACATACACGACCCATCCCACCCAAAACGCCGAATTGCATCGGCGAATTCACTCGAACCCCCTTAGTTGTTGGGTGCGAGCCATCGTATCAGCCATAGTATGCCAGAATCAACCATTGACCTCGACATCCACCTAAACAAAACGACACACCATCAATGCAAATTTCGACTCTGCACAGGCACCCGACCCATCCCACCCAAAACGCCGAATTGCATCGGCGAATTCACTCGAACCCCCTTAGTTGTTGGGTGCGAGCCATCGTATCAGCCATAGTATGCCAGAATCAACCATTGACCTCGACATCCACCTAAACAAAACGACACACCATCAATGCAAATTTCGCCAACCAACCAACCAACCAACCAACCAACCAACCAACCAACCAGCCCTCCAGCCAGCCAGCCAGTCAACCATTGGACACTCCTCACCTTTGCTTCTTTCTGCTTTGTGGCCACTTCCTTCTTAGCCTCACCAGCTGGTCGCTTGGGTGTGCTAGGGCTCGGCAGTGCTCGACATCGTCGGAACTCGAGCCAGCAAACGAGACTCATGGGACCCTTGGTAACCACGGAACTCATAGTGGTTCATAGTGGGCATTATGCAACTAGTGGTCATAGTGCTTGTTAACCCTCAACTGACATTGTCATTCTTGCATTGACATCATGAACCATCATTGACCACCATTTTCCATCATTGAAAATCAGTAAGCATCATCAGCTAGGTTGTCAATCATCATGAAGCGTCAATCACTGACACCCACCATGGGTCAAATGACCCCTGCAACGAAGTTTCAACTGGCAGGCCTCGGTCATAGCTGTGGTGGCCTCTTTTTCCAAGTCAACCACCTCACCATGGCTGTTGGTCAGGTTGTCAGGATCGTGCGTGCAGGGGTATAAAGACATCCACATTCATATCGTACAGAGGTATCTGTCACAACCTCCGTTGAAGCGGGTTCATTTTCAATGGCCCTAAGAATATGTTTCGAGAATAAAATAATGTCGTGCCTTTTTCAGAGTCGGGACGAGTCTACTGCTGATGATCGGGACCGGAACCAGTAGGTGCGGCAGGGCATCATCTCTGAAGCAGTTCAACAGTTTCCGTGCATACCTATGATGCATGGTTCTACTAAAGCTCCTGGTTGGTCCCGGCTTAGTTGCGCAGCCAAGGTAGACCGGTGTTTTATCACGTTTTATCCCACAAAATATTTTTGGGTTTCAACTTTCAACCATTTCTCCTGCGTAGCTTGTCGGAGAACCATAGGGCAGCCCCCCCCCCGCTCGGCTTGGCGTCAGACCTTCTCCATGGCTTCTTTGATGGCTTCTTCCGTCACCTGGGCAGCAGTAGCCACGCAGCAGCCGTGCGGTTCTACTGCCTGGGTTTCAGGTCAACCCTTCGCACATCATGGTTGGCAACCCATGGGACTTCTTGGAAAACTATCCAGCGCTTGCATGTGCGATGGCAGTCATTGAAGGCTCATCTCAGTAGCTTCACCAGCACTTGAATGTCAGATGTGCTGGCGATGTCCAGGGATCTGCCCAGGGAGTTACCCATGGTGGACCCACATCTCCTGAGCCCCTGGACACTGTTGAGATCCTCCGAGAAGACTTTCGCCACCTCCGCAACAACCGGTGACCGGTTGCCGTAGTGGTGACCCTCTGGTGAACCCCAACATGGCAATGGAAAATCCACCATCAACGGATGATTTCCCAGTTTTCCTAGCAAAATGGTAGATGTTCCATTGCCAAGTTATTTTACCAGAGGGTACTCCCTCAAGCACCGATGTCCGCGGCTTCTAAACATCGATCTCGACAGCACAGCTTCATAGACTGTAGATTTATGTGCAGGCATTTTGCAGCCTACATCTGCCGGAGGTTGTCATTTGCCGCAGTGAAAATCCTGACCCTCGATTCGTGCAACTGGAAACCAGGCGTGGCAGTGGGTCAAAATGATGGAAATCCCAATAGTGAACAAAGTCCGCTGTTAAAAGGACGATCACAATGCATCTTTTCCAAGCTTGGTTAGTATTGTTCCCTCCACACTTTAGACATACATATGTCTATATATGCAAATACATATTATAGATGTAACTATAGTATTTGCTATCAACTATTTAGTAGTGGAAAGTATTGTCTATAGTACATATTATAGATGTAACTACTAATAGCAGTAATAGTATAGTATAAACACTAATAATTCATCAGCCACTACTAAGTACTAACTACTAACTACTTACTCCTTACTCCTCGTGAGCTGCTGCAACTGCTGCGCCTCAGCGTGCGCTTTGACCTTGGCTTCGGCCCCTTTGATGGCCTCGAGCGCCTGCATCGCTGCCGAAGGCAGGTTGGAATGAAGTTACAACGCTTGGGAAATGGCTGGGAAATGGCTAGGAAATGGCTAGGAAATGGCTAGGAAATGGCTAGGAAATGGCTCATTATGGTTAGTCATAATGATTCTATAGATACCAGATTCTAGTCTGCTGTAGAATCATGTAGAATCTATACTGTTCTTTACCGTTCTATACCACCACTGCCAGTGCACCAAGTCAGCCTTACGGATCATCATCACACGTGTTTTCCAAAGATATGTGTCACTTCCAAGCCGGTGGGTGCCTCAGCCATAATGGCATTCAGCTTTCTTTCGGTGGTTTCTTTTTTGAAGTCCGCGATCTTCTTGCCGCAGGCCTGGCCGCATCCAATCATTCCAACTGAATCAGTAGGATTGAGCCTGGAGACTCCAGAGCTCATGGACTACGCTCGTTTCACGAACCACCAGGGCCAATGATCCACGGCGGTGATGAAAGTCTACCAATCAAAGTGGTTGGCATAGCCTGGCAGTGAATCATTTTGATGCCAAGAGAAAAGCCAGCGAAATGTTCAATGCCCCCCAAAAAAAAGCCAGCCATAAGTTCTCTTTTGCATTTCCATCAAACAGGTTTTTTACACATCTAGAAACCACATCTAAAAAACAAGATTATCAAACAGTTGATTTTTTTCAGCATTTCCATCAATCAGTTGAATTTGTTTCAGCATTTCCATCTGTTGACATCTGGCTGTGGGTCAGTTCACCCTTAGTCCCCCTGGTTCCCCTATCATTAACCATTGTTTTCCCTATAATATGGTTGGTCATCATCTCCCATGAAATTGGTTGGTTAATATTGACCCATAGCCATATATAGCTGCTGGTATATCCCCAACTATTGTTGGTTGCTATCTCCTACTATTAAACATTATCTAACCATCATTACTTATTCACCATTGGAAATATGATGGTTATATAGATTTCGTTAATATAACCATCAGTTAATCATTAACCATTATTAAAGATTAAGATTATTAACCATTGGTATATGATTCATCCATCCAACAGTTGAAATCTTTCCATTTCACCAACGTGAACCATGGCAACCCCCACGGCAACCTCCCCCCAGACTTCCGCCTCTGCACGGGTCAGAAGCTGCGTGAGTTCCTTGTTGGCCTTCTCTTGGAGGTCCTCGACGCTGCCACCCCAACCAGCAACTCAGCGGTGGTTTCTTAAGCCATGGGAGGGCGCCCCGAAGCTGTGGTTGGTTTCATTACCAGTTTCATTACTATAAACGGTGAGTGATTACTATAAATGGTTTACTATTATTGGTGAGTGATTACTATCAAATCATCCATATGGTGGGTTTACTACCAAGAATTGGTCAATAATAGTTATTAACAAGGGGATAATAAGCTAAAATTGGAAATATACCAACTATTATGGTTGGTTTCACTACTAGAAATGGTTAATGGACTGGATGATAACTGGGGGGTCCCCTATTTCGAGAAACCACCATTTCAGTATCAACTATGATTAAGTCTCCTTAATCATTGGCAGTAAATCCATCCCCAAGCAATACTAAGCGATTGTTCACAACATTGTCGACCATCATGTATCATTAATGATCGAAATTGAGAAACACACACAAAAAAAAAACATTGCCAACAAATCATCAATTACCATTACCATCAGATGATCGGTCCCCACCGGCCATCGCTTCCGTCGCCTTCGGGAACTTTCGGAGGTCGCTCTGCTTGGTGCGGATGAGCGTCTTGGCCTGTCATGACATCTGCTTAGGTAGACAAAAAGTGGGTTTATCCATCTGGTGGTTCATCAAGTTATAGGGGTACCACCAAAATCATCCATCCTTAATCATTTACAGTAATGAACCAACCATCCTGAATCATTTATTCAATCAGGGGGGTTATCCGTCTACTCAGTAGTGGTAGTAGATAAAGGATGCTAAATGATGGTTAATGTTTAGGTAGATTGTACAATAAGTTGGTGAAATAATTATCTTAACAGTAGTAAGTTGAGGACGTTAAATGGCGGTTGATGATGACGTTTATTATACTGGTTGATAGTGGTTGAATCCCGGTATACGGCGATCGACGATTGTTGACTATGGGTGCTTGGTTCACATCTGTCAATTACAATGGTTGTTTTGGTGCGAAAAGACCGCCAGGAAAGAATGAATTCATGGTTTATAGTTGCGAATGGTAGTTCAAGAGCTGGTGAATCACGGTTGACTACAGAGGTAGTTAATCATCAACAATGCCCAACTATCACATGGGTATCCCCAGAACAAGCAGAGAAATGAACAACTGGTGCGCTCGATCTTTGACATCACTAGTAGAACTAAAACTAACGATGAGAATGGTTGACATGTGCTAGAAGCATTTGCTCATCAAAATTCACCAACCAACCATATATCAACTTGGTTGTATGTATACATGTGTATATATGTATACTTATAAATATATATATATATATACATATATGTTGGTGAGATATGGTTTGTCAGCCCCTTGGTCGCTTGAATCTAGCATCAACAATGCAACAAAAAAAAGAATGCGCGCATGTCATTAGCAGTGGTCGCGGCAAGGATGATCGTCATCCAGCTCCGACTGTCTACTTGTTTGACCATGGCAAGTGATTGTCCATGGCTGCCACAGTCGCTTGGCTAGTTTGATCATTTATGGGATGTTCACCAGGAGTACAGGGTATTGATCCACAGCCATATCGGTATTGTTAGCTCTTACTGGTTATATCAGTTATATCCCACGGATGGCAAACAAAAAACATCCTTGGTGCTTGCCAGCCAGAAATCCTTTAATGATAAACCGTTGGATGATTGCTAACTGCGGTTGAGAATGGTTCATAATGGGTGATAGTGTTCGATAGTAGTTGATAATGGCACCTTTCGGATGGCTCATGCTGGTTTGTCTTGGCAAATGATAGGATACTGAACGCCTGCCAATCCTACTCGCCCAGGCTTGTTGCTCACTAGGAGATGGCCACGTGCTCAAATGGTAAAGTATCGTCCCTGCCAAGTGATCAGCTCATGTGTTCCTGGATATGCTCATTGCTAGCATGCTCATTACTACGTAGTTCTATGCTCATTACTAGCTATGCTCACATAGCAATCGACTGCTTTGATCTAACACAAACCTGTTTTTGTTCTTGGTGACCCGGGTCGGTGTTCGCAATGCCTGATTGAGCGCAGCGTCAGCTTTCGCCTCAAACCGGCGAACTTCAACAATGGTCGCAACAGTACCATGAAAAACTGCTGTTTCGTAGCGACCATTATTGAAAATAACATGCGAACTTTCAAATGTTGAAAATGGTCTTGTTTCGCCGATTGCTGCTGTTTTGTTCAAATTTTCCTACATGAAAGTTGAGAATCATAAAGCGAGCAAGAAAAGTTTTCCAACAACAACACAAAAGATATTTGATGATTCATTGATAAGTAAGGCCATGCTATGGAGTGGAATATATTGTCCCCTAGATGACAGTATAGTTGATCCCTTCATGATCACTAGATCCACTTTTGCCTATATGCTTGAGTATTTGCTGACTTTCATTTCAGTCACATGTATGAAGGGCGGTAAGCCCAGACATCCCATGGAAGATCCCGCAAGGAAACTTGGGAGGTGTACACCAGACGTTGAAAGAGATTAAAGAGAATGATGATGTACAAAGCTGAAGGCAATTGTCCGGTTTTGTTGTGCAAGCCATCCAAACTTTGCGGACTAGGGAATCAAGCAAGAATTAGAGTCATGTCCAGCTCACAGCACTCCAGGAAGCAAGAAATGTCCGCTGGCAGCCCAGATATTCAATGGAACCGTCCGCAAGCTGTAATCCTGTGGAAGATAAGTTTTGTTTCGCACGTTCATGAGTCTGGACTATCCAAATTCAAGGGATGATTTCGAATTGTAAATCTGCCATGCTGCTGTGCCAACAGCTTGTCCACCCCTGGTGTGTGTGTGTGTGTGCCAGTCTGATCATTTCATCCCTGACATGTCAACACCCCAAGTGCCAAAGCTACTGGGCTGTCACAGCTCCCATCCAGCAGCTGCGTCGAGAAACAGCTGCTGCTTCGCAATCGCTGATGGCTTTGTTGGACTCTTCCGCAGGAAGCACCTGCCATTTTGGGGGAGCTCTGTGATGATGCCTGGCTTATGGATGATGATGATGATGATGATGATGATGATGATGATGATGATGATGATGATGATGATGATGATGATGATGATGATGATGAT
>VSDK01019212.1:176724-197331 GCA_009767595.1 Symbiodinium kawagutii | reverse complement strand
CAGCACAGATCGAAGATCGTGCATCAAGGAAGGTCAAAGGCTTCTTCAAACGGATAAACATCAGTACTATAGAACACGATAATCAAATTGACAGCTCCAAAAAGCTTCATCTGGGTGTTTCTCAAAATAGGGGTACCCCTGAATCATCCACTATGAGTCATAGCAATAAACCAACCATTTTGGTGTACCTCTGAGAAACCACCATCTACATCTTTTCCCAACGACCTCTTCCACGTTGGTGGCTGCACGGCAGAGATCCGAACTTTCTCCACTTCCACCTCAGCGGTGTTCAGCTTGTCCATGACCTCCGTGAGTGCCTGCCGCCACCCGTTTCGGCTGCCGGACCAACCTATTTGGTGGTTTCTCAAGCCATAGGGGACCCAAACAATTGGTGGTTTACTACTATAAATGGTTGATAATGGATGATTTGGGGGGTCCCCTATTTTGAGAAACACCCATTTCAATGCCCAATGGATGATGGTTCAATGCCGAATCTGGAGCCTTTTCCGATCAACAAAAAGAAATTCGATCAAAGATAAGCCTGAAGAGAGAAAAAGGGAAAGATGGATTGGGATGGTCAGGATAAGGATTCTAATGGGGGCCATCTTTGTGAAGATACTAAGAGTGTATAGTGAGCGCAGCGATGCTACTGAGAAGAAAAATGCCGACCACGCAAAATATGATGACAATTGTACTGAAAGTAATAATGACAATCTTGATCGCAATGACAATAAATGTAATGTATGGTGGTATGAATAGTCACCAGTCTGATCACAAACAAGATGTTGTAGACGACGGTACAGAACGACAAACTTTACAAACTTTGCAAACATCAAAAAGACTTTGCAAGCATCAAAAAGATTCAAAAAGCACCCGTGCAAAATATTGCGACCATCCTGCTTTATAACACATCATGAAGCTGATGCGGCACCTGCAGCTGGAAGAAAAACACTCATAGTAAGTGCAGTTACTCCTAGTAAGACTGCTTGTTTGATTCACGTGGTGATGCTTAAGTGTTACTTTTGCAGCAGTGGTGATGATAGTAGTAAGAAAAATGATGGCAATGATGATCTGAACAACCAGAAGTCTGACAGTACTGAAAACGATATCGGTGATGATATGTAATCACCATGATCACAATGACGATACACGATGCTAAAGCATGTGCACCGTGCACCTTCTTGATAGTAATTCAGTCATCCCTAGAATGTACATTCTGAATAGACCAAAACAAACATGAAGATGTGCAATGTCAACCCTGGATTAATGAACCTCTGGTTGATTCATGGCGGGTATCCTGGGTTTGACATTACACCTGAGCAAATACATGCAAATACAACGATCATGATGCAGATCACCCCGCACTGCCTGCTTTGCCTTCACTTTAGCTTGGAAGTCTCGCTTGAAGGTCCTGCGGGACTCACCTCGCCCCACGGGCGGCATCCCCTTGGATGGGTATTCGCGTCCTCGCACTGGCTACTTCCGTAGAACTGAACCAAGCAACATTAACAAACCATTACTCGTAATTATGTAAACCGATAGATTGTACCAATATTTGTTATTTCAAACCTTGGAAGGTCGTTCTCGCAAACATGATTCACAAACTTCAACATTCAAGCGATCAAGACGGCGAGCTGGGTCAAGCTCTTAACCAATCTTGTAGGGATAAAGACCAACAAGAATTTTTGACCCACTGCCAGATCAAGCAGTACCAGCAACCGCGGCTGAAGAAAACCAAGGCCTGCCCTCACGGCTCCTGAAGGGCGCGATCTTTTTCTGTGCCTCAGCAAGGTGGCTCATCCAAATTGGCCGAGTGCCATGTCATCCACTCGTTGACTTGTCACCAACCCCTTGTTTTGTGAAACTAGTTAGTGATACTGAGTGATTTAGGTAGTTCATCAACTACTTAGGAATACTAAGTGATAAGTAAAGTAACTACCAAAGAGCTAGTTGATTAGTTAATACTTAGGAATACTATGTGATTTAACTAGTCAATTAGTGATACTTCTAAGTGATTACCAATCGTGGTGCTGGTAAAATAGGGTTAACTGATAACCAACCACAGGGATATCCCCAGTTAGTGGTTCGATGGTTGGACACTAGTGCTTGATGAATGGTCAATCTGCGATTAATGAATGCTTCATAATGGTTACCACTCATGGTTGAGCACATAACATCCATGACTAAGGTGATCGAAGCAAAAGTCAAAGCAGTTGATCACCATGAATCAACCTTTTACATTTGAATTCTATCATTACTCATTTATGACGGATGTTGATGCTGGTGACGAGAGTTGCAAGCCACGGCTCCGTAGGAGGACCCCATTCGTTCACCTCGCTTGATCATCTACAACAAACTATGGCTGGGGATGATATTTGTTTGATTGGCAATCCAAAAACAACAAACATAAAAGCTTCAGTGAGCAATTGGTGCTCAGCGTTGACCCATCATTACATGTATTTACATATGTACATTTCTACATATATATATATATAACCCATCCTTCAGTGTGCAATGCCCTGCTACCAAGAGCGTCCACGATGGATTCCAATCACCTGGCTGTTCTTTGTTTGGCGACTTATCTTTTGGCGCATTGTTAAGAGTTGCAGTAGCAATTTCCAAATGTGTCCGGTTGAGTCTCCAGTTTGAAGGTTTCCAGTCCCACCATTGTGCAGTGGCTCTAGTTGCAGGTAGTATCTTTCGCCATCAGGTTCCAGTTCTGGCCCCAGCAGCCCCTTCCAACAGGGAGGCCCTGCTTCGGAAAGTTTGTTCTGCAACGCCGAAAATTCCGTCATCGCTTTCTGGCTCGCAGTGCAGAGGACATCACTCTTGGAGCGTCACATTTGCCTCTGTATATGAGTATGTATGTCGTATGTGAATTGCATATGTATGTTGCGTACGCAAGAACGTCTATAAATGTCTGTTTCGATGTACAAGTATATCCATTTGTAACGATACGCACAAGTATATCTGTCTGGGAGTGTAGGGTTTGAGTGCGTTGATAGCCACATGCATGCATGAATGTATATATGATGTATATAATGACTTGTCTGTAAATCATATGTGTGCATATGTACGTGTAAATACATACGTGTACATGCATGTATATGCAAATATATACATATAGAGCGATATATACTTTAAATACGAATACATACATAAGCTCTATCTTCCAATGATCCAAGGACTTTTGGAAGTCCGCAGAAAAATAGCAGAAGAGAAACACACCAGAGAGAGGGAGAGAGTGGCCATACACCAGCACACTTTCTTGAGGTCGAGCTAAACCCATCCACGCCTTCCTCACCTCGATGTGATACTCTCTTGCCTTCGAACACATCGTGACAGTCCGAAACTGTCCTGAAATCGCTGTGACTGCTATGAGATGCATCGGTTTTCATGGTTTAGGTCTTTTGGTTTGGCCTAGCCTCACAGTTGGTTGGCCACCTCCCATTGGGGCAAGCCACTCCTGGTAGCTCCTGTCTTCGCTCACCGCAAGGGTAGGTACCCCCGGCTTGCCACTCACCAGCGCTGAGAGCGCCTCCGTCAGCTTCGCTGTGATCGTTTTCCTCGCCTGACAAGTCACGAGGGCTGGGTGCTTGGGGGATGTCAAGTACCAGTAGTGGTACCCTGAGTGGTACGAGTGCCCTTAGTGGTACCCTTAGTGGTACCCTTAGTGGTACCTAGACTCATTGGAATGTTGTCACCACTAGTGGTACTTGACATCCCCCAAGTGGTACTACTAGTGTGTCACTAGTGATACCACTAGAGCTGGGTACTTGGCGGATGTGAATCACTGGAATTGTGTCACCACTAGTGGTACTGGTTGTAGTCTTACTAGCAGTGATTAGTGATACCAATGGTTAATGACCAAAGTTGGTGCACTGGAGCAACAGTGGATGATCAACTAACTGCCAGATGTCCTATAAATATCTATAAATCACCGTACACCATCAGGAAAATCATGCGGAGGAGACCAACAACCAGCTGCAGATCAACAACAATCACGTTGCAAAGAAAAACTTGGCCAAATGGATAGGCAAATGGATGAATATGAAAGAATGTTTTTGGTAATCAATAGGGAACTTTCGTTGCCTTACCTGCTGGAGTTCTTTCTTTTTACTTATCATCATCTCCCATCAGGTAATGGTGCCCCATGCCTTCCAGTGAGCACCCAAATCCGGATCGTTGCGCGCTCCCGGACATCTGACTGCTGCTTTTATCACAAAGTTGCCCATGGTTAATTATCTGAGTCAGAACCGGAGTATCAAACCGCCCATAGCCCTGACCTCTCACCAGTCTCAAATCAATATGATTTCATGACGAAAACTACAATCTCCAACATATCAGTAGCTGATTGTTACAGCGTATCTGTTGGTTGTTGATATTACTGACATGAAGAGCTTTGGTGCTTAACATAGACTAAGCCAGCTGATAATCCAACATCCCCTAGCGCCAGTGAGCCTGACAAATCATGCACCAGCTGAACGGACCCATCCTGCCTCAGTAATCTTGTCTTGAGCCTCTTTGGCACTGGCCTGGCACAGGCGACACGGAACTGGAGTCTATGCGTGGGAGCACCCGTTGGTTGGACCAGCACGTGGGGGTCTATGCGAAAAGAATACAAGCAGCAAGGTCTGTGCTTGATGTAAGGCCTCGCCAGTTGAGGAATTCGAGTTGGATGAGAGTTTCGAAGCACCGCGAAGTCGAAACTGCGTACGTTTGCTGCTGCAGGTAGTCTCAAGACCTAGTGGAAATGACCCAACATGACCAGCCCAACAGTTGGGATGTGAACTACTGCTCCAACTAGCCATCATCATCATCATCATCATCATCATCATCATCATCAACATCAACCATCATCATCAACCATCAACATCAACCATCATCATCAACCATCAACATCAACCATCATCATCAACCATCATCATCAACCATCAACATCAACCATCAACATCAACCATCATCATCAACCATCATCATCAACCATCAACATCAACCATCATTCTCCTCCCTCCAAAGATCAAGATCTCCTCCATCGCTGCCTCCACTTCATCCAGAGCTTTGGTGAGATCTTCGCCTCGCCACGGACACCACGGAATCGTCCAAGGCCAAGCCATCAGCGACAACGAAAAGGTGACGTTGTGGCTGCATGGTGATGAGATGACTGGGTTGACTGGGTCGACTGATGGTGATAACATGGCTATGTGACTCTGGACTAGCTAGTGCCTCTGGGAATATCATCAGGATCTTGTTGTATTACTACACTGGCGATAATAAATCCAGACATGATGAATAATCAACGGCAACGGCTGCATCATTGCAATCAGAGTTTCAAGACTGGCATGTCAATCACATTTACACCCAAAAGGTCGGCTGTTTTCCTAGGAAGATTTAGCATCTGTTAGGGGCGTTTTTGAGGCGTTCAACCCATTGTACAGAATCTTGATGGGATTATCGAATCATGTCCCATATGGAAATCCCTCCCACAAAGCCAACTAAAAGAATTGTTCAGCATCATCCTGCTTAACTGTTGATGAAACGTGTCAATTTCTTGGGATTAATCCCACTAAACCAGCCAAAAAAACCTCTCTGCTTCTGGATGCTAGCACCAGCACCCAATCCTTGCTCAGCCATGACACTGCCCTCAGGCGGTGGATTCGACATGATGGGCTCAGCCATCGTCGCGATGGCCATCACGGATTCCTAGGGATGGCTGCGGGGAACCGACCAACAGCAGGGGTATCATCCAACTTACCTGGGGAAATTTATGAGTTCAATAGTTATAGTTGTTGGTTGTCAATAGCTGTTGGTTGGCCCACAATCATAGAGTAGCTTCCAAACAGTCCATGGGATACAACTGGCCATTTGATGAGCCCGATAGTTGCTGATGGGATTTTGTACGACCAAATGACATTGGCGATTGTCACCAAAGTGTCCAACCTAGATTTGTTCATCAACCGATTCAACTACTCCACTGATCAAAACAGGAAAGTCAGGGTGGGTACCACTAGATAGTACCCGTTGGAAGCACTATCTGCTCACATCTCCTCATAGGTCTAGATGCAAAAGCAAATGACGATTGGTAACAAGTTGGATGGCAACTTCACAGCAGATTCCCGTGGTACAGCTATACCCGTACTACAAGAAGTTTTCAGGAAAGCCACGTTTCAGCTTCCGTATTCAGCAAATCCCTGATATCCTTGCAACATCCTAAAAAGGAACCACACAACGAGAAGTTTTTGGAAATTCACCTGCTTTTTTGATCCTGTTTGATTCTCAGTTCCCTTAAATCTCCTGGGGACCTGACCTTGCTGCGAGCACTAGGATGCAAATCAACCAACCAACAAACCAACCACAGATTCCCTCGCCTCCGCCAAATTGGTAAGGTCTTTGGCTGTCACCAGACCCTCTTCCAGTTCCTGGAGAGGAAATTTGACACGTCCAGAAGTTTGTTGTTCATTGGTGATGGCACTGCTGTCCATGTGTGTGTGTGTGTGCGTGTCTCAAGAAATGATCGTATTACAACAATACCAGCGGATGGCAATATTTGTTGAGTTATGACGGTCAATGATGAGGGCTAAACTGTAACTATGATAATTGATGATGATGGTGGGTGATATGTCTCCCCTGAATGAAGCGCGGGTAGTTTTCGCAGCATGGCCCCAAGACAAATCCCAATTGGTTTTGCAGCTGCTTTTGCACATCAACACCACCAAAAATGATGGATGAACCAAGGAAGGCTGGCCATCATTCCCTTCTCAAAAATAGAAGAACATGTGTAGTCTAGTTCTAGTTGCCTTTTGTTCATTCGTTTGAGTTGACCCCTCTATTAAGCAAGAAACACTCGCCAAAATTAGTGTGTGTGTGTGTGTGTTCATGAGTTGACCACCAAACCCTTCATGGCCTAACCCGGCATGCAGAGAAAAAGAAAAAGGCTCCAGACTTCTTGAAAACCAAAAAGGATGAGAAGCAGATCTTCTTCAGCTGAAGACCCTCCAGTACCAGGATTGGGAGACTGTAAGATCGACCAACCGGATATTCCCCCCGTAAAAATCAAACCTGGCCCAGGTCATTTAGAAATCCAAAAACGGCAGACTATGAAGAGCAACTCGCAAGTCGCTGAAGATGGCACCCACAACTCCGTGTCAGGATACACCAAGACATAGTAACATGGGGAGCTAGTGGTCCTGTTGACCTGCCATCATTGTATGGCACATGAATATAATTATGCATGAATGGCGACAAGTCAGAACTCACAACCCAAACATGATGATTGTGAATTGGCAGTGGGTCAAAACCCTGTACCCCTGCTTCCCCTATCATCAACTATTGTTTTCCCTATTATTGTTGGCTATTCTCCCCCAGTAGTTGGTTGGTGAATATTGACCCATAGCCAATTGTCAGATCATCAAAAGCTTCAGGACAGACGGTGTACACCTGCCCATCCGCGCCCATCCTTGGTATGCTTGGCTTCACTCTCTTTGGAGTCCTCGTTGTGATCACTCAGGCCGGTCAGCTGCAGATAGTCGGATTCTGAGATAGTCAGCTTCTCAAAATACGGGAACACTCAAGTTACGGTTGGTTTATTACTCGGGCGTGTGGTGCGTGCCCGCATGTCTTGTAGCTGTCCTTGTAGCTCTCCAGCGGCAGGGTGGTGTGTGGTATTCTTGAGAAACATCCATATGGGCAGCATCATTTGGAACATCATTCGAGCTGAAATCATTTCTCCAGAAAGCACAATGTGGGTGTGGCCCATGGGGGGTTCCTCAAAAAGTTGCTGTTGCCCTGAAAAAAATGCTTACAACTTCCGCATGTTGCCGAACCGAGGCTGGACCCAGCCAGCTGCCTCGCCTATGATCCAGCATTTGCGCCAAGGAAATTGAAGACCGTGGCTGATGACCCCCAAAAAAATGGAGTTAAGTTGACAACCCCATACGGAGTTTCAACAACTGATTTCATACTGCGACAGTTGTTGATTCAAATCCATTCTCTTGACAAGTTGCGATCACCTCCAATCAACCGTTTTCAGAACGCTTATCATAAATGATGATCAATCGGGGATGGGTGTATTCACATTTCAGCCACATCACATGAAGACTGGTAAGAGATCAGCGCCCACGCAACAACCGCATCAATTTCCATGAATGCATCGCAGCCAAGCGAATAGTGAAGATAGACATGACCAAAGATCAACACAACGCGACTAAGCTGCCTGGAAAACAACGAAGAGATTGCGTGAAAGCGGAAGATTGGCACAACCGACCAGAGAAAACGAAAGGTAATCGGTCCCACAAAGGCTGGACACAGCTGAATCAAAAAGGACTTAGAACCCCAACTTGAGGACCAGAGAGGACCATGATGCGATATCTATACGTACAATACTTAAACTAGGAGCATGAAATCCACGGCTCACTAATCTTGATTGAGTGGATTCTACAGGTTTGGGGATTATTGCTGGATTGCTGTTACTATTACTATCACTAGCGCTAATACTATTACGAATACCGTTACTGTTACTCACTAATTACTCTTCTCATCACTACTATCTGCAGATGATCCCATCACAACTGAACGAGTTTGTTTCTACCTGTTTGGTTTCTGTCTGAGCCGTGTCAAAATCTCGTGGTTACCAAAGAGTACAACTGGGGTTTGCTTGGCACAATGTGATTCAAGATGATGACCGTGGACCCTTGAGCTTCACCGGTCCTTCTGCGCATTGGGTCCAAGCTGGGATTTCAGCTTGTTGCTCTGTTCCACCACAGACGCCTCAAACGGCCCCCGCAAATTTCAGGGCAGAAAACTCTGACAGTTGTGCTGCCAACTCCAGGTTTCACGATCTTCATGCTTCACAACTCATTTTTCTGTTTCAACCCTACATCCCCTTGTGTTTTAAGGCTCTCCCATTGTGATTGACATCCCCAGCTGCCGTGGACACCACCATGGTGTCTCTCACTGGTGCCTGCACAGCACGTAGTCTTGGAAGAAGCTTGGAGAGCTCAGTGACCTCGCGAACCCGGGAACCACATGGAACCGTTGATCCCGAGGCAACGACAACGAAGGATGGTTGACAATGGTTGGGTCAGGCTAGAAATCATCGGAATAGGAAGAGTTCGTGAGGAAAAACACATAAAGAAACAACCTTTGGGTGTATGCGGCGATGATTTGTGACATTTTGGAAGATCGTTCCGAAGTGATGATTTTCCTGGGAACCCCAAATTCACAATCAAGGAAATGAAACGAATCCAAATGTGCGGGGTGCGTGTCCAAAGCAAAGAGTGGGTACAAATTCCCAAATCCCAGCAGAGCAAAATAGCTAATCCATGTATTTATATGTCACTATTAACCAGTTATATTGTAAATTACGCTATGATTCACTAAGCAATAGCTGTAGCTTAATGTGATTCGAAGCTCTATTTCACTATGAACCAGTTCTGCACCTCATGGATCACCAACCATTACTGGTGGTTTCTGAAGATATTTATTGGACTCCAAAAAATGGAGGGTTGATTACTGAAAATGATGACAAAAGGATGATTTCGGACCCTCTTTGATTCATTGATGGCTTATTACTAAACAATGATGACAAAAGAATGCTTTAAGGCCCTATAGAAACACCCATATGAAACCAACGGCACAGTGGCTTGAATCTATGTGCCACGGCAGCAGTTGCCCTTGGTCCTGCCAGCTTGCGGCAGGTGATCTTGTTGAGTCCACCATCCCAGCTCTGGGGTCCCCGGCTCCCTGCAGACCAGGCTTTCCCAGCTTTCTGAAGGCATTCACCTCCTGCATCGCCCGGTGCTGTTTGGTCCCCTGGTCCCCCGGCAGTTCGGTGCCCCACCCGTCCCAACGGCTGGGAAGGCGCTCCAGCGTGGTGGATTTCTGCGCTTCCACCAGGGCCGCTTGATGCTTCTGCAGGGTGCTCTGCAATTCCTTCAGCTGCTCCTGGGGGGCGTCGCATGGGAGCAGTGATGCTTGGTTCAAAGTGATGGGAGAATCAAATGGGATCGTCAAACAAAATATATAAATATGTAATCTGAATAAAGTAAAAGAATCTGGTAATGGATAGTTGTTCCAACAATGATAGTTATTCCAAGAATCTTTTAGGGTGATGGGATAATCTGAACGAAAATGTCTGAGTAAAAGTTGCTGAATCATGAAAAGGTTTCTGATTCAGTAAGTTTCAAAGAATCTGACAATCAAGAAACAGTTTCTGAATTAAAGTTGCTTCGAAGCCTTACCCGCCGAAGAACAAATGGATGAACAAACATCTCAGAGGAAAGACCAGGGATTGACAAGCTGTAGCTGATGACTGCAATCAGCAGCCATCTATGGATGAATATTGATGGTCGCACTCAACCACACTGGGTGGTACCTGCAAAAATGAGTTTTCGGGCAGGAGCTTTGTCGAATTGGTGGCTGATTTCACAAGTAGCTGATCCGTTTTGTGATGTAGCTAGGTAGCATAATTGGGGATACAAATAAATAGTAACCCGCTGATCAATACATAGACAGTTTCATACGTTACGCAGCCACTATGCAGCGCTACGTTCAGCAGAATAAAGTAACCAGCTTCTCGCTTGCATCTGCTTTACCAGGAAAACCATGAAAACGGTTGCAGAAGCTGAGTCCTAACCAATCGGTTCACAATGATTTGCTATGGCCGGATGGTGCTGCTGGTTGTATCCATCAGCAGTGTACTCATGTCGCCAATAATGTCCATCAAAAGCCAAGCACATGTGGTGTTCACCCTCATAGCTGGTTGGTTTCCCTATTAAAATGGCCATTTGAGAATGGTTTGGGGCATCACCGTTTATAGGCAGCCCTATATTTGAGTTGGGAAGGCAGCGGAGAAGGGAAGGTGGTCAATCTCAAGAAATGAATCTCCCTGTGCCCTGGAAATGTTTCAGCGGAAACCCCTGAGTCGAAGCAATTGTCCAAAAAACCATGGTTTCCAAGCTCCGTTTGTTCCATCAGCCAACCGGGTGGTGGTTCTATCGGCTCATTGAGGCATTGCTTTGGATCGTATTTTCCTCAGGAATCAGCTATACGTGTTGTAAACGCGTGTGAGCCGATTGATTCCCTTTGCCTGGTTACGACCCATGCTCATCTGATTCCGATTCTCAAATGATCCCAATTTTCCATACTTTTCCCACGATAGCTGATGGGTATACCACTGATCCCTACAGCCCCAGAATGTCTCCCATAGCTAGGGGTGATGCTTCGTTCCCAAAAAGTGTTGGTTGGTGTTGATTATTCTTCACTCCTATCCCCAATAAGCAGAATAGATATATGAATGGTGTACCTCTTCTAAAATAACGATGTTGTCCCTATTAGGGAAAAGTACCACGTGTCTAGTCACATATTCACAAAGCAACATGAATGTGCGAAACCTGGTTGAGATTCGGGGTTCTACTGGTTGCCTCACCTGCCATGAAATTACTTCAGGTTAAATACAGCAGATCAGCCATTCCGTCGTGCTCATTGTTGCTGATTGTTCCTGATACTTACTCACTGTTGTGCCAGCCAATTGACCAGCTAAGCCACTACTAACCACCATTGACCCTCATTTCCCACCATGATTGCTGATTCGTGTTCCTTCTGGTTCCTTAAGGCACCAGAAGGAACACGATTGCCTCATCTGTGCGTCCACACCGCTGGGCCAAAGCCATTGGTGATCATTGACCATACCGGTCAACCCTTAACCGACCTGGTTCCCTCTTTTTATTGAACCCTATTATTGTTGCCGTCCCCTACTATTCACCATTGTCACTGGTTGTAATCTCTGTAAAACCAGTATCAACCATGGTAAACCATAGAAAATCCCATAGTTTCTCTTAAAAAAACAGCATTAACCATAGTCAACCATAGAAATTTGGTTTCCCCAAGAAAAAAAGCATTATCATAGTTAACCATAGAAAATCCATCAAAATCCTATGGTTTCCCCTATCAAAAGCCCCTATGGCTACGTTGCTTCGTGGGATCTCGCGGCCCGCTTCCGGGGCCCGTACCGCGGGGCTGGAGGCGGCCAGGGCCGCTTTCACCTTGGCCACAGTGGCCTCGGAGCAAAGCGTCTTTTTTTGATGGTGGGCTGGAATGGTTAACGAATGGGTAGTGGTTAATGGTGGGTGGTTGATGAATGGTTAATGATTCGTTAATGAATGGTTGATGATTGGTTAATAATGATTGGTTGAGTGGAACAGTTCATGATTGGTCCATAGTAATGGTTACAGTAATAGTAATGGTTAACGAATGAATGGTTAAGGAATGGTTCTGTGATTAGAAGTAACTGATGGATAATGGTGGTTCTAGTGGTTAGTCATGGTTGGTAATGGCTAATGATTGGTTAATGATGGGTTCATGATTGGTTCATGATTGGTTTACTGGAATAGTCATTGGTGATTGATTAGAAGTTGAAAGTCATCTAATGGTGAATGAATGGTTAACTAGTAATGAAATGGTGAATGAACGGTTGACTTGTGGTTCACTAGTGGTTAGTAATGGTCAATGGTTGGTGAAATTTAATGGCTAGTAATGGTCCATTGGTGAATTAATGGCTAACTAGGCTAATCTATGGGTAGTGATGGTGAACTCATGGTTAAGCATGGTTACGTAATGGTTAATCTGTGGAAAATGATGGTGAACTAACGGTTGACCAATGATTCACTAATGATTCACAATGGCTAATAATGGTTCACTAATGGTGAACGAATTCCTGATTATGGTAAACTAATTGCTAATGATTCTAATGATGGTCAACTATTGGTTTACTTTCCAATTTGGGAATAATAACCGACAAGCAAAATTGTGGTTGATAATGCTTCACTGGTTGATAAGGCTAATATATTGTCAACTAATGGATAATGGTTTCCGATGGTTCACTAGTTTGACTAATGGTAATGGCTTACTAAATTACTGGTTTACCAATGTTTAATCTATGGATGATGATGGTTGATCATGGTTCAGAACTGTTAAGAATAGTCAAGAAATATGATGTTCATGTTTCGCATTTATAATCGGAGGTCAATGAATGTCTAACATGAATGATAAATGAGGGGCTCAGCAGAGATTAACTAATGATGAAGGATATTTAAGCATGAGTTTAGTAAGAATAACTTCAATCATTAGTTAACTAATGACAACAGAAGTCAACTAATCTTGAAGGTTAACTAAGTAAGCAATATAAGCCAGCAATAGTCCAGGTGAGTGATGGTCACTTCATGGCACGATGCTGATGATGCTGTGACTCATTGGTGGTTGGGCGGCTGCCTCTCATCGGGGTTCAGGTGCAGTTCGGGACGCGATTTCATCACCAACATTAGCGATTCCAAGGAGAAGATAAAATCCTTGGATTTCTTCTCCCCGGAATAACCATTCATGAACAATCATTTCAACATCGTTGCTAACAATTCACATCCATTCACCATTGACAATCCGTATGAACCACTAGTTAGCCCTTAGCCCCATCCTGGGATAATATCGGAGCACAACAACCATTCAATCAAAGGAAACCTTCCTACTTTCGAAACTTCAACGCCTTCTGCGCTACTTGGAACCGTTGAGAATTGCGAATGATGGTTTATGCTGGTTGATAGGCACTGGTTTTGATCGTGGTTCGTATTATCCAATCAATAGTTCCATGCATGATGCCAAATGATTCATAGTTGGTAATAAGACCATTGACCATCTAGTAAAATAACATCTAGTGAAGAATAGTTGTCAATAGTAGTTCTTAATAATAGCTCAGAATGGTTTCTAATATTTTCTAATGACAATGTTTCAGAATGGCTGATCATAGCTATTAAAAATCGTTCATGGTTCATAAGCATAGCTATTGTATGCTATTATCAGTCATTATCAGCTATTATCAGCTATCATCAGCTATGAAGAAGCAACGGTTAACCATTTTTAGCCCTGGAACCCCACTATCGGCCAGCTGAGTTCCCCAAACGGTGGCTGCCTTTTCGGCCTGTTCCACCTGCGGTGTGGGTCAGAGATCCTCATGGTTGACCATCTCAAGCTTGTACCATGTAGTTCCCCGAGAGATCCCATGTTTAATCAAGTACTACCAAAGAATAGTAGGTTCAGATCCATGTAGTTGGTTGGCTACTAGGTTGAGATCCCATAGTTGGTTAGGTGAGTACTTCTCCAAGGAATAGTAGTTGACCGACTCTCAACCTAGTAGCACATGGTACCCATGGTTGGATGGATAATGCCACAGGGTAACTGACATTCTCCTCGGAATAGTATCCAACCATCTACTCAGCCTGGTCCCATTGCTCGCGTGGAAAATCCAGCAGTGGTGACGAGAAATGCTGGTGACATCCAGGGGATCGTTTGCCAGGTAAATGTGATGATAGCTGAGTTCACATCTATCGGACCAGGCACCTATCCATGGCATGGATCGCCAACTCATTCTCCCATTAACCAGTATTAATCATCTATGTAGGCATGACATGGATATGACTAACTAAGTGCTGGAAACTGTTGGCTTTAGAATGGATGGGTCATGTTGGCTTGGACAGCCATTTAGGGTACAGGACAAACTATGATAATCCAGGCAAGTCGGTTTATACAAGTTTTGGCAGATATGACTAGCTTCTTCAGTAGCTTATTTATCCGGCAGGTTGTATAGACCTACAAATGCAACTGTGTGGGCATCACGTTGTATCACCACCTACCATACCACGGAAACCATCCAAGAGCATTTTAACCACTACTAACGTTCCTAGCGACCAGTACCAATCACCATAATACTCATGATTTTAACCATTGCTCTTCGGAAAGAATTGCAGGTTTCCCAAGCCATCTGTCCCACTTGACTTGTTTCCCAGCACTGGCCTGGAAAATCCACCAAAATGGTGACACTTGTTACAGCTTTCCCGGGGAAACGACGAATCGAACTGGATGACCATCCCCGCTGCGGTGAATGACCATGTGCTCGCTTCCGTCACTGGTAGATCCCTGCTTTGGTGGATCAGCAGCTCTTTATGATAAGACTGGCGATGGTTTATTCACACCTGGATTTTCCATTATGAACCACTACTAAGCCTCTTGATCAGCAACAAAGGCTTCGTAAAAAAAGACTTGGCCTCTGTTTACGATGAGACAGCTTCCACGAGATTGGGATAGACAATTCATGGATGATGGTCACCATCAGAAACCAAGCTCTTGGCAATAAACATGCAAGTGCTTGCATGTCCATCCAGGACGTTGATGGAAATGAAGCGTTTCTACTCTCACTTGGGAAACATGGGAAATCCAAAGGTCACAATCCAATTTGAATTGACTACAAGAAACAAAAAGTCTTCCAAGAATCATGACTAGGTCCAAACTCTCACAATTTTGCTCGACAACAGAGGTCTCGAAAGTTCTCAACTTATTCGTCAGAAGACGATCCATCCCGGGAAAAAAAAAAAAAACACCAAAATTGTCACGACTTGGGTCATATTTCCAACCCAATCAGGGGTCGAAACTTTTGGGGGAACTTGCCCTGTGAGCCGTTGAAGGGTTGCTTCAAGCTGGGCCCCCGGTAGATCAATGGGATTCCCCAGCGCTGCTTGGTTTCCCTGTTCCATTTATGACCACCTCGAAGTTCGGGATGGCTCTGGATATCTCCGTGGGACACCCATAGGCCCAATTCATATACATATACATCTATGTATTCGTATATGCAAATATCTATACATGTAAAAATATATATATACGCATATGTATTGGCATAGTGTACCGCACGATCTGATATGTATGTTGATATGATATCCTATGATATGATACCATTTTATATATGATACGCGATCTGATTTGTCCAGTTATCATCCAGTTGATAAACCATTTGTAGTCATAAACCAACCCTTTTTCGAGTACCCCCATAACTTGAGAAACCGCCGACTAGTTGCTTGTTCCCCTATTGTGAGCCATTATCAATGCTTCTGAACTCTAAACAAAACTAAAAACCACCATGTAGCAGTTGTTTAACCACCATTCTTGATTATCCTCCATGATCAAAGGTTAATCAACCTATCATCAACCACTATTACTATCATCATTATTGCTATTATTATTATTATTGTTGTTGTTGTTGTTGTGGTTGCTGTTGTTGTTTAACCACTATTGTTGATCATTATCCTCCATGATCATGAAAAAATCATGGTATCACCAGCAGTGCGATAACTATCGCAGTAACCACCAGCAGTTGTTGATCAACCATTGTTGTTGGTGTTTAACCACTATTATTGCTCTTGTTGTTGTTGTTGTTGAACCACTATTGATAGTGTTTAACCACTATTAACCAAGGGTGTTTAACCACCATTGTTGATCATGATCCTCCATTGTTGAACCACTATTGTTGATCATTAACCACTATTGTTGAACCACTATTATTGTTGTTTGTTGATCAACCAACTGCTAAACCCCGCCTTCTCAGTGGCCTTCTTGGTCCTGGCACCGAAACGCACGCACCGCCACGGGCACCGCGTTTCGCACACGCCACGTTGCACGCCACACCACGAAACGCCGTCTTCCACGGGAAATGGGTAACGGACGCTCAATGGGGCCATTCCAATGGTGGAATTACCAATGGTTAATGATGGTGAAGAATTGTTGAGAATGGCAAGGGTGAATCTTGGTGAAGATAAGGGCGGAATTAACAACGGTTAATGATGGTGAATCTTGGTGAAGAATTGTTGAGAATGGTTAAGATTGGTTAGCAATAGTTGATAGTGGTCAAGATTGCTGGCGAATTCATGGCGAAGAGTGGCCACTAATGATGGTTAATGATGATTTATCATGACTTGTCATGGTTCATAATGGCTGCGCACACTTGGTCTATGCCCTTCCCCAGCAGCTGCAAAGAAGGACAGTAAGGTTAATAATGGCCAATACTGCTCCATAATATTAGTTCAGAATGGCTCCACTCCTGGAAACTAACTGCCGGACCCTACCGAAGGATATCCCAAGTGCGGAAATGGGTCATCAACCTCTACCTGGGAAGGTCTATGTTGGTTTCCGGGAGTGTAGGTGGACCACTCTCAACCATAGATGTACTGCCGTTAATGTGAACCACATTCAATTGTAGGGCAACTGCATCTAATCATAGATCAATCACTAAAGTTCTACCACCATGAGTGGAATTACAGGCCAAGATTCCAATCAACCTCTGATGATGTTTTGGTAGTTGGTCAATAAGCATCCTGCGCTCATCAACGGTAGAACAGTGACAGTGGTTGTGAATCTCAACCAGAATCTGGACGTAGCTAAAGGACTGTCAACGCCATCACGCATTCCACCATCCAAAACACAAATGTTGCGGCGACGAGATTGAAACATTGCACGATGGCTGGTTGGTAGGAGCAAGAATTGGTTCAGAAGGATCCTGACTTAGTGCCTATGTAGCTCGCATTTTAGAACAACCATAAGTATGTACTGTTCCTCATGTGTCCATTTACATAGGGGGATCCCCGATTCGAGTCAATAGAACTCCCAGCAATTCTCAGCTGTGGCTTCCCATCCAGCTAACGGTGCCGTTGGGACGGCGTCTCACGGCTAATGGCTGCCGGCCGTAGCTGTGAAGCCATCCCGAAAATCGCTGTTAAATGCCTTAAGGATCGTTGGTATAGAACTTTTGTCATTGATCTATGATTGGACTCATGGTAATTCGACTCATGGTGGTAGAACCCATCCACATATTGTTGGTCTGTCTTTCTGGATCTTGTTCTTCTGTTCCACTGATGGTACGAAGAAACCAGAAAATGTAAACATATGTACCAGTTCCTAGTGACCCAGTGACCGTAGTCGTCAACGACAAGTCCGGTTGCCGTTTCCCTTATGTTTTTTTTCTACATATTTGCGAGCGCATGTATATATATATATATATACATTCATATATGCAGAGATACATGTATATTGTTTTACAGATAGACAGAGGTAAAAAAAACATAGATATATATATATATATATGTAATATATATATATATGTAATATATATATATATATATGTTATATATATATATGTGGATGTACACAAATACTTGTGTACATATCTATTTATCGATATATTTTTATATATGTACACGTTCAATGCATTGAACATGTTTAAAATTGTATTCATATGATTCGGTCAGCGTACCCAACAACTACAATCAACAACCATACTTCAGCGCTGTTGAATATTGAATCATTGCATAAATCATGATCAACCACTCCTGACCATGATTCAGCACTATCAACCATGATCAACCATCACTGAAAATCAAGTTGCAAATCATTAAGGCAATGCTCCTCCATCAGTAAACATCATCAACTCAGCCGCTACCCTCGACCATCCCGTGCCTTTGGTCCACTCCCGTGGCTGCCGGCGTGGCAGTCGCACCGCCGGCCGGCGTGGTGGTAGTCGCCGCCTAAGCCCCACAGCGAGCTTTTGGCTTAGTGACGGTGCGTTTAATAACTCATAAGAGTTGAGGAACGAGTAGTGATAATAAGCAGCTAATAAGCAGTGAGAACAAACAGTGATAGCAAGCAGTGATAAGAAGCAGTGACAATAAGCAGTGAGAATAAGCAGTGAGAATAAACAGTCATAAGAGCTCACACAATAAGGATTTGATGGCTGTTGATAATAACCCTTTGCTGTTGATATAGCCCTTAGTGATGGTGGGTTAAGAATGATTAGTTTCAATATGTTTCAATACTATCAACATTGATGAATGGTGAGCAATCATGGCATAAGAACAAGCAAGAGTCAACTGGAGACTTGGTGGTGCGCGAACCAATTAACCGGTTGGTTGTATAAATGATAAGATAAAATCATAGCAGCGACATACAGTATCAACTAACTTGAGTGGACACTCGGACATCGAACCATGTGCATGTTCTTCACGCAATCGGTGGTAGTCATCGAAAAGCATAAATGGCCATGTTACATCACCAACCCAAAGACGTCGATTTCCGCCGCAAAACAATGACCTTTCACTGTTGATCATTTTGACCCTCTGTCTGCATACCGCTGAGAACAGTGGAGCTTGCCGATTCAAGCAATATCAACAACTGGCTGCCAACATCAAACACAATCATAAGTCAACCACAAGTCAACCATAAGTCAATCACTCTCAAACATTGTCAACCATAAATTTGACCGCTGCCCACCCAACTGACGCGGTTTTTTCCAGGTTACCCCTGCTCGAGGTGTTGTTGCAGGAGACCTGGATACGGGCCCCGCTTGGAGCCAAGGCAGTTGGGTGCAATACGAAGCGTATGCGGGTGTGTGGGTGCGCACTTAGGCATACATGGGGGTTTCTCAAAATAGGGGACCCAAAAAAAGGCTAGTTTATTAGTGTAAATGACCAATATTGGATGATTTGGGGGTACCCCTATTTTAAGAAAAACACACATATATGCGCGTGTTCTGCCATCCATGCTTCTAATTTCCTACCGTACGCATGATTAAGTACAGAGGCAGTATGTGTCCGCATGCAGAAGTATGCAAACCTATGTGCCTGCACGGGTATATGTAGGTGTGAAGGCTTCATCGTGTCTAGAACGGATAGATTAGGTCAGAGGGGCTAGTTTGTACAACATGAATAATAGTGGCTAGATTTGCTTGACTGGACAAGTTCAATTGGACTATTTGTAGAGGCCACAGATGAACTGTCTGTGTGATGTGAACTATTAAGTATGGGGGTAGATACCAAATATGACCCAATAGATGGATCATCCCAGTCCCAATGACTGAATACTACCCATCAATCAGGTCGTAATTGGCACCTGTAGTAGCTATACCAGATACATATCGACCAGCTATGCCAACTGGACGCACCAAGTCATTGAGTAGCAAATCTAGCTATGATCGGCTGAATCAGCGACATAAACCAGAAAACACCTAGCAGTCAGTCGGCTATTTAGTATCTACTACGGTAGTCAGTAAGTAGCAAGCAATTGAACATAATGAATCTTAATGATTATTGATCATGACCAACCAGTACAAAGCATCATTAATCGTTTTCAAACATCATCAAGCAGTACTACCCATCAACCAACCATCATGAACCAGCTTACTATCCAACTATCATGGACAATCAGTGTCAATTATCAACATATACCAACGTCATTGACCAACTATTTGCCATTACTATCCACTATTAACCTACTTCCCATTACTAACCAATTATTTGCCATTACTATCTGCCATTACTACGTATCTGTCATTACTATCCGCCATTATTATCCAACTTGTCCATCTCAGATTCCCTTTCATTTCATCATCTTCCCTTCATGGCGCCCTCGTTCGCTAAGCCCCCAGGCGTCGCCGGAGACGCTGCAGGCGCCTGGAGCATGTGGATCAACGTTGTTTCGTCGTCGCCGATATCATCGTTATCATGATAAACAATGGCATTATTAGATTGATGCTGATGATGATGTGTACGATGATGATGATGGTGATGATGATGATGATGATGAGGATGATGATGATGATGATGATGATGAGGATGAGGATGAGGATGATGATGATGATGATAATGATGATGAGGAGGAGGAGGATGATGATGAGGATGATGATGATAATGATGAGGATGATGATGAGGATGATGGTGATGATGATGATGAGGATGATGATGA
>VSDK01019212.1:145925-176255 GCA_009767595.1 Symbiodinium kawagutii | reverse complement strand
ATGATGATGATGATGAGGATGATGGTGATGATGATGAGGAGGATGATGATGATGAGGATGATGATGATGAGGATGATGATGTGGATGATGATGATGATGATGATGATGATGATGATGACGACGATCAGGATGATGATGATGATGATGATGAGGATGATGATGATGATGATGGTGACGACGATGAGGATGATGATGATGGTGATGATGATGAGGATGATGGTGATGATGATGATGATGAGGATGATGATGATGATGAGGATGATGATGATGATGATGATGAGGATGATGATGATGATGATGATGAGGATGATGAGGATGATGATGATGATGATGATGATGATGATGATGAGGATGATGAGGATGATGATGATGATGATGATGATGATGATGATGAGGATGATGAGGATGATGATGATGATGATGATGATGATGATGATGAGGATGAGGATGATGATGATGGTGATGATGAGGATGATGATGACGATGATGATGATGATGATGATGATGATGATGATGATGATGGCCATTTTGAGAGGCCTTGGACTTGGGGATTCACCGAACTTGGCAACCAAACATGGAAAACCCCTGTGGTCCCGTAGTCACAGGAGCTGGACACCATCCAATCAAACCAGTGATCTACCATTGATAACCAGCAATTGCTGATTAACTGTTACAACTATCAAACTATGTTAATCAATATCAAACAAGATCAAACCATCAATATTCGACTACTATCAACTATTGTAACATATTACAACCATTACTGGTTCATATTGCTATTAGTGCTGATGAAGTCTTTGTTACCACCCAGGAGTCCGCCTTGTAGGGATCCACGAAAAGGAGCCCCTTGGTAGCAGAACTCGCACGGTAGCGAAGGGGAATGATGGTTGAGATTTGTTGAGAATGACTTGGTGGGTCAGTAGGATGATGATTATTCATTGGATAGTGGGTCAGTAGGATGATGATTATTCATTGTCAGCGGGTAAATGAGCTGCTTAACGGTGTCTGCTAGTGGCTGATTGCCATTGCTTCTACATCACGAGCAGCCAAAGCAGGTCGGTTGACAACCTGCTTTTACCGCGATATTGCAGGATCAATCTGGATTCGCGGCATCCCGAAATTGGAAACTTTGGAGATTCAAACTTCGGCGTACATATCAATGTCGGGATCCATCAACCAACCATTTTTTGTTCCAAACCAGTTCGAGTGAACCTCTCGTGGACCCATATCACTCCATCCCCCGATGGACCACCATTCATGAGCGTAGAGGATGTGCCCCCCACTTCATGTGGTGCATTGTTGGGTGTGCCACATTGAATTCACTGAATGTGATGATTGCGCATCCCATGTACACGCTGTCGCATTCTTAGTTTTGCAATAGGGATAGGGGCATTCGCAAATTTGCTGCTTTGAATATATAGAATAAATGGACCAAAAACCAAACATGCTATGATCGATGCATGGATCCGCTATTCACGACCAAAAACCGCAACTCCACCAGCGTATTTTTTTGAGAGATCAGATGGCGATCTCGCTGCTTGAGTAGCAACGTGAGTCGTTTTTTTTGGACTCAAAGTTTCAAGTGACCGTCATTGGGGGTTGCAGAGGTGTTGTCTTGGCAAACTTTGGACATGCGCACTTTCATTGATTCCATGCGCAGTGTGGAACAGTGGCATGGTGTGCACTTTATGAAAATGTTGGTTACCTCTTTGTTCAATAAAAGATTGCGCATGCTTTTTGAGGGATGTACAACGGGTGGGGTGCATTTCCTTCCAAATCATTGCAACTTTTGGACTTCAGGACCATTCAAAAGAGGAATTGCACACATTTTTTCTGCGCCTGTGCACATTGACACTTTTGTGCAAAATAGGGGGTCGAAGCATATTGCTGCACCAGCATGCACATTGGCTTTGTTCAAAGATCCTATAGGCGGGAAAAGGAAACGTGCATAGTACAATCAATGCGTGTGTGTGTGTGTGTGTGCTTTCGATCTCATTCATGTTGTCACGTATGTTGATTGTTTCTATCCGATATAATCAAATATAATCTATCTCATTTATGTTGTCATGTTGCTGGCGTACCAAGTGGCTTGCTGCTTGAGTTGCTTGAGAACCTCTGACTTTGAAGAATGAGACCGGCGTGACAAGTACGCGATGCGTAGCAAGGGCAGCCGGGGCAGCTTGCGCTTGGGGACGTTGCACCTTGACCTGGCACCTCTTGGCGGTTTAGAACACCTTCTGGCACTGAACATGCCGCCGAACCAAATCCTCTAGCAGATTGATCCCATGCCCAAGGCTGTGACTGAATAGTGGGTTTTTTGTTGCTATGTTTTTGCTAGCATGTAGTGGTGGGCTTTTTGTTTCCATGTTGCAAGTCAAAGCAACAACCTATTTCACAACGTTTCAGACTATCATGTTCCGCCGTCCCTTTTGCATACACAAATTCAGCATGAACATCTCGATTTGACCAGGAAAAATTGAAAATCGCACAGGACACAGGTTGTAATCTCTGCTATGTCTACACATGCAGCCATACTCCAAGCAATACTTCCATCGAGCTCCCTAGCGGCTTAGTGCTGATTGACAATGGCGATTAGTCAACCAAGCGACAATGAAGTATAAGCATCCATAAACAACCAAAAAAACACCGAGTTTTCACTGCTCCCATGAAACCAAAGATCTGGAACTAAATGAACATAAGATCAGAGTAGTTGCAGAGGTCATTTGTAAATCCTTTAACTATTGGATGTCAAAGCACTTCTTGACCCAATTTTTGTGGGAAAGAGAATCAGTCAATTTCTTGCATCAACAGCACCAACCTCAGAGTAAACATCCTGATATCACCGGTATCTGTGCTTCACTTGTGACACTTTGGAAGCGGACGGGCTTTGCGATTTGGCTGTCCCAGGGAACTTTCCACCTGTCATCGCCAACAATCTGGACTACACTGCAGGTCTTAAACCCTTCACCCAAGAGGTCTGTGTTTTCATGAAAGCGGAAAGAGAAAAAAACAGGGAAATTACATGATTTCAGAAAGAGCTTTGGTGACTAAAGTGCCAAGAAAAGGACAGGGAACAAAACAGTACACAGTGCAGGCCGACAACATGGCATCGGCGCCGTGGCATAGCTCAGGTGAAGCAAACGCAACTACGATACACACCGACTCTATTGAAAGAACATGGCTGCTTACAAGTGTCTTTGAGAGGTTGCCATCGGCCAAATTCGACCCCTTAAATACAATATAAATCTCTATAAACTTCCATGTTTGCTGGCAAATCACCAGCTACTGAAGGTAAACTGGGGGTGGTTTATCAACTGTTCAATCTACCATTAAGGTGGGCGACATGGGGAAACAGACCGGTTTTCTTAGCCTAAGCCGTCAAGGTCCAATACTTTCGAAGGGAAGAATTCGTCCTCCATTCTCGCTTTCAGTGCACATTCGCGCATGCGCATGCATTGAAAGATCAACAAAGAGGTCTTGGTCTTGCTGTTAGCTCGCCGGCTAAATATTCAACTGTGGGTTTCTGTAGATTTCCATTCTCCCAAATCCTAAGGAAATACTTGGTGATGGCCCAAGGCAAATCAGTACAGCTCAAATTTCACATCCTGAGGCGGACTGCAGGACTCCAGGTCCGCAGTCTTACTGTCTCCCCTTTAAATTGAAACCAGCCAAGTTGGGGCAGCGCCAGAAACTCCTTGGAGGTACATTCTCCTGTGGAAAGTCTCAAAGTCTTTGGTATATTCTCATGAGAAAAAATTGCATTTTCAAACCAGCTGCTGTAGCATCATGCAAATGAGGTCCCCGGTTTCCTTCGCATCTGGGCTCCTAGAACAGCGAAAAAAAACTGAAAACAATCATAACAAATCAGCATCAAAAAGGATGGATCGTCCAGGCCTGCGACAAAACATTGACCGTCTATCAGCGATCATTAACCATATCACTAATCATAGCTTATCCACCATCATCATCAACCATCCCAGTGCTTTCCTTAACACTTCCCTTCTGCGGATGAAGATCGTGTGGGTCCGACATCTCTACAGACAGATGGATCATTTGTCAGACGAGGATGCGCGTCATTTGTTGATGCGGAAGATTGAGAATCTTTGGGACCAAATCTGTGACTCCGGAAGGAAACAGTTGGGCAAAAGAAGACGAACCCAAGACAACTGGATTCGTAACGAAGGGTTCTGGGGTGACAACCGATTCGACTCGTAACCAATGCAAAGAGGCAAATCCTTGAGAGGCGCAGCCTCCATGGGAGGTGAAGCCAACCGGTCTGGTCAGTGAGTCAGGGAGAATTCCAGTGTGAAAGACTTCCAGACTAGTCTGTTCACAGCGAGTGTTGTGAGCCAGGGTGCTTCTTACCCCAGATCTCGTAGCTGTTGTAGCTGGGGACTGAGGCAAGGAGAAGTCAGGGCCGGGGGGGAGGCCGGTGGTTGCCATGTTCAGATGATGACTTTTGAAGCTTGGCCAGTCATCGCACGCGTGACGCTAGTAAGTCAATAGTGATAAGGGTGGCAATGAAAGGTCAGTTGACTTGATGGAACAGTTTCTAGCTAATGAAAATAGTATAGTACATGAATACATCTATGTACTACATATGTATACAGAAGGTTTCAGGTATTGAATATGCTCGAAATGTTGATGTAGATACATGTGAGACCTATACGTAGAACTTCATTGATGGTCTCAAGGGGTGCAGTCCGGAACCAGGAGTCATGCATGAGGTCTCTCCTGACTACCCCAACCGGCTACGACATTTCCTCCAAGCAGTCCACGTTGCGGAAAAAGGTCACTTGGTTGAAACCCTTTGCCACACACATAAGCAGTCCGTATATCACATGTGATAACTGTGCCATTCAAAAGAGAACGACTTTTTTTGACTTTGAAGCTATAAGTGAAGGAGAAAGACTCCCTGACTCAAAAAAGTTCACAATCAGAGTACATGGAGCGGTTGATGGACACCTGCACTTTCCCAAATTGCTACATATATATATATATATCCAAGAAAAAGGTGATTGTGAGGAACCACAACTGCAGGGAAACAACCTCACTCTCGGCGCACCAATCATAACATGCAGCTTGGCCGCCAACAAACGTATGGATTCCCTGCTAAACCAAAGCGGTCCAGGGATTCTGACCAAAGGTGATCCTGAAACAACTCCAAGAATCGCAGCAATCTTCGCTACTGATCAGCAATGGAAGCGATGGTGTGCATCTTACCATTAGTTGGGTTCCTTCACCTGTGGG
Source organism: Symbiodinium kawagutii (assembly GCA_009767595.1). Lineage (NCBI taxonomy): Eukaryota > Dinophyceae > Suessiales > Symbiodiniaceae > Symbiodinium > Symbiodinium kawagutii. Next base: position 171,005 of record VSDK01019212.1, on the reverse strand, counting down.
CCATATGTCACCCCCGGAACGGCAGCGCAGCCCCAAGGTGCCGGTGGCTTGTTCCACAGCCATATATCCAAATCTTGTCACTAACAATTCTAAAACAATGTATGCAAAACAACAACAACTCATGCAGGTAACCCTACATCAGGGTTTACCCACCGTTCATCATTTATGAATTGACCATTTATCAACCAAAGCATAGCCATGACATGGCCCACAAGCGCCATCTCCGGTCCACGGTGACCCCCCGTTGTGAAGCCATGCCAGGGGCCCACCCCGTGCGTGGCGGTGTCAGGGCGGCCGAGGGATTCCTGGCCCAAACCTGGACGCAGGTTACCGCTCTGGAAGGGATCAATCAGTGGGTAATAACAGTGCTTAATAGTAATGGTTAATGCTAGTGGTGAATAGTGGTGGTGAATAACAGTGGATTAATGTACAAGCAGTGGCTAATGATAGTGGCTAATAATAGTGCTGAACAGTAATGGTTAATGATGTTAATAATAGTGGTTGCTGATGGTTAATAATCCTTAATGATATGGGTAAATATTAATGGATAACTGTAATCATCTAATAACTATATGGATAACTATAGTTATCGTGGATAAAAAGGATTATGAGTGCCTAAGGATTCACTACTATCATGGCTAATTATCTCTTGATTAGTGCTACCAGTGCTACCAGCATGAATAACTATAGTATTGATTGATACACTACTATCAAGTGATATTGATTGTAACCGTTGTGGACTGATCAAGTGCTAATATTCAGTGGGATCGATCCGCTACTATCATGGATAATCATGGATTCATGCAATAATAGTATTATCATCCAAGAATGGTATTGATTGATCCACCACTATTATGGATAATGGTAACTAATAAGGATTATTAGTGGCTAATTATCCACTGCTATCATGGATAACTACAGTGGCTAATGGATAATATTGATTAACAATATTGATTAATCCAATACTATATGGATGGTGTTGATTGATCCACTACTATCAAATGATATATTAAGTATAACAGTCGTGGACTAATCAATTGCTAATATTCAGTGGGATTGATCCACTACTATCATGGATAATCATGGATTAATGCAATAATAGTATTATCATCCAAGAATAGTATTGATTAATCCACTACTATTATGAATAATGATAGCTAATAAGGATTATTAGTGGCTCATTATCCACTATCATGGCTAATTATCTCTTGATTAATCCACTCCTATCATGGATAAATATGGTGGCTAATGGATAATGTATAAGCAGTGGCTAATGATAGCGGCTAATAATAGCGCTGAACAGTATTGGTTAATGATGTGAATAATGGTGGCTGCTAATTGTTGGGAATGGTGGATATAGCGGTGAATAGTAATGGTTAATAACGTGCAATAATACCGGAAAATAAATCAGAATAATGCTTGGACAACTATACCAGTTTGTCCATAAATGGTGGCACCCCTTAACCGACCAATTTCATGATCATTAACAGTGCGGAAACTGCCAGTGACTGAGAGGCACGCCATGTATGGACAATCCCATGCTGGTTGATCATGATTGATAGTGTTGGATGGGCCACCAGCCAAGCTCATTGACAATGGTCAAGAAAGGTTGATAAGCTAGTTGATAGTGTGCAGGCTAGCGACGGTGGTTAAATCATCATGGTCAGTAAGGATTCTTCACAAGGATCAACCCAATCAGGAGCACCGGTTAACCGTTAGTGATGGTCAATCATGCTCAATGGTGATGAATCATGGCCAATGAAGGCCTATATCAAATACCATCGATCATGCTTCAAAAACCGGTCACCACTACTGTCAGTAGTGATTAATGTTGGTAGATACTGGACACTCATTGTTAATGACTATTTTTGCTGGTAAATCATGGCAAATCATGATGAACAAACATTGATAATTCATTTCGGCTGGTTGATGAAATTCAGAACGGATTCTTTGATGACTATATAAGATCTAACAGCAAGTCATCGTTCATAACCTTGTAGATGGGGGCAAGCTTGTGCTCAGGGTGATGCGGCTGGTGGATTAGTCGTGCTCGCTTCTTATGTTGCTTAGTGGCTGCCAGCTAAGGAGTGATCGAACGGCAGTTTTCGGCACATGTTGAAGCTGTAGGTTTCAGAGGGGTTAGTAGTTCTAAATATTGGTTCACAGTGCACAAGCATGAATGGACTAGCAGTAACTACTCGCATATCATGATCCATGATTGGTAATGAAGCTTAATGATGGTCCCAAGAAGGATGGTGAATACACCAACATTAAAGGGGAAAAGATCACCAGCACCAAGAACCAATCATGAACAGCCCCACCACAGCATATCATGGGGGATACCCACCAGCAATCACAACACTCACGAAATTTCTGATAATTAAGCCATAAATGAAGTCTCAACAGGCTTAACAATGGTTCTAAAATCCCTTAAACTATAGGCCATTTGGGAGGAAGAGCATACGTTGAGAATTGCTTCAGCGAAGGCTGGTGCAGGAACTCAGGATGCTTCGAAGGTCATGGATTCCCCAAAGGATGCATTTGATGATGAAATGGAACCAACCCTGTTCACCAGTCAAATGACCATTCGCCCCGGTGAAGAACCATATTCCCAGCCGCCATGCAGGATGTTGCTGGGTTTACATTGCCATGTGTACCTTTTGATGTTGGCCATATATACCCGTTGATTGCGTATATTCGTATCATTGATGGTCACTAGCCATTCTTGGTGGCCATCTTTGAGAATTCGTTCCCAGTGAACTGGATATCTGCCCTTGGGATATCACCTCCAAACTGATTTCTCAATCAGCGGGCACCACTTTTGTTGGAAACCATCCAGTTAGTTCAGGCTTTGCTGATCCTGGAGCAACATCACATCAACAAAAGAGGTTACCCTCGGATGTCTGTGTAATGGGGATATGAATAAACCCCGTACATTGGCTGGGTAATCACCACCTAACGATGGATAAACTGATGGTGGCTGGTCAATATAGAATCTACCATTACAAATGTGACATGAAAGATAGATACACACCATTTATGTATATCTATACTTAACAATCATAAGTGAGAGGGGTCTAGATCTGATCGCCAACCTCATACCTGCAACGAGAATACTTGATGGATAAATTGCTCATTTTCACTGAGAATCGTCCCTCACCGTTGGCCGCTGTCAACATCACCAAGCAACTAAGTGGCCAACCAAGTAACAAATTGTCTAACTAGCTAGCTAGCCAACTAACTAACTAACACTTAGCCAACCAGCCATGCAGCCCCATGCAGCTGGTGATTCATGACTTGTTGCTTGCCCTTTATAGCAAACTGCTACCGGTACCCTGAAGAACCATCCTTTCTTGTCTCTCAAAACGCTTTTCTATGTTCGGCTCAGGTCATAATGATCGGTACTCCCATTCAGCTTTGGTAGTGTAATTATGGATAGTTGGTTAGACTTCATCATCCTAGCAGATACCTTCGCCTGCAGTTGGGTACCCCCAGTCGTCCCAAATCACCAGTCGTGCCCCGCCTGTGTGCCCCCAACTTGATCTCCGAACCAACCCCCCACCCCCCAGCCGCTGAAATCGGCTCCATCCTCATCGGCTCCCAAGTGACAGGTGGACCAACTGATAGGCCAACTGATGCTTGCTGATAGGCCAACTGATGCTTGCTGGTTGGGGACTGGTTGAGGTACTAGTGAGGTTGACTATGGTTGGTTAATAAACAACAATAGGTGATAAACAACTAACCAACCAACTAATGGTTCAAACTGATGTGTACTGATGCTCAAACTGATGTTCAAAATGATGTGTTCAGTTAGTTCGTTTCCCTGCCCAAACTGTGACTTGCCCAGCGGCCCGATTGTCCCAGTAGTAGAGGAACACCTGGAGCCACCAACTGCTTGGGGTGGCAGATCCCAGGGACGGTGGAAGCACCAAGCGCCCCACATGGTGAAAGCTAACGCATCAAGTTCTCGCTGAGAGGGGCAGAGTTCAGGGCAGAAGTTGATTCTCAGAGCTAGCGAGCTACCAACAGCCGCCTGCCATCCGAAAATTTGATGACCCCCCCTTCTCCACCAGCTACAGAGTGATCAGTAACCAAGAACTTGGTACCCCCATGTCTCTGGCTTGGTTTCCTCGTGGACGATCGGTGGACCACTTGGGCCTGAAAGCAATTTGGTGGGAAAGCATGTGAAAATTACCAGAGGTTTCGATGGTTGATGCGTGGCCTTAGATGATCAAGGATCTGGTGGTGTTTGATGCAGAAAATCGCCCGCATCCCCTGGACACAACCGGACCCCAGTTGTGCTCCCATCTTGTCTCATTCAGTCAGTGTCTGAAAGTTCCCGCAAGCTGTGGAAGAGTTGACCTGCTTACGGGTCAACAAAATGCTTCGAGAAAGACAAAAATGCTTAAGGGTATTTAAGGGTACTTCCTGAACGTGACTGGACACTGTAAGCCGCCCGTTCTGGAAATAGGTACATCCGTGTCAAACTGGATGCCCTTCAGGCTGGACGAACTTGCCAATCGTCTCCACTAGGCGAAGAAGCTTTGGCAATGACATCCGCCTGCTGCTCTGCACAGAAATCTAAACAAACAAGCGAAACTTGTTGGATTGGACTTCTCCGTAGTACTTAGTTCACGTGCCAATCCAACTAAGTTCCTAAGCTGCCTGTACAAGAGTCCGAGGGACAAGTGAGCCTTCGCTCACCTTGCAGCTTTGCAGCCGGCTGGGCGGCTAATTTAAAAAGCGCCTATGCTCCCTTCAGCAGCGGAATTGTTGCTGCATAGGTTCCAAAAACAAAGAGGAAGATGCCTCAAAAGCAGACACAGATCCGCAGTGCTATGTGAATGTCTGTGAATATGAATCAGTTCCAAACACTAAAAAAAGTTGGTGTTAACTTGTGAGCATCCAATGATAGGTTTTTGTGCATCTGCCGTTTGTCATGTTCGCAAGAAGGTACGTGTTTTTCACACTGAAAATGTGTATGTGTGTGTGTGTGTTTCTGCGTGGTTGCCTGCAACAAGACAAATGATCAATAAGCATGCATGAAATTCTAATAGTTCCCTTCCAAATCCAGCATCCACTCTTAATAACTCAACCTTCACACCCCTGCTTGATCACCGTCATGATTTTGAAGGAAGCCCATGTAAAGCCCAACTACTAAGATCTAGGAAGATCTGGGGTTCACAGAACCCTCCATCCTGTGGCAAGACACCCAGTGCGAGGAAAGCCAGGCAAAACAACATCTCCGCACTGAACCAGCTGAACTTGGACTCCGTCTTCCTACGAAGCGCAATGATCCACAGCGGTGGCACCACGTAGGAAATGTAAGCCTCAGTTGATCATTTCGGGGTTAGCAGCCGGTGACGACTGTATATGAAGCTATTGCAATAAATGGCATGGCAACGGCGCCGAAGATGGGTTGATGAGGCCACAGGATACGTGTGCGCATCCCCAATTCATTGATGGTTGACCTACTGAAACGAAAAATTTTTTGGATGATTTGAGAAAATTTGCCGACCCAAATGTGGCAATTTGATTTTTTGCTGCTTCCTTCCACGTTCTACTGGTTGGCAAAATTGAGCACAAGGATATCTCTTGGAATCAACAGCTGTCGAACAGCTGGATGGGTGCAAAATGTTGCTGAAAGTTTGGTGATTGCTGATTCACTTAGCCTTACTGACAACATAAGGAAGGGTTTACAAGCACCCGATTTCGTGGACGGAGGCTGGGCGCCCAAAAACCCCAAACGCTTGGGAATTTGGCGCACCTGCTGGGACAAATCACGAACCTCTCGGGGATCCCTTCACTTCTACATGGGTGTGAAGCCCAAATGGGGGTTTCTCAAGTCAGTTCGGGGTACCCCCAAATCATCGACTATGAGCCGTTCATCATATTTTTTAGTAATAAACCGGCCACAACTTGGGGGGTCCCCCCTGGGCGGCCTGAGGAACCACCAAATCTTTTCATGCCAAAAGACGGAACCGAAAGCACCAATGAAGTCCAACATGGTGCCTCACCGACCGCCAGGGCAGGCGGTTGTATTGGCGGCCAGGGGCAGGTGGCTGAAAATAGTGGCACGGGGAATGGAGTTTGGATCTGATCATCTAATAATACTGGCAAGTGGCTGAAAAATGGGCTGTAGTGGATCTAATCATCTAATCAATTGCTTGTGGTTTTTGGAGTCCTGTCCCCCCCAATACTTGCTAAGGCAAGAGCAACTTCAGCTGGCTGGCGCACAGCGCTTTCGTGACTAAAGCCGATTGGTCGCCAGGCACCGGAATTCATAGGAGAAAAAGTTGATTCAGCTTCTGTGTGTGTTACACACACAATATGTTTATAAGGTAATCGATCAAAAATAAATCTCGACGACAACACCTAAAATGCGATTACTTAAAATGTTGTATGATGGTTATTCATATTCGTCTATCATACAATGAAATACTATTTCAGTAACGGCGAACATACTATAAGACATTCTATAAGAGCGGTACTTTTATATGTTAAGAGTTCTTTACATGATTTAAAAAGATCATTTTTTTAACTGATCTGGTTCAATAAAACCAAATCAAAAAGAAAATGAATCAAACCCCGATAATTTTCTTACTGGTTTGGCCCCCGTCGCCACCTACCGCTTATCTGCACGGCAGTAGGATCGGGAATGAACGCCTTATTCTCACATGTTGCGGCGAACACAAAAGAAAAGCGGACCCATGGCCATGTTTTGAACCAAATCCATGGATAGAAAAAAGTACACACACACACAGCAGGGCTGACTCTTGGCCTCCGCAATGGTTTTAAACTTGTCCTGGGCCGCCCCAAAGGCAATGGGAGCAGCAAAAAAAAAACACTGCACACTAACCTCCAGAACCTATCGCTGTATTGCCCAGAAAATGAAGGGGGAGCACTGCAGCATATCCCGCTCATCAGATTCACCAGTCCACCAAAAAACGTGCACAAGTCAGCAGAATATCTTTTTTGAGAGCCTTAAAAAAATCATTAGCTGAACCTTTCTAATCAAGTGGGACGCTCGAAGTCTCCAATTTTTTTGCTTCAAGCTGTTGGGGCACGCGCACGTAATGCAGAGTTGGTATTAATAACCATTTCGTACTTATGAAAGCCGGTTGGTCGTACATTGCGAACGGTCCGAAATCACATTGTCGCAGGCCGTCCTTGGAAACACAAAAAAAGGTAGGGCCGCCAATCACGGATATCAAATCACGCCTTCACTGGCGATCTGTGTAGGGCCATTGTTTTTGGCCCGATACGCTTGAGAGATGCTTTTGAAGACCTGTGCAAAGTTTGGTCATGATTTCATATCTTGTGTTTACACAAGGTACCCATCTATCTAATTGTTGGGGTACTGATACCGCACATAAACATGTTTCAGCCATATGCAGTTGGGGTTGTCTACGATTCCTCCAAAGTTGCCGTTGCAAAAGGGAAAATCATGATACACCCTGAGTCTTGGAAACTGGATCCACTGTTGAGACCAACTTCATTTGCAGTTCCAGGAGGAGAACATGCATTCGAATCATCCTGGCCTCAGCATCCTGAGCGTTTCCCTGATTCTTGTCCTTGGAGGAAGAATGAGGACAGTTATTGCTGGTATGTGGGGGGAGGTTGCCCAAAAATGTCAGTACCAGCTTGAACTCTTCTTGGAAGACCAGTTTCAGCAAAGGCTGAACACGCAGTGGCAAGCAGCGGGCCGCAACACTTGAAAACCTCACAAGTCTACATAGATCCTACGCATTCCGATGCCTACATTGTGAGCGACCCTTTTGATCTGACAGGATCGTCTCGTGGACACCATTTCGGATGTATTGCCTTTGGACTCGTGAGATTTGATGGGATGCTTGGAGGGTAGAATTCCGCTTACCCATCGAAGAACTGGAAGAACAGGAATTTGAAAAAACTGTTCTTTCCAGCCTCTCTTTTTCAATAAACATATATGTGTATATATATTTTCTTTTGTTTTTCAACAAAATATTGAGACCCCAAGCCCCATATTGACATGCATGCCTCCACCCCACAGCTTCACTTGGCATTAGCATCGCCAAAAAGCCGCGCCACAGGATGGTACTTCAATGCCAGCTTGCGATAGTTTTTCACTATTTCGGCCTGATGTTTGAAGAACCGGACGTTCTGGGAGGAGTCGGAGTGGGAGATATGCAACGCAGCAACCCCATGTCATGGGATAACCAGGGATTTACTAGTCAAAATAGCGATGGCTCATGGGATACAATAGTGATATGAATGGATTCTAATGGGATATACAATGAAAGCCACTCCAAATCAAAGTTTCAACAGTGGGACAGCTGGAAATATGAAAAAATATCATCGAACTGCCACCATTTTCGGCATCTTTTTGCGGTTTGCTGTGGCCTTGTCATAATATCTACACTACTTATTACGAACCTGGGAGGGTCATGATTTGAAACTTGAAGTTCTGGAAGAATGACAATGATGATAAGTCGTCATACCCTAGAATTGGTTGAAGGGTCTATTTTGCAGGAAACCTGTTCCCTAAAACCGATCTATTTCATGACATTTTTTCTGGGAGATTCATAAGCGCAAACCGAACAAACCTTGGGGAGAATGACAATATAATGTAATGGTCATAAATGCAACAAAGGGGACACCACCCCCCATCAGATACTTTATATGTGCAGTTTCTTTCCAAATTCCAATTCGACATAAACCCATCTTGTGGAAGACATTTGTCCCGCTCTCATCTACGCACCCGTTCTAGGAAGGTTCTGACCCTTCTAACCCTATTTTTCAGTCTGTAGCTGGACCTTACAGCCATTGCCTGCAACACAACTGCATTCCTAGGAATGGAGGGAATCATTGCAAAGACATCCTGACTGGTCCTTGCTTCGATGGACCGTGGGATTAATCAACTACTTAGTAACTGGGCGACAAACCGTTTTAACTACTTTTTTGCCAGTTACTAACTAGGTAATTAATCCCAAAGTTCATACATGTAGTTCTGGACAAATGATTTGCGCGTGTAGATCTTTCCCACTTTGATGATCTACCCTTGGTCTCCAATCAAGTAGTTATGAGATCTCGTTCACGATAAGCAGTGCTCAGCGCAGCGACAGTTTATTAGATCTGTACTGTGCGTGATAGAACCCTTGAGCCAAAGTAGTTACAGGATTTCACGGTTTCTACCTGCATGCCATTCGCAATTTGGACTTTTTTTCAATCTTGGGGCGCTCTTCTCCAGTGGCTTTCCCTTTCAAGATACTTTATAGCAACCCAAAGTCACATACAGAAAACTCAGAAAACCTGGAACATCCTGGAACTTCTGGAGGAAACATCATCCGTTTCACATCCTGGAAACACCATTTTATCCCTTTGGGGGTGGACCCTTTCGGATGATTTCTACCAACGCTTTGGATGTAGGAGTTTGGTCTGCATCATAACCCGATTCCTGAATGATTTTTATGTCGCTCCATTATAATTGCCATCTTGGGGTTCACCCAATTCTCAAGACATGCAAAAAAACGAAATTCATCGGCAAAATCCATTTTTTCAAAATTAAATCTGCCCTTTTTCACCGTTAGATCCACATCTATCCTTGGTGAAATCCCCAACCGTCACGCTGAAATCCCAGTTCTTTGGTGAAATCCCCAATGTTTTCATGATAAGGGTCAAAAGCTGCATCCCAATATTTAGATGGTGAACACTAAACATGAAGCCTAAAATCTATAGTCCCCGAGCCTTAAATAGAATCCCTAGCTAAAAAAACCTTTTTCATGGTCGAAAACTTCCCTTGTTCTGCGCTTCGCTCGGCCTTCGACGCCGAGCGGTCGAGACCAAGCACGGTGTAGAGGCGCCAAGGAGCCGCCATTGCTGGGTCGCAGAAGGTCCCAAACCTGTTGAAGCACTTGACTCAGTTGTTGGCTTTAGAGCTACGCCTTGACCTTTTTTTGCCGAATCTATTTTCTCTTAGCTCCGTGTAGCGGTCAGCAAAGGCAAATTGTCATCTAAGATCAATTATCAGACTGAAACGCTAACATCAGGCAACGTCCCCTGCAGGTTGCACTGGCTTATGACTGCGCTGGCCCTAGCAGTCCCCATTGTTCAGTCCTTCGACTACAGCAAGTGAAGGTAGAAAGGTAGCACTTGAACTGCCAACGCAGCAGCAATGACACGGTGTATACTTCGAAATGAGGCCATCGGTTTATGGTTTTTAGGTGTGCTGTAGGCTTTGTGATTATGGGGTGTGTTTTCCTCACATGTAGGGTTGCCAATGATCCAAGGCAACCGGCTCCTTGCCCACTGAAGTTATCACATTTTCCTCACATGGCACTCTGACAACGTGTGCCAACTCAGGGCACAAAACTCTGATTGGCCATAATAAACATCCAAGACACAAACGCTAGCAAACTCATGTGGCATTTGACAATTAAGTGTTTGTCAAATGTCATGCTTTTGGATTCATTTGGCACATTTGACAAAAGCACTCTCTGCCGAATCCTTTTGTTGACAGCTGAAAGCTTCTCTTGATCTCCGCATCTGCTTGGCGCGTCCTTTCCCACTTCCCTGAAAGCAAACACTGGAAAACGATCTGAGACTACATAACTAATTAAAACTAAGACTAGGATTCATAGAATGAAACAGCACTTGCAAATAGTCAAAAATATTCAAAACATCATCGTTGACCAGCAACAAAATAATTACCCATGCGGTTGCAAGTCACATTCTATGCTCTCATGGGACGAACCTCCAAAAACAGATTGGCGGATCATTAGCACAGCTACAGGCTTTCGACGCTGTTAATTAAGCCACTTCAGCTCGCTTGAGCCAAAATTGCTACGGTAAGTATTTTTCATATTACAAAAAATTCGGAATTAATATTTAAATACTAAAATAAAAATGAATAAATTACCTGAGGTTAGTGTGTAATAATCAATAAGTTTTCGAAGATTCCTAAATAGAATTATAGGGCAAATGTTTATTTACATCGCGTTGTAAATAGTCTTCACCAAAAAATGTTTGATTTTCTTTTTTTGACTATGTTTTTTATCATGCGTATAAAAATTTCATTCGTTCATTTAGGATATACATTAAAACGACTATTGTTTAAAAAACTAGTTTTAGAAGGTCTATTTGACGATCGGCTTGAAGACTGGCTTGAAGACTGGCTGAAGACTGGCCTGAAAACTGGTGTAAAACTTGAAGAATTAAATGAATTTGTTCAACTTTTTTACAGACAACATATCAATAAATAGAATTAAATTAAAAAACCATCAATATCAATTTTCATTTTTTATATTGTCGTTTATTGTAGACTGAAGTTAAGTTTTTGTTAATTTCTTAGTAATATTTTTTGCGGAAATAGAAGATATACAAACGGCAGAATTATATTTCAAATTTACAATAGGTAATGCATAACGATGAAGATAATATATTTGATTCTTTTCTGTTGTTTGGTTTAGACCATATTTTATCATTATTGATCTTTTTTACATCATTGTTTCTAAACCTTACTTATAAAACTAATATTTTAAGAAGATTCTCTAAAAATGCAAAGATCTCAAAATCTTGATTAAAAAAAAGTATCACGAGTCAATTTTATTCTTATGAAAGACTTTTGCATTCCCTGCTTGACCATTTCATTAACATTAATTTTATTACTGTGCTGATATAATGACATGCGACTACTACGGTTTACTGGTTGTACTTTACTTGAATTTTGGAAAAACGACTATTAACATCATATTTAGTTTGATTTTGTTGAACGAATGAATTTTCAAAAAATATCAACGCTGGTTATATTATCTTTAAAAAAACATTTCTCATATTTTCTAAAATATATTATCAACACATCTATTTCAAAATCAATTATATTAATTTTACGATATTGACTAATTCTTTCGAAAGTAGAAGTTCTTTAAATGCAATTGTTCTAAAACAACAGAACTGCTCAAATATGTAGGATTTTTCTAAAATAAAATTGGGAAAAATTAAATGATGTTTCTGAAATTTTCATTTTCAATATTACGCCAGAAAAATTTCACTTCATTATTTACCTTGGTTTCATCTATAATAACCTTTTTATCCTGTCCTTAAATAGCTAATTACTAGGTAAATTATTCTTTTCCTTCTTCTAAAGACCCGGCAATAAAGAATTTGATAGTTGTAGATATTAAATGTGTAATTCAATTTTATTGATAGGCGCTAAACCTAATCTACTCATCGAACTAGTCTCTTTATCGTTTTACGTATGCGTCGAACCACCTCTTCGCTATACCATACGGCATCACCAAGCCCCCTTTCGCCCATCGATGACAATGACAGGGATGTCAAAATACTCTAGGCATATCACCCTGATGACGTTTCTTTCTCCCGTGCAATGGTCATCTAGATGGATATCGTGGAACTCGCCATGATTCCTAACCATGTTCCTGTGGGGGATGTGTCTTTCCGCTTTGTCTAAAGCGTCCAAAAGCTCACTCGTGAGCACTCTCGGAGCGTTCTGACATGGGGGGGCATTTGCAAGAAGATGCGCATACAAACTTAACGATCGTTGTATCTTCCCTTCCTGCACAACTGGTGTCTAGCCTGTCAAACATCAGCTTCCCTGCCGTTAACCCATTTTCTGATTTGCTTCGATGGACCGCCTCGTATCATCGCGCTTTTCGCGTTGGATATCGTTGATACCATACAGCTTTGGATTTCTCCTAACCGGAAATGGCTTTGCCACTGTAACAACCGATTCCACTCTATGAAAGATCGCGTCCGCTGTCGCACCGGTGCCTTCTAACTCCGGAAACTCAGAAATGTTGCCAACGCAATTATCGCCACCATCCTGTTCTTCGGCGGTCTTGCTCTTCCACTCAGTGTTTCCGCGTTCGGTCCAGTAGCATCGTTCTTCCACTCTGTGTTTCCGCGTTCATCCCACCTTCTCTGGTTGCGGCATCACGTGGTCGTGAAACCATCCTCCACGCAAATTATACCAGTAGGCACCATCGCTACAGCTCCACCACTCACCGAACGCTTTGACATTTATGTGTTGAATCACTGTCTGGCCTCTTGTTCTTCATCCTGCCGATACGGCTGTGCCGCCTCGCTCTCGTCGTTCGTAGACTGTCTCATCCCATCAAGTGTCGGATGCCACTTACCTCCAGTCCAGACCGAGTTCGTCGCCCTTGTTGCCCTCTCCATGTTATTCTCACCCTCAACGCCTACGTTATCTCGTGCAGTGCGAGCAGAACTCCTCGCCCCCCGCAAAACTGTCCATCCACGAGGAACCGTCAACATCTCTACGAGTTCTTTAGACGCTGTTAGACGCAGTCAGACGCAGTTAGACGCTGTTAAAGGCAATAAGCCACTCTAGCTCACTTGAGCCAAAATGGCTACGGCAATTGCTTTTTCAAAAAGAATAACATATAGATAATAAAATTCATTTTTTATCTAATACAACTAGTTTGTATGTTTTCAAGAAAATGTAGTAAAAACTATTTTATTTGTTAATTGTTTACAATCCTCTAAAAGAATAATATTTTGTTATTCAATTGAATTTTAATATATTAAAATACATTAAAAATGTTGAATTAAAATATGTGTATAAACAAAAATATTATATTCATACTACAACTCATGCCTGAAAAAATAGAAACATCTAACAATAAAATATTGGTTACTGTAGAATCGCCAGGAAAAATAAATACAAAAATATTTAGGAGATAACTGTTTAGTTAAAGCATCTTGTGGCCATGTTGGAGATTTACCCAAAATAAATTAAATATAGATGCAGAAAATAATTTTACGCCAACTTACATGATCAATAAAGATAAACTTAAATTAGTCAATGAATTTTAAAAAAATGAGTACTAAATGTAAAGATACAATTTTAGCAACAGATAATGATAGAGAAGGTGAATTTATAGCTCAATCTTCAAAAGAATCATTAAATTCAACAAATTCCAAACGTATTATCTTTAATGAAATTACTAAAGAAGCAATAGAAAAATCTATTAATAATCCTACGATTATAAATGAAAATTTTGTAAATTCTCAACAAACGAGAAGATCTTTAGATAGAATCATTGGTTATAAATTAAGTCCAATGCTATGGTCTAATATATCATCGGATGCAAAATCAGCAGGTCGTGTGCAATCAGCAACGCATTAAACATAATAATTAATAAAGAAGAAGAAATTAAAAGTGTTTTATCAAATAGTTATTATAATTTGAAAATATATTTTTTATACAACAATGTATTAATGAAAAATATTTCAGGTATCAATTCAATGAATATAACAAAATAAAAGAAATAACTCATTTAATAACAAATAAAACAATATTTAAAATTGAAAAAATATCAAATAAAACATTGCATGATAAACCAAATGTGCCATTCATAAACATCAACATTACTATTAACTGCATATACAAAACTTAATAAGACAAGTTATAAAACAATGTCCATTGCAATAAGTTATATGTGAAAGGTATGATTACATAAATGAGAACAGATTCTTATAATATTATTTCACCAAGTATTGTGACTCATATAAAAAACTATATAATAGAAAATTCTGGAGATTAATATTTCGATATTAAGAATTGCATATCTAAAAAAACAGTCAAGAAGCTCATGAATTTATTAGGCCTACAAATATCAATTTAGAAAAAATAGAAAATAATAGTGTAGAAGAAGAAAAAATCTATAAATTTATTGTGTTGCGTACAATAGAATCGCAAATGTCAAATTGTAGAATCAATAGTGAAGTATTTTATATTAATTTATGTAATAATAGTAATAATAATAATAAAAGCATTTTAATGTTCGATAATGAACAAAAATATTTTATTTCAACAAATAGTGCTATTACATTTTTAGGATACAGAATTTTATATAATGAAAAAACAGATCGAATTTATAAATTTGAGCTAAATAAGAATTTAATATTTAGTGTTTTTTTAGGAGAACAAAAATATGATGAACCTCCAAATAGAGATAACGAAAGTACATTAATTAAATATTTTGATAAAAGTAATATAGGTCCACCTTCAACATATGTATCTATTATAAATCAGTTATAGGTATTTAAACAAATAATTTTCTTCAAAATGACTTTTCTAAAATGACAAATATAAAATTTACTTATGATATGGAAACTAATTTAGATAAAGTTGCTAATAGTAAATTAAATTATTTAGATGTATTAGATGAAAATTATAAGAATTTAATGAACATTATAAAGACAATAGAAAAACCAAAATAAGTAATTGGAATAAAGATAAAATACTTGGAAAAATGAAAGATATGGAAATATTCATCAGCAAGAGAAATATGGAGAATATATAAAAACATTATATGATGATAAATGGTATTCTGTGTCAATACATAATATAGCAGGGATCAATTAAGCAGAACCCCATACAAAAATTCAGATCACAGTCCATGTGAACCATGGTCAATGCTCTACTTGAGGTGTTTGAATCCCCACGGTGCACTGATTTAGCATCCAATTATGATCCATGTGGCCGTGAGTCAAAACCCTGTACCCCTGGTTCCCCTATCATGAACCATTGCTTTCCCTATTGTTGTTGGTTCCTATCCCCTACTAGTTGGCTGATTGATATATTGACCCATAGCCATGTTTGAAGCAAGTTCCCAACCAGCTTCAGAACCACTGACCAGCTTGGCATAGTTTAACCAGGCTCAGCCCCGCGCAACTTCCCTGCGGGCAACCCCTCAACC
The DNA here is from genome assembly GCA_009767595.1 of Symbiodinium kawagutii. Lineage (NCBI taxonomy): Eukaryota > Dinophyceae > Suessiales > Symbiodiniaceae > Symbiodinium > Symbiodinium kawagutii. The sequence goes on along the minus strand of VSDK01019212.1, from coordinate 155,283 downwards.
ATCACCATGGGCCCACTTCACGGAGAAGGTCTACTCCAAGATGCGTAGACTGGTGATGACCACCGCGATCAGGATTACCAGGACAACGCAACCTATGCAGTAGTGCTTCGCTGGGTAATGCTTAGCAATGGTTAATGGTTAGTAATGCCTAGTTGTACAGAACAGTAATCAACAAGAATAGCGAATAGAGTGGTCCATGATGGTTCATGATGGTTAATGATGGTCAATGATGTTTAATGACCCTGAATAATGATTAGACCTATGACGCTTGAGAATTGTTTGTGGCGGTCAATCATGCTTCATTATTCTTTCTGATGTTGAATCACGGTCGACAACTGCTTTTGATGGGTATATAAGCCTGGTGCGTCACTGTTTTTGGATAGTTCATCATGGCTATTAATGGTTCATACTGGCTATTACTAGTTGATCATGGAAATTTCAATCTGATACTAGTTGATACTGGCTATTACTAGTTGATACTGGCTATTACTAGTTGATCATAGCATGTCATGTACTGCGTTCAGCTTCTACGCTCCGTTTTTCAACGGAGGTCTGCTGATGACCACCGATCCTCGTTTGGATGGCCATGGCGATGGACCCATCCATGGCACACCGTGGAGATCCGGCTGTGAACCACCACGGTCTCACAGACAGCGGGATCGCCGACAGCACCTTGCCCTGCCTACACCAGCTGAAAGCCGTTATGTCAATTATTTTTTTTTAGCAATTCTTAAGGACTACAATATGACAAAAACACAGTCATGGTTTGCTTCCAATTATGAACCATGTATAAACTATAAAGCCTGATTTAGCCCCAAAACCTAAAACCTTCGCACGGAAATCTTTACCCCAGCACAATATGAAAACCCAAAGCGAGGAAAAACATCGAAAAACTCCATGTGAAAGTCTGAGCTTTTCACCCCAGATCAGCACGTACCTTCCTAGCACACCCAAAAGTGTAGCCACATGCCCTACCAGAGTTTCCGGGCTGGATTCATAGTGGGACTGCATGAGCAACTCGAAAAAAGTCACCAATATGAATCCACTACTAACCACTACTACTACGCCACTACTAAGCCACTACTAAGCCACTACTAAGCACCACTAACGAGTTCCCAGGCAATGTCACATTCGCAGCCAAGGTCGCGCCAGGCAACTCAGAGCCCCAATGATGTCGTACCAGCGAGCCATGGACTTGCCATAGCATGTCACATCCGTCTTCTCGTCCTCAGATGCTCCTCGGCCACGGAGCTTGCGCACGTTGTAGGCCAGGAATTGGCGTACAGGATAGACATGGAACTGAAAGCAGGTCAGGACGCTGAACATCACCTGAGAACTGCTGAGAGCTGCTGAGAACTGCTGAGAACTGCTGAGAACTGCTGAGAACTGTGAAGCGCCCAACAAACGTTGAGATCAGAGCTGAGAGACTGCTTGGCACTGCTTGGTTTGGACAATGGACTTGCTATGCCAGAAGCGACCCGCTGATGGCACACCAAGGGACTGCCAGCAGGGAGATCAAGACGTGAACTTGTTTGCGCGCTGGGGTCAGGTCCAAAATCAAGGAGTCCTTCTGGCCATCTGCAACGCCAAAGGCCAACACGCCCAGCACAGAAACACTTCCGTAGAGAAGGAAGGCGATTGCTGTGCCTGACCACTTCAACCCAACATGACTCTGTTAAGGGTGGCTTTGGTCACAATCCAGCAAGTAAATCATCTACAAACACAGTTCATTGCCATGTTAACTCACCAAAGGGTATGCTCTCCTAGCCCGCAACAGTATTGAAGGGAAAGGATTGAGGTGTGGATGTTGCGACGTTCCCTCTCTTCAATACATGCCCACGATAACCAGGCGATTCAAAGGCATAAACCTATCTTTTACGAAGGTCTTCAAAACAAGGAGGGTTCTCTATTCTCGGCGCAAATGAAGCCTACTGAAGCGATTCTGACTCCTGTATTGCTTTAGAATGACTTCCCAACTGTCAAACAAAATCAGTTCATGATACACAGAAAAAATGAGGCAACTAAGAGTCAAATAGCAACTATTCCTCATACATGATGGTTCACCACTAGAATCATAGCCGGTGTTTCTCAAAATAGGGCTACCCCCCAAATCATCCAATAGTACTCATTTTCAGTAATAAACTAACCATTCAGTACTCGTTTTCAGTAATAAACAAATCATTTTTGGGGTCCCCTATGACCTGAGAACCCCCATCTGATCAGCCAGGGAGAGTCGCATCTGAGGTGCTGAAGATAGAGACCTTGGTCATTTTCTTCACCGATGGCACTGGCGTTAACTCGCCCGTGAGCTGCGGCACGTTGAACTGGTTGTTGTAGGCCTCACCACGGAAAGATCCACGGGAGAAAACCCATGGCATCACGGGCATCATGGCACCATGGCATCATGGCAAGCAACAAGGTCGCAACACCAAAGCAATGATGTCGGAAGCAAGGGGCAAAAACGAGGTTGTTGATGCAGTTCATGTAGGTGAAGACTGTGGCTTCGCCTGTCAAGCTCTGGACTTCGCTCAGAAATGTGTTGGTTGTGTGCTGGGAGATCCTATTGATAAACCGACTTATTACTTGGGGACTGAGTGGGTAAGGTTTATTGTAAATCTCCCATTCACAATGACCATTGTTGGCCTTGTTAGGAGGTAACTACTATCAAGAGAGGAGGGAATATTGCAGTGCGGATGCCCCTTTGATCGAAAAACCTGCAGTTGAACTTGGTGAACCTTATGAGCTGAACGGAATGAACTCTGGGTTGCTCCCCGTGGCGGTTTGGAACTCACCAAATTTCTGAGTCCTGATAGAGCAAGTTTTACAACACTTACAGTCCAAAAGAAGGGAAAAAAGAGTGAGTCAGGAGTCTGACTGAGTCTGACCGCTGATCAAACTATGGTTGGCAGGGTTGATGATGGTGCCTCTGAACAATAGTAACTGGTTACTAATCATGGTTATATTTACATATACATAAATATATATATATATATATACATATATGTATACTGTATATGTATATATATACATATATTATATATATATACATATATGTATATATATACAGTATACATATAGACGTTGGCGCCCGGGAACTGCCGATCGGCCTGGACCGAAGAATAAGTTCTCCGTTGAGACGCTCTCATCGATTCCATGTTCACCTTGGCACGAAGGAAGCGTTGCAATCACCGCCCAACGATGAGGACCACGTCTTTGCAAAAAAGACACAGCTACAACCAAAAGTTCACCTGAAGCAACCAAGAAGAAACAACGAAACAAACAAACAAACAAACAAACAAACAAACAAACAAACAAACAAACAAACAACTACCAATCACCAATCACCAACAACCAAGAATCACCACAACAACAATCACAACAACGAAAACAAGGACACGGAGAACAAAAACATCAACGACGACTACAACGACGGCAATGGCAAGAACACAAACAACAAGAACAGCAGCAAGATAATGGCAAAACAACAGCAACTAAAAAGGATTCAGATAAGAAACAACCAAACTACTGCAACAACGGCCCCGACCAACAACAAAGGCAACTGCTACGACAACTGCGATGACAACGCCTAGTGGCCAACAGCCGATGACTATGTCTGACCAATGACCATGAACAACAAGCAACCAACAGCTAAGAGAAAGAATATCTGATGGACAACAAGAAACAGAAAGCAGCAAGCAACAACAACAACAAAATAAAACAGAAACAGTACGAACAAATTTACAAGTTTGAGAAAAAAACGACAAACAAACAACCTTCTTCTTATCAGCACTTCATCGCCATGGCATATCTTGACCAAGCGACCCAAGTACCATGCCACAGTGACCACCAGGAGAAGTAAGGCACCCACACTCATGGCCGCCAAATGGCGCATAAAGCCCACCTGAGCCGCAGTGGACATGTCACCATATGTCACCTGTGCCAAGAAGGTCAGGCCACCAGGCCGCACACAGGTTGATTCGCTCGATTGGAATTCAATCAACTCGAGGTAATCAAAGGATGAAAGAGGTAATCAAAGAGGTAATCAAAGAGGTAATCAAAGAGGTAATCAATCAAAGGTAAGGAATAAAAACTGCGTATAGAACGAGGATGAAAATGATGAAAGAGGTAATCAAACTAAGAATCTACCATGAGTTCTGGTTCTGATGGTTCTGCTCGCTTGCCACTCATCATTCAGAATGGGTCTGCGATCGGCAGTTGGGATCTCTCAAAGCAAGAGGTGATAATCGATCCCTTCAATCCCTCCCCTGGCTCTCGTTGACATCCGGAGATTCCCACACTGATTCCCTACTTGAGGCATGGATGAAAATTGATGGCTTCAATGATAGCGAGACATGAGTGCCACCAAAGGCTGCAACACTTCAATCAGTATCTGGTTGTGGGTCACCGTGTACCCCAGCTGTTCACATGCCATGAATGACCGAACTGGTCGTCGAACTGTTGGGACGTGAACTGCTAGACATTTTTGGATTGTGGTATTGACCCCATGGCCATAGCAATAGACCATTCATCAGCCCTTACCACTAGTAGCCACTAATAGCCACCAATGGTTGGTGATGACCCATCGCCACCCATCCCCATTTTGGCCCAAACACATGACGGGCCAAAGCCAGTGGACAACAAACGAAAATACCGACCAACACCTTGGAGGATGCTGGCGGCAACTTTGGCTACGCCTTCATGGGTAAACCATGTACAGATGTATATATCAGGTACATATGCTGTATGCGTGTATATATATATATATATTTGTGTATATATATATATATAGATATAGATATATATTTGTGTATGTATATATATATATAGATAGATATAGATATATATTTGTGTATGTATATATATATATATATATTTGCGTAAATATATATATATATGTGTATATATACTTATGTATATACATATATATATATATATTTGTGTATATATATATATGTATTTGTAAAAAATAAATATATATATATATATATGTATATAGATACGCGCAATGCCGAGCCTTCCCCTGGGCATTGCAAGTGAGGATCGTATGAAGATCAACATGGCCAGTGATTTAGGGTTTAGGGCCTTCAGGTTTTTGTTGTTAGAGGTTTAGGCTTCTTGGATTAACTATTTCTTATGCCTCAATGTCAAAAACAACAGGCTTGTAGGAATTTGAGCATATGAAAGGACCAGCTTCTGGGTCTTGTAATCCCAGGCGACCCTTTGGGGTCGTTTTGGGGCATGGGTCAAAACCCTGCAATTACCTTGAACATCCCAACAGTAGCAAATTAATCGAACTGTTTCGATTTTCATCCGTTCTCGGGATGGTTGGGAACCCGACCCGTATCATATCTCTGTCTATAAGTATTAAGCTATGATTATATTATATATCATATATCATGTATATGCATATACGCCTACGGCAAAGCTGGGTCTACAAACCCGCCGCTAAAAGTTGAGATCAACCTCCAAAAGCTTACAGTGTTCGAATGAGTCTTACATGGTGAGGATGAGTCGGAATGCGCCGTCTACGGACAATGAAATGGGTGTTTCTCAACATTGGGGACCCACCAGATCATCCAGTTTATTAACTTAACTACCAAGTCTTATAGTAATAAACCAACCATTTTATGGGTTCCTCCATGACTTGAGAAACCCTCAAAGGCTCACGGCTCATGGATCGCCTTTTCACTGCGATTGCCATGGCGCCACAAAGATGTTGCGCTCACGGTGGCTCGCTTGAAAGATCACAACAAAGACCTGGCCGCAAACCTCAGAACGAGTCGAACGACATGCCGATGCTGGCGGCCATTCATCTGCTCGAATTCATCACTGCCGGAAATTCTGTAGCATCAATCACTAGTGAGAAGAGCTATCAATCACTAGTGAGAAGAGCCATCACCAGTGAGAAGTTCTTGTTAACAAGAAATTGTACTCCTTTTTCAAACTACATTCCGACCTGGTGAAGGTACGTACACATGGTATGTACACGTGTTCTGAAGGCATGTGGGCATGGGCTTCCATGGCAGTGACTGGCCATAGAGTCAAGATGATATGGCTGTGGGTCAAAACCCTGTACCCCTGGTTCCCCTATCATTAAACTTCTTTTTCCATATTATTTGCTGGTTGTTATCCCCCAGTAATTGTTGGTTGATATTGACCCAGCTCGCCATAGAACTTGAACGCTTAGCAACGATAAGGTAGCCAGCGGCCGCGCCAAGACAGTTGCAAACGTTGACGAAGCCAGTGAAGAACGACATCACCTGCAGCGTGCAAGTGAGTTTTGAGCTGGAAAATCAGCCAGTGAATCGCGGCTACTATGTATAGTGTGCCGAACATGGTTGACTAGGAAACGTGAGTGACAATGGTTGTTGATGGTGCTATATCCATTGTATATATACTGTGAGGGCCCATGGCAGCGAAGCTGGTTTTGGCAAGAGAGGCTGGCCCCAGTTTTGGTTCCAGCCGGCTTCTTCTTTGGAGAGCCCCCACCCCCCCCATAGAAGGATAAGGCAGGTGCACCCGTGGCGCCGGGCGTGCTTTTATTATTTTGTACTTCTCAACCCAGATTTGGCACAACACCCTCAAGGACGAAGTTGGCATATAATACTTGCTGCGTGACAATTGTATGCGTAAAACTTAAATTTTGCTGGGCCACCTTTCCCCTCACCCGTCCAGGAGATTACTATATTTCCCAGTGGGTGAAATTGGTGGGCTCCTGTGTTTTTTCAAATGAAAGTGTGGGCTCCGATTGGGCTCCGCTTGGGCTGTTGTCATTTTTCCCCAGTTTTTGCGTGGGCTCCAGGTGGGCTCCTTGTGGGCTCCTTGTGGGCTCCTGTGTTTTTCCACATAACAGTGTAAGCTCCGATTGGGCTCCGCTTGGGCTGTTGTCATTTTTCCCCAGTGTTTGCGTGGGTTCCAGGTGGGCTCCTTGTGGGCTCCTTGTGGGCTCCTGTGTTTTTCCACATAAAAGTGTAGGCTCCGATGGGCTCCGCTTGGGCTGTTGTCATTTTTCCCCGAATGTTTGCGTGGGCTCCAGGTGGGCTCCTTGTGGGCTCCTCTGTTTTTCCACATAAAAGTGTGGGCTCCGCTGGGCTCCGTGTGGGCTCTTGTCACTTGCCCCCAGTGTTGCAGGGTGTGGTGTTCCTGTTGAAAATGGCTTCCTCAAGAAGTCACGCCGGCTGGAACCAAAACTGGGGCCAGCTCTTCTTGCTAAAACCGGCTTCGCTGCCATGGGCCCTCGCAGTGCGCAAACACATGTGGTTTGAAGCGTGATAGATGGTGATGGATGAAGGACAAGCAACAAGACAAGGATGATCTTAGCTGTTGGAAACAAATTCGGCCGCCGGTCGCCCTAAAGCGCATGCGGAAAGACCGTAAAATTGCGCAAAATTGCGCAAACAATGGACCGACTTTTGGGGTCAAAATGCGGACCTAAAAATGGGACCCGTATTTACTTGTCCAAAGGATTTGGGTCCGCATTTTGGCCCCAAAAGTGGGTCCATGTTTGTGCAATTTTACGGTCTTTCCGTCTGCTTTTTTGGCCGACGTGAACATCCCACAAAATTTGCTGCCAAGAGCTAACGACCATCCTTGTCTTGTTGGTTTTCATTCATCCATCATCATCTATCATGCTTCAAGCCACATGTGTTTGCGCACTGTGAGGGCCCATGGCAGCGAAGCTGGTTTTGGCAAGAGAAGCTGGCCCCAGTTTTGGTTCCAGCCGGCTTCTTCTTTGGAGAGCCCCCACCCCCCCCATAGAAGGAGAAGGCAGGTGCATCCGTGGCGCCGGGCGTGCTTTTATTATTTTGTACTTCTCAACCCAGATTTGGCACAACACCCTCAAGGACGAAGTTGGCATATAATACTTGCTGCGTGACAATTGTATGCGTAAAACTTAAATTTTGCTGGGCCACCTTTCCCCTCACCCGTCCAGGAGATTATTATATTTCCCAGTGGGTGAAATTGGTGGGCTCCTGTGTTTTTTCAAATGAAAGTGTGGGCTCCGATTGGGCTCCGCTTGGGCTGTTGTCATTTTTCCCCAGTTTTTGCGTGGGCTCCAGGTGGGCTCCTTGTGGGCTCCTTGTGGGCTCCTGTGTTTTTCCACATAACAGTGTAAGCTCCGATTGGGCTCCGCTTGGGCTGTTGTCATTTTTCCCCAGTGTTTGCGTGGGTTCCAGGTGGGCTCCTTGTGGGCTCCTTGTGGGCTCCTGTGTTTTTCCACATAAAAGTGTAGGCTCCGATGGGCTCCGCTTGGGCTGTTGTCATTTTTCCCCGAATGTTTGCGTGGGCTCCAGGTGGGCTCCTTGTGGGCTCCTCTGTTTTTCCACATAAAAGTGTGGGCTCCGCTGGGCTCCGTGTGGGCTCTTGTCACTTGCCCCCAGTGTTGCAGGGTGTGGTGTTCCTGTTGAAAATGGCTTCCTCAAGAAGTCACGCCGGCTGGAACCAAAACTGGGGCCAGCTCTTCTTGCTAAAACCGGCTTCGCTGCCATGGGCCCTCGCAGTATATATAAACCAAACCATTTATAGTACTAAACCAACTAATTTTTGGGCCCCATTTTGAGAAACACCCATACCGTTGCTTCAATTGAAACTTCGCTCGTCGGTGGTAACCTTTGATCCCAGCTCAGCGCACTACGGAGCACTACACATTGGATGCCCTGTTTTGCTGGATGCATGGTCGAAAGGGGATTCAAACTTCGTGACAAATGAACCCTACACCGCCTACACCAAAGCAAGAGCCTGTCTTCAGTATCCCAAGACCAAGAAGGCCAAGACAAATGTGAGACATGTGCTGCTCAACAACAATCAGTCCACATCTTTCCTTTTCACGCTACCTGTGAGATCCTGTGAGCATCCTCGCAAGTTGTAGAATCAATACCTGACTATCGCCGGGAAACTGAAAATTCCAACACAGACTGCTCTGATTCTTTTGGAGGTGGACATGGACATAAACCAGCGGTTGAAATCCATGCTCAAAAATGTACCTTCATCTCGAAGTACATTGTCGCCGTCATCATCCGTTGTCGCGATTGTCATCATGGCACCACCACCACCATCACCACTCACAACCTCCACCAGCATGGTCATTACCATCACCAATCATCATCATTGGCCACCAACAATCACGCATCATCATCGTTCATCATCTATCATCTTCACTAATTATCAATCATCATTGACCTCATCCCTGACCTCATCCCTGGCCTCATCCCTAGCCTCATCCCTGGCCTCATCCCTAGCCTCATCCTGAGCTGCAAGGCTGCTAAGGGTCGAATTTCAACGCCAAGAGTCCGGGTGGAAGAGCTCTTCACAGATATCCTCGAAGCTCCAGCGCTGTGTCTCGATGGCAGACCATGAG